>OW964829.1:22764486-23378986 GCA_943142095.1 Ophonus ardosiacus | reverse complement strand
TGCCAAATAGCCAATACCTCTTTCTTCAGATGAAGACCTAAGTCTGAAGATTTGAACATTAACACATCAACAGAGTCACTATCAGCGGCAGAGCGTGCTGCCTCATCAGCCATCTCGTTACCCCTAATCCCTACGTGACTGGGCACCCAAAGAAAAGAAATATCCTTCCCTATTTCATGAAGATGTTTCATGAGGGATAGAATATTCTGTATAATTGGGTCAGTGGTAAAAGGGTTTGAGATGGCTTGGAGGACGCTCAATGAATCGCTAACTACGAGGAACTTCCTTGAAGTTCGGACGAACTCGCAGTAGCGTAGAGCTTGCCAGATAGCATAGGACTCTGCTGTGTAAATGGAAGTTATTAGAGGCATTGACCATGAGTGCTGTGTGTTTTCGACAGCAATTGCGCAACCAGTACCATGGTGGGTCTTAGAACCATCTGTGTAAATCACCAAAGTGTTTTTGTATCCGTGCAGAACCTCTAGAAACTTTGACTGAATCATTATCGCAGGACAGTTGGATTTATCGTACCTAGATAGTTCGTAGTTAGTCCTAGCTAATGGAACTAACCACGGTGGTACTTCAGATTCCCCTACAGGAATCGATAATGGTAGGTCAAAGTTTATTTGTTCTAGAAGCTCTTTCGCACGGATACCTGCTGGTCGGGTTTGAATTTGTCGTTGACTGCACCAATTTTCACTCCGAAAAAGTATACTGAAGTTCTTGTGTTGCGGTAAGGACTTGATTTTGGTAAAGTAAAGCAGCAGAAACTTTTTCCGTCTTACGTCAAGCGGCGTCAGTCCTGACTCGGAATATAAATTTAATGTGGGGGTACTGGGAAAAGCACCAAGAGCGTAACGTAGAGCCTGGTTGTGGATTGGCTCCAGTCTATTTAGGGTTGTTCGTTTTGCTGAGGCATACACGATACACCCGTAGTCAATCTTGGATAAAACCAGAGATTGATACACCCGTGTAAGTGTTTTTGGCTCCGCTCCCCATTTAGTACCCGCCAACATTTTTACAATGTTGAGAGCTCTAAGACAAACCGTCCTTAGCTCTTCAACATGTAATTTCCAAGTTAGTCTTGGATCAAAGATTAGTCCTAGGAATCTGACGCTGCTGACGATTTTAATTATGTTATCCCTCAAAAAAAGGAGTGGTCCATAGTGTGGTCGGTTTAGGCGGCAGAAGTGCATGCACTGGGTTTTCTCGCGGGAAAACTTAAATCCAATTTTGTCAGCCCTTCGTGTGATGTTGTTGATTGCTGATTGCAATGTTCTGTTGATGTCTCCCATCTTCTTGCCAGAACAGAAAATAGAGAGATCATCAACGTACAGACACATACCTACAGAGCTGACAAAGGACACAAGCTCATTTACCGCAATGGCAAAAAGAGTGACGCTTAAAACAGAGCCTTGGGGTACTCCATTCTCTAATATCCTAGAGGATGATAGATATGTACCGACCCGAACCCTAAATTTGCGTTCTGCCAAAAAAGAAGAAATAAGTTGCGGCAAATAACCACGAAAACCCCAGACATGCAGCTTCTTAAGAATGTGATACCGCCACGTCATATCATAGGCCTTCTCCAGATCAAAGAACACTGCAACCAAGTGTTCTTTTTTATTGAAAGCGGTGAGAATTGCATCTTCTAGATATGCCAAATGATCAACAGTGGATCTGAATTTGCGAAACCCGGCCTGGTGGTCTGACAAAAGATAATTGGATTCCAGAAACCACATGAGACGATTGTTAATCATTCTCTCGAAAATCTTTCCGATGCAAGACGTTAAACTGATCGGCCTATGATTTGACGGTATCGATAGATCTTTTCCGACTTTAGGAACAGGAACAACAATGGCTTCTTTCCACTTCTTAGGATATGAACCTTCTTGCCAGAGCATATTGTATACGGAAAGTAAGTGTAGTTTGAATTCAAGGGTTAAATTTTTTAGCATGTCGTTAGTAATTCTATCTAAACCTGGAGATGACGACTTTGATTGACTGAGAGCGTATTCCAGTTCCATAAGTACAAATGCAGCATTATAATGAAAGGTTTCAGCAGTGCTGAAATCTAGCGGAACTTCTTTATCCGCTTTTGAGTTTTGAAACTCAGGCTCATAATTAGAAGAGCTGCTAGTACTTTGGAACTGGTCAGCCATCATTTCCGCAATGGTAGATTGATCATGTGTAAATGTCCCATCATCCAGCTTTAAGCACGTTATGCCTATAGAATTACCATGCCCAGCGATACGTTTAACCCTTGACCAACACTCTTGTGTTGTGGTACTGGACGAAATGCCAGAAACATATTCGTCCCAAGATTTTCGCTTACTATCCAATATACAGCGACGTGCCAATGCTCTGGCTTTTTTGAAAAGAATAAGGTTCTCCTGAGTGGGAATCCGTTTGAAGCGATTGAAAGCCATTTTTTTATCCCTGACCAAAACCTGGATATCTCGGTTCCACCAGGGAACCGATCTTTTTCGAGCTTTTGACTTGCTCTGAGGGATTGCAGTTTCTGCTGCTAAGAAAATGTTTTCTGTCAGTTCTTCTACATTGACATTGTTGTTATTAGTCATGGCTGGAACATTAAGAGAAGCCTTAAAACATGCCCAGTCGGCTTTACTCAAAATCCAACTTGGAGCAAACACTTGTTCATACACGGGAGTGTCTGTAGTAATCACTATAGGAAAGTGATCACTCCCATGCAAATCATCAAGTGCCCGCCAAGAGAAGCGAGTGGATAACGATGAAGACAGTATAGTTAGGTCGATACAAGAAAAGGACCCTGAGCGAGCATTGAAATATGTTGGAGAACCATCATTCATAAGAACAAGATTTGGATCATCCAGCAGGTTCTCAACAATTTTTCCCCTTGGATCAATATGCCCAGATCCCCATATAAAATGGTGGGCATTGAAGTCTCCCAGAAAATAATAATAATAATAATAATAATAATAATAATAATAATAATAATAATAATAATAATAATAATAATAATAATAATAATAATAATAATAATAATAATAATAATAATAATAATAATAATAATAATAATAATAATAATAATAATAATAATAATAATAATAATAATAATAATAATAATAATAATAATAATAATAATAATAATAATAATAATAATAATAATAATAATAATAATAATAATAATAATAATAATAATAATAATAATAATAATAATAATAATAATAATAATAATAATAATAATAATAATAATAATAATAATAATAATAATAATAATAATAATAATAATAATAATAATAATCTTTATTGCCCAACAGTAATCCATTTACAGGGCATTAAATTAGAAATACATACATATTCACAGAATAATACAAATAAATTAATTATAATTTCAAATGGAACAAGCATAATAATTATTAATTTAAACAAATATATCTTCGAAGTGTTTATCAGCATTGCGGCACATCACATGAATGGGAGACCTTAGTAAGACGTCTGTATGAGGTATAGGGAGAAAAAAAGTCCTAGAATGCTTGAGCCTGGATGCTAACCTAGGAACATAAAATGAAAATTTAATGAGATGTCTAAGCAAAAAGTTGTCTCGTCGGAGATTATCTATAAATATAATTTACCATAAGTAGTTTTATTTATGTAGACTATTCGTCCCAGTTCAACAGTTTTAGAAATTATTCTAATTCCTTCATTGTATGAACTTGAAAGAAGGCATCGTTTTTCAAAACAAAGGACAAACAACAACTGCCTGTGAAGTAAACGTTTGGCTGACGAAAAATGATCTAAACAACAATTTATCATTGTTTAACTTACGAGAAAATGTTATATTCTCATGGCCGAAGTTAGATAACTCTACCCAGAAAGAATGAGGAACAGTTTAGCAGAATTGGTAATAAAAATAATTGAATTACTTGGGTAATATAGTTGAAAACCTCAATCAATCCTTAGAGTTTCATATAGAGGAATAAATAACTCAATATCTAACACCCTCAAAGTTTCTTTACGGGTTTTACTATTAACTCCCGGCATAAAAATCTCAAGAGCTTGAAGTTTTATTGAGCAGAACACAAGTCAAGCATAAAAACAATGGAAAGAGTCCTACATCTTATATAAAGTTACCCCGTTGTAAAACCAACGATTACCCAGCTTCTAATCAACTTTTTACTCGATTCCAATGACAGAAACAACAATAATGCAATGTATTAAAATTAACGAGTCGTGAACGGCGCGGGGTCGGTTATCATTAATCAAATTTTAAACGCTTGCCTCTTGGGGAGAAGCTCGGGCTACGTACGCAAAGATGTGCTTTTAGAGGTAGTTGAGGTTTATTTTGTTATGAAGCTACAAGTTTCTCATACAATGTCGTAAAAATAAGAAAAATCTGATGTGGCCAATACAATACCTCCCGCTATTTAATTTTTATTAATTTAAATACATACCTACATATTTACTAATGCTGCAAACTATATTAAGTACCTTAGCATATAACTATTGCTTTATTTACTATTTTCTGTTTAAAATGTCACCATTATTAATTTGAAATGATTAGTTTTTGACAGTGACATTTATTTGTCAGTTACCTACATTTGAAATATGAACTGTGTGACGAAAGAATTTTTGAATCATAGGCTCTGAGATTTATAAAAAGGAATATTTTTTAAATTTATCTGTAAAATATATAGAAAAAGTATTAATGTATACCTGTAGAAAATTCAATAATATCAGTTTTATAATGACATAATATGCGAAAAAAAGTCATTTAATGGAATTTTTTGAAGAAAAACCATTATGAGCTTCAAGTAAAGTGCCATTTCCGATTATTCGACTTACATCAAAATCTAATGGTTACTTTCCATATTAGAATAGGGTCGAAATACAAGGTTTCAGAATTTTATGGGTGATAGTATTTGAGTTAGAATGGAGACAAAATCCATACACATACACACACAAACACACACTTACACACATACACACACTTACACACATACACACACACACACACACTTACACATATACATACACACTCACACATATACACATACAGACATCGTCGTAAACTTGTTAAAATCGGATTCTAGGGACCTTAAAACGGTGTCATTTACTAAAATTTCGATATGCGATTTTTAGCACGATCCCAACTTCTCTTATCAAGGGTAGCGGGAGGTAAAATAGACTATTTACTAATAACATAAAAGTTGTTAAAGCAAGCATCTTTCCTTTCAATTTAAATTTGAACCTGTTTCATTGTGTGCTTTGTTATATGAAGGTAACGAATGTAGCAAACAAAGTAAAGAGTAAGTTTTCTCAGTTTCGGAATTAGACTGTAATATTATAGCACGTTTATTGATGTTAGAATGAGATTCAACGATTTTTGGTAATATTTTATTATTTGGTATGGCTGCAATAATTACACAAAATATCTAGGCAACTGATACATATAAACTGTTTAAGCTTCATTTCCACCGATTGTAATAACTAAGCGCAATGCGTAAAAATGTTTATCATATGGCAACGTTTACTGCCATTTCCAGCTTTGTATAAGGATAAATGCTTAAGAACTAAGAGCAATGCGTAAAAACAAAAGATTGCAAACTTCTAACATGAACTGGAACTCTATTTTATAATTATTAAATTTTTAATTTTTCGGTATATACTTATATAGATGCAGAAAATTGTGTAAATAACATATTAAAAAAAGAATTGCTGCTGCAGTTGCAATTAGCCAGACAACAAATAATAAGGGAAAAAATTGTGACATTTCTATAGAATTAGTCTCTAAATTCTAAATAAAGTAGCTGGAAATGGTATCCCGGTAAATTGTCATAATGCTTTAGGCCTTGTCCTAATTATTGTGCATTAAGTATTAACACATTCGGTGCAAATGAGGCTTAACTTCTCGTAATCATCGAAAAACGTCCAGTTTTACCGCTTGTCTCAATATTGTCAGTATTTTTAATCTGCAAAGTTATTTCTCGTCGTTCCTCGAGGAATATTTAAGTTTGTTTTCACTTTTGCCCCCAAAGCCCAGTTTTATGAGCAACAATAATAGAATTTCGTATATTAGAGGATAAAGATTTTCGGCGTACTTTTTTAACAATCCTACTGCATGGTATGTCAACAATAAGTTTTAATTGGTTTCTTAATGCAAATTCGATAATATATTATAGCAAAAAATTACGCTTCACTATTTTGATCGAGATATAAACATTTAACTCTGCGTTCGAGTTATTCTCCAAATGATATGCGCCAGACATAATGTTGTCTTCGATTCGATTTGTTTCATGTCTCTGTATCTTTCTACGCGTATCTTGCAGTTTTCACTCATCAGTCTTGTATCATCATTGGATAGTTGACTCCGGCAGTGACAATTCCTCTTTAGCTGCGATTGGCTAATGTCTACATATTAAAAAATATGTTAAAAAAGCCACTGAAGTGGTGGATGAAGTGTGTTTTTGTCAACGGATAAAAGTCGTGGAGACGCTGCGGCTGAGTAAGGCATGTGGGGATGTTACAGAATGATGACCGAAGAAATGCCCCCGTCTACACTGTCTGTATCTGTATCACTTATCATCCTTTTGATGTGCCTGCAAAATACCGACTCTTGGCGGGAACACTCTCGATCCGATCATTGTATCATTTTTGATACACACGTTTGATACAAAACTCTGGTTTCACAAGCCGATCATGACACAGATCTTGATACAGATGCAATGATCTGATACAAATGTGGTCCTAAGTGGAGAGCTTATAGCATATGAGTGTGATAAAATATATAGCTGTATTTATTTTTTTACAAGTCAGCAAGTCACACATTGTGTGGGATTCGAATGCACGGAATATGGTTCAAATTCGAGTGTAGTCACAGCGCTAGAGATGTGCACTAACCCGCTCGGCCAAAAGTACAATTCAAATTTTTCCACCAACAAATCCAGGCTCTCAAATTCAATGCTAAAGTATCGGTATACCATATAATTTTGCTGGACATTTATTTTTTAAAAGTAATTGTTTTTCCATGTTGAAATTCTATATCACGAATTCTTGTACTCTTCCTGCATATTATTGTGCGTACTGCCTACGCCACTGGTCAGACACGTCTCGACATTATATTTACTTCAATAAATGCATAACAGGTACGCAGATTTATTATATTTTTCCCCAACAAAAACCTCGCATTAAAATATAAATAAAAAGAATTCTCCATTCTATTTTTAAAAGTAAATCCCTTCTTTTGCGTCATCCCCAGCTATCTGCAACTACACCGTGCAGCGTCATCTCACCCCGGATGGAAATCATGTAGGCAGTTTCCGCTTGTAGATTCCAGTGCTGCTGCTGTCGTGTGCATTTAACGCGGGCGGCTTTGAAATTCCTCTGATAGAATGTTTGTTTTTCCAGGCTTTGTTGTTTTCTCTATGCCATGGCCAAGCACGAGTAGGCCAGATAAGAATGTATTGTGCGCTGTTTGCTTTTTTACAAAAAAAAAAACAAACTGGAATTTGAAAGATAAATTAATTAAATAAAGAAAAAAGTTAGTTAGACCTTAAACGGGTGAAAAGGAGCACTACTAGAGTTGAAAATGTAGATAAAATAGTTAAGATGCTACTAAAACACGTAAATATGAAAGGAGATATATAATATACTTATTTTCATATTCAATGCAGAGATATTTTTGAGAACTACGTGTGTACTCTGATTAATAGCAAAAAAATAGAGTAAAATTATTTTTCTATCTAAACCAACAAACCAACACTATTTTCTTCCGTGAGAGTTACTATATTATTTATGTATTTGATTTTAAAATACTATGTAAGTTTTATCATAGAAATTTTAAACGAAAGGTAGGCTAGTTGTTTGCCTTTTTCGGTCTCCTAATTATTCCTTCAAGTTGGCGCCTATGATTAATAATTAAGATATTACTTTTAATATACAGTTAGTATTAGTATCACAAATTATTACGAGATGTCGCTACTTATACTAATTACCATTACAACATTAGAGTGAGGAGTAAGTACCTATGTTTGAATCGAATCATTATTAAGTATTTAAAGTCATATAAGAAAAATAAATTTAACCGTAATAAAAGTGTTACTGTTTCAAAATCCAGTAAAAAGAATAAGGAAGTAATAAGTTAAGAAAACTATGACATATAAACACAAAGTAAACTAAACATTAAACCAACTTCTTGTTTTTGTTTCAGACACTTCCCTTTGGAGAAAAATCACCTCTTCGACTCAAATACAGGTAAATACATTTTTATTACACTTTCCAATACCATTTCCTGCAAAAACAAAGTACTTCTCAACAATAATGGTTAACTGTTTTTTCTTTCTTCGTGTATTCCCTCTTCGCCCATTTTCCACAAGAATAGCCAAACAAACCTCCTGAGGAGGGTCGAATGGTCTACGACGTCCATTTTTACGAATACCTGTTCCCGTTTGAGAGATCACGATGTACAGTAGCAGGAATCGATAGCCAGCAGATGTGGCAGTGGTGCTGCTAACAGCACAGTATAGATTGCCTTCGTTCTCTTTAAACTTGAATTATACAGCGGCAGAGCGTTTTTATATGAATTTAAAACTGATTTCGCCAGCGTCGGATATTTTGCTAAGTTTATTTTAAATGACTTGAATGGCACAAAAAGTTTTTCATCGTTCTTTCAATTTAATGTTTTTTTTTTTATAAATATATGATTTCACATAGATTCGAAGTTATTTATTACGGTTATAACGAATTAATGATTATAACGAACACACTTCTCGCAGTCCGTTACAACAACTAAGCGGATCACTTAAAACATGTGTTATTGTACTCATATCAATACGAAATGGGTTAAATTAGACAAAAGGAGACCATTTAATGGGGTTTTGTTATTTGCGAAAATATGCGTAGGTCGCTAGATACAGGCAAAAGTGTAAATTTTGCAGTTTTTTATTTTTGCAAATATCTGTCAAATTTTAAATAGATACTGCTTAAATATTTTTATCACTGTTGGTTTTCTAATTATGATGTCAAAGTTTTCATTTTTTTTATAATATGTCCATGTTTATTTGTTTCAAGCTCCAAAAATGCAACCATTATTCAATTTATAGGTTAAAAAAATTGTTGTTCCAATGAAATAATTGAAAAATTAAAATATTTTCTTTGATAATTTTCATATTTAGTTTTCAAAATTATATAAAGCCTTAAAAATTTTATATGTACGTAGGCTATGATAAATATATGAAGGAAAATGAAGAATATAAACTTAAAATTAAACATGACACTACCTGACAGATTATTTCATTTGTTTCCTTGCAGCAACCATTGTTTAATGTTGGAGTAACGATGATCGACAAAACTAACAGAAAAACTTAACAAAAATCAAAATAGTACTCGCATATTTACATAAAGTCTTTTCAGGGCTGTAACCCTGGAAGACAATGAAGCAAATCAATAGTACTTCTAATATTTATGTATGATGGAAAATATATTATTTTTACAAACCTTAATTTCAACAGAATAAAATATTTTACTACTATATTCTCATTAACACGGTTTCATTATTAATTTTAATGTAATTGCTTCCTGATAGTGACATTTGTTTAAATATGTCAAAATTGTTATTAAAGTATTATGTTTTTGCTTGAAGCATAGGCAAAATGATGTATAAAAATAAATTATTTTATAAATTTTTATTTAAAGTTATTTACTAAATGCTATTATCGTAAAATTGAAGATTCAATTTTTATTCATAAAAGTTGCTGAAAAATTATATTCAATGATTTTTTTACAAGAAAAAAAATAGTGATACTTCCGGTTATCCGATATACACTAAAAACTAATGAGATTTTCCCACATTAGTATAGAATGGGTATACAAAATTTCAAAATTTTCTGATTGATAGTATTTGAGTAATCGTGTCCATATGATCCACACACACACACCCACACACACACAAACACGCGCGCACACACACACACACACACAGACATACATACTCACACACTCACATACACATACGTACCCACAGACATTATTGTAAAAATGTTAAAATCGGATTCTGGGAACACTAAACGTGCTTATTCACTAAAATCTATATATGCGATTTTTAGCACCATCCTTATATCTCTCTTACCTGGGATAGAGGGAGATAAAAATCTGATGTGACCAGCACAATACCTTCCGTCAATTCTATGTATTTTATACAAATCCTATACCAAAAGACCCTTGGAAAAGTTTCTATAAATCCAATAAAATTATAACAGCATATACTATGTAAATTGCACTTAACACCTGGGATCTGAATCGAAACGTATTTATGGTTCAGGTTCGGTTCAGATTCTGGAAATAAATGCCGGCTCAGGTTCAGTTTCGGTTCAAGAAAAAGCAAATTAAAACGGTTCATCGGTTTTGGGTTCGGGTTCGAATTGCGGTTCAGAGCCAAGAAGAAAAGATAGTAATATTTATTATTTTTAAAATCATGTTAATAATTTAATTTAAATTTACAATTTTTAATTTTATATTTAGCAGTTCTGAACCGAATCTGAATTTAAAACGGTTTAAATTCGGTTCAAGTTTATTAACCTTGATAAATAAAGGTTTGGTTCGGGTTCGATTCTTTAAAAATTCGGGTTAATTCGGGTTTTTGATTCAGGTTCCGGTTCAGTTTTAGGTCCCTGCGTTAACACTGATATCTGTCAAATAGAATTATTTGAATATATTACCTGTTTCCATGATTATAGCAAAGCTGCTTAATTTATGCTCTTTGTAATTCTTTAACTCTATATCTATTGTATAGGAAGGAAAATGAAGGTATAATCAAACCGTATAGACAATAAGACACTCTTTCATATTGATAATCACACAAAGTGTCAAAAATGATATTTAACTGTGTTTTTTCAAGAAAAACTGTTAAGAACTTCAAATAAGGGAACTTTTGGTTGACTACGAAAGAATTATAATTTTTAGAATTGTAGTATTGGAGTTATCATCGGAGAAAAATTTGTCACACACAGAGACACACGGAGACACATACACGTACACATCATCGTAAAACTAGTAAAATCGAATTCTAGGGTCTCCAAAACGTGCTTATTCATTAAAAACTCACAACCAATTTTTTTACCAAAGACAATACCTTTCTTACCTGAAGGTGGCGAAAGGTAAAAATGAAATTTTTCGAATCCCTTAACTGTTATCTTTCATATTTTCAATAAACTTTTACTATTTTTTTTTTTATTACGGTGGAATAGTCTATTCTCTATAAACTACTGCTCTATTGCAGGGCTATAGACTGATAATTTGTATAAATAATATGAAAGTAAAATCTAATCGCGATTCAAGTTAAGTAAATTCTATTTGGTGGCTAAATTTTAAACTAAAAATGTGTCCAAAAATATATTATGTATTTCCTTTGCTTCACAGAAATGTTCTAATTTTCAGTCACATTTAAATAATTTAAAACATCCTTTAATATAAGTTTCATGTTTTTAATCAAAAAGTATAAAATGCAGGATTAGTGACAGACTGACAGCTCGTAAATCAGTGTTGTGACGTCACAATTAGGCTATATAATGACGGGAAAAGTTAATTTGATTCGCCATTGGGGTTTCGTAGATATGTGTCTGAGAGTCTGGTCGCGAATTTGGGAAACCGAGTTCGATCTCGACCAACGCCAAAATTATTTTGAATTTTAAATGGCACAAAAATATTCTCTGTGGTGCACTCTTTAAGTCAGCAATGAGTGCCCATGAGGTGGCGTCTGGTAAACTCCCATCCGGTACGAATATGTCATCATCATTACCGAAATCTGTGTACAAAGCAGATTGGCACACCCAGCATTATGTATGGTAGTATGCCGTAATGATATATTTTTATTTTATATTTTTAAAGTAAAATCTTGTACTATGCCCTGCAAAGGAGTTAAGAAATTTTGTCATAATTCACATTAAATTTGTCGCTAAATTTTCAACTACAGCTAATTTTGTTTAAAAAAGAAAGCAAGTACACCCTTACTGGTGTAATTATTTCTTCGTAATTTAGTGTACATCTCTCCTCCCAGCCCATTAATATTCGTAATTCCTTGAAACTGGAGGATAGCTACGTATTCTGGTGTTTTTGCGATAAACGCGCGTTGTGAAACGAACGACAATAGGGCGTGACGCTCCACTCATGAGAAACTGCGGCTTTCCTTGTAACAAAGCGTTCCTTGCACTGTCTTCTGTCTTCTAGAGAAAAACAAAGTAGGAGCTTAGAGCTTAGAGCACGGGCTGTACTGTGCAATCAAGTGGATGAATGCGAAGGAGAAAAAAGTTGTAGTAATTGTGCGGGCGATTTCAAATAGCGGTAGATATATTGGGAATTAGGCGCTACATACTAAATTACAGTAACCGAATAGTTAAACTAATGAAAAGTGGGAAAAATACGGCACATTTTTCAGCTCTTTTTAATCAAAAGGTTTAGAATACCGATTTTGAAACCAGCAGTAAATTATGTCTAGCATTTTTAATTTTCTGATAATTACGCTATCGGGTTTCTCTTAAAATAATGTTAAACAGATAAATAAAACGAGAAAATTACGCTATAAAAATTCATTAAAAAAACTAATATGATTTCTAAGAAAAGTCAAACCGAAACATTAACCGGAGGTCTTAGTCGCAGTTTTAACAAGCCCAAAAATGTCTGTGCCATTTATCACCACTTCCCTGCAGAATTGGATCATCATTTAAGTATAAACTTAACTGTACTAGATTTTAATTGTTCAACTGCAATTTCATAATTATAATCCTACCCTAATTTTGCATTTGCAAATTATACTAGTATCAGCATTTCTTGTTTCTCCCACTACCTAAAACTTCTCTGGTACACGTTGTCACCAAATTATCTTATAAGCTACCGTAAACTCAAACTTGAATAATTACACGCGAGATCAATGTGAAATAACTTAGTGATTCTGAAGAGCTTTGTGGTAAAAGTTTAGCTGATACGGCACTTTCAAGTAGAAAGGTTAGTAATTTTAACGAAAAAGCAGCTTGCCAATCGAGATTGAAAGCTAACTGGACTTCAACTCCGCCCTAGAAAATAAATAGCGCTCTTGTTAGTTTATTTTTAAAAACATTGTCGGAGAAACTGAGATTATAAAAATGAACAGGTCGGGGTAAATTAAAAAAAATGTTATTCATCACAAAGATGGAAGAACACAGTCAAAAAAATTATAGATGAGGGACAATTTTATAAACGTCCATGTAAATTTATTTCTAAAGTAATAATAAATTCAAATCAATTTTCATATTCATATACCGATATTGCTGTCAAAAATCGCGTTGAATTAGTACAAATCTTTAAATTTACTATGGAGTTAATTTAACAAAATGTTTATAAAACCCGCCCCCAATAAATTATTATGAACTTTCATTTTTCATTTTATATAGTAACACAATAGTAACTTCACGATTTCATAATTTAATAAAAAATAAGATAAATGAACTAAATATTTTTTTTATTAAAAGCTGAAACACAAATATTAGCGTAAAACTTTAGAACGTGCTTATACGTATATACGAAATTTGATACATTTACTAGTTCTTTAAACAGATTCTGGAAAATTCATTATAAAAAATGATATACGAGTATTCTCAATGAAAACTTAACATTTTCATACGGGATGTCACAACAATTGAGGACATGGTAGTACTGACCAAAATGAGTAAAAAAAGGCTTAATCAGCATAGGTCCGATCTTCAACTGTCATTAAATAGTGTATATATATAAAAAAAATAAGTTTTACATGAAACATTTTTTAAAATCTTATCGTTACGAAGTAATTTAAAAATTCAATATTGAATTGACTAAGGTTGTTACATTTATCGTAGTTTTTAGATTAAAAAAAAAGCGATGACAAAATGTCTCATTTAATCGAAGTCGTTATGCTGGATTTATACAGCGTAAGCCGTAACGTAACGTACCGTGCTCTAACGTAACGTAAAAAATAAAACAATGCAAACAAATGCGAAAATTTATACAGTCGTAAGCCGTAACGTGACGTATCGTGCTCTAACGTATTAAAATCCCAAAGATCGCCAACTTTTATCTTTCTACGGTACGGCACGTTACGATACGTTGTGTTATTACGAAAATTATTACTTCCCTGTGCTACAGTTTGTTTTTATGTGGCTAGTGTATGTTAAAGTTTACCTTAATACATTAAATGGAAATAAATATAAAAAATACTGCATTACTAATAGGCTTTTCTTGTGGACAGTGACTGACATGTGTGACATATGTCATGTGTCAAAGTTTATATTAATATTTTAAATGGAAATATATACGAAATATAGTGCATTACCAATAAACTAACTTATTAAATACAAATTTGTCGTACAATTATATCGACTGAGCATGAGCATACTTTTTACGATAAATCATCGTAAAAGGTCTGTATAAAATAGCTTTAAAAAATCACACGTTACGATACGTTACAATATGCCAAAGCACAGTACGTTACGTTACGGCTTACGCTGTATAAATCCAGCATTACTCTTATAGTTTTCGAGATAAAGGTAAACCCCGTAAAATCTCATTTTTCACTGCCTTATTTCTCGGAAACTATAGAAGATCGGGTCTATGTTGATTAAGCTTTTAATTCCTTGAACGAAGTAAAGGAAGTATTGTAATCGCGAAAAATTTCGGTTTCCAGATTTCAACGGAAATGTCCATTTTGACTATCCCTGAATCCATTTTGACTAATTTCGTCGTGACGTCTGTACGTATGTACGTAAGTACTTACGTATCTCGCATAACTAAAAAACGGAAAGCCGTAGAAAGTTAAAATTTTGTATTTAGGACTATTATAACATCTAGTTGTGCACCTCCCTTTTTACATATTACATGGTACTTTACTTGAAGCCTATAATAGATTTTAATGAAAAACTATATTAAAATATAATCCAAAACTTTTCAAATTTAGTATATAATGGCCGATTTCACCACCGATTCCTAAAATGTAAGTAATGCCTATGTACCCGATGTGCACCACATAGGCATTACCTAGCAAAATTTCGTTTTCACCAACCGCTAAGCATTGCCTATCTCGATTTAGGAATTACTTAGCTAGGTATCTGTTTTCCGATGCCCAAATCGCTAAGCATTACCTAACGTTTGACAGCTGACACTTCAAAATGAAAATTGTACAATTTTATTGAATATTTTGATAGTTATAACGAAGAAATAGACATGTACAAGATAGAAAAGAAAGAACAAATTATTTTGAATTCTGTGACGAAAAATAGTTTTGGAAAAGATGTCCATTTTATTAGAAAAACAGAATTTTATATAACTATACGAGTTTATAAGATATAAAATTAATTAGTAACTACATAGAGATATCGTTTTTATTCTTTATTTTATATTTTGGGAAATTACAATGAGTATTCACATATAATTAAATTCATAATTTCTTCAAAAATACCATAGCCAAATATAAATATGCGTTCCTGTTATCATATTTTAAATTTTTACTTGAAATCATAGGATTCAGTTTCTGTTTTTGTATTATGTATTTATTCTATATTTTGCCATTTACATTTTTTTTTTCTTGTTCATTTTCATCTTTGTTCCATTTATATTTTCTACTTCTGTAATACCTACAAATTTGTAAATATATATGTAAAGAAAATTTCTTTAAAAATTTAATTATTTTGTATACCTTAACGTAATATTAATAACATCTGCACATAATTTACAATGTCAATGTTGACAAATATAATTGACAAATATCATAAATTATAAAAATTATTCATTTATTTCCAGTGTGCAAATATAATATCATAAAAGTAACTAATAATCCGATGCCTACGTAAGTAATTCCTAGCTGGGCATTGCTTTGTTTGGTGAAATCCAAAATGGATAAGTATCAGTTTAGGCAGTTCTTAAATTTAGGAAATTCCTTGCTAGGCAACGGTTTAGGAATCGGTGGTGAAATCAGCCGTAAGATTTTATATCAATGGGAATAACATGATAGATTTTAGTTAAAATGGTCTTCAAATAAAAGTTTTAGAGAATTGAATTCTGCGTCGAAAACATCAAGAATGATTAAATTAATGTGTATCTAAATGTTGGAGGGAACGTTTCTCAAATTCAATTTAACTACGTAAGTATTCCTTAATCTGACATTAATGAGAAGAGCTGAAAACGTTTTGGTAACAATTGGGCAACCTGAAGTAGTAATTTTTTATAAAAAATCTTCTAAATATTATATTTTGGAAATTTATGTTATTACAAATATTAAAGAATATAAAAATTTCTATTCTATACATTGAACATTTTTATTATATCTTCTATAGATTTGGAGATAGAGAATTATAAATATCTATATAAAATAATTCGTTGTAGTGAATCTCATAGCCCAACCAACTCCATGGAAACCAGTTGAAAAATTAAAATATTTGTAATTGACAGAAAAATGTCAGTATCAAAAATCCAAATACATTACTGAAGGCTTTCTCTAGGAAGTTCGTTTAATATTTCTTATTATTATTATTATTATTATTATTATTATTATTATTATATATATATATATATATATATATATATATATATATATATATATATAAATCAGTGCAAAATGACTTCCAAGTTTTAGGGATAGAAAACTGGAAAGAAAGAACACAGGACAGAATATAATGGAAGAATATTTATTACAAGAGAAGCCAATAGTCCTGCACGGCCTGTATAATTATACGCATCAGAAATGCCGCCAATCTCGTCAATGAATTTGAGAGAAAAATTTATAGAACAAAAAAAATGTAAATATATATTATTAATAGATGTAATTAGAATTTTTGTGTGTACCAGAAATGTTAAATACAATATGTAGCCTAATATGGAAATGGTAAGAGGCTTTTCTATTCTAAATCAACTCAAAAGACTCAAAAGTAGACTCCAAAACTTTAAACACAATGTATATTCCTTGACGGTTAGCCTTCAGTTATTCTTTATATAAAACTTTAATGCCCGATTGCACCAACATATCTTAAATATTAAACACGGTTTAAATTGATAGTATTGCATCGAAATGAAATGTCAAATGAATTAGAATATATTGCTGTCAAAATTTCGATTTTCATTTTTTTGTTTAAACGTAGTTTAATGTGATTAAAATTAATTTCATGTTGGTGCAATTGGACATAAGGTTTTTTTAACTGATTTAATTACACAGTTGCATTTTACATTGGTTGTTCTTGAATTAAGCCACAAACATACGAGATGTATGAATTGTAAGTGTTAGATTTCTCTCTACGAAAACAAAACGATTCATAATAATTTGGCTTGATAATCTGACTAAATTTGGCTTTCATAAAAGCTGAAGCATTGAAGGATGCAATAAGGTCATCGCTCCACAAAAATGTATTTAGAAGAAAAAATATAAAATCGAAGCGAGGAATATTGAAATATTTCATACATTCATCGAGGCCTGATATTCGACGAATGTATATTGGTTTTTCATATTTCGCATTCTTAAGATGTCCCAACTGATATTCCATGGCCTCGTCGCTCCAGGATATTTTATGTATCCGTAGCTCAACGACGTAAACCTAATACATGGCAACTTTTTATGCGAAATCGATTTATGTTTTGATTTTGTGTTTGGTGACAGAGATTTTTATAAATCTGCTTATATAAATCGAAAACTATAAGGTCTTATTTTTATTTATTCGTTTTCCATTTTTATTTTTTACTTCCAGAAACGGAGGAAAAAGATACTTTAAATTTTACTCAAGTTTTTTATTGATAATAATTTTTGAAGCAGAAACTTTTGGAAACGAAATCAGAATTTATTTTAAATATGTTCACAATAGTTCCTTTCTACAATAATACACTTCACTATTCTTTCCTGCCATCTCTTGAAAACTTCCAATCAATCTACTTTTGGAATGATTTGGAACTAATTTCTGGAAGACTTAAAAACTACTAAAGGAGTCAGAATAATTTCGGTTGACTTAAAAATGCCAAAGCTATCATACTAATTACTGGGAGACTGTCAAAACGTCAAATTTATTGCAAGCTTAATTTAACAATTGTAGATAAATCATGTTTCAAAAAAGCTCTCAGTTTAATTTCATATTATCGCTTACAACCATACTTTAAGTTCTAGTTTACACAACTTTCGCAACTTAATATCGAATGACAACTAAGTATCTTCTGTTTAAAATGATAATGCAAATTTTGTTTACTCGTTTTTCTTATTCTCAATCATTCGATTGTAACCCTCGTAAAAAGGATATAAAAGTTCAATCTCTCTATGATGCGCCTTCTTTGAACATCAGTATTCGTAATTTGTTAAACTTTTATCGTTAATTTAGCTAATATTATAAAATTATGTTAATTAACTCCAAAAAATAATACGAGCCCTACAATTACGCCCACAATAATTATGTTGTAGCAATAACTTATACGAAATTAAATTTACAAAAGCTTTGTTGAGTTGAGAGTTCACCCACATGGGTCATTGTAGATAAACGTGACAAACATGACTCGTGGAACGCAGTAAAGTTCAACTTCACAAATTGTTATTATACATTACTTTTGCCAGACGTAGAAAGTGAGCAACGAAGCAGTGAAAACTACAATAAAACTCTTTTAGACCTGGGGGAGGTATCTCAGTTTCTTTCAAACCAATAACTTTAGTTTCATTTGAAGGAAATTGTGTTTATAAAAGCAATCTAGTTGTATGAAGCGATCGAAGGAACTGACTTATGCAGGGTTTACAACCTTTTATAGAGGGTTGAGTAACTTAGTGATCAGGATTCATAAATTATTCGAATTTGAAGGCTTGTCTTGAAGTCAAAGAAATGGGCCGTATTAAAAAAAATTCATACTGAATTTTTCTATAAAATTTATAAAATGAAAATATTAAGAAATGAGACACAGTACAACATTTTAGTATATATACAGCAAAAAAATATTTACATATTACAAAAGAATAACACATTTAAAGAAAAAAAATCGAGATTTGGAGTTAGATTTAGAAAAAATATTTACATATAAAAAAAATTCCTTAGATCGCTCCATACAACTATACCAAGAAAGATAGATGTACAAGGTCGAGGAGAGACTTGCCAAGAAAATATGGTGCACAAGGTGATTACTGAGAAATGGTGCCTTTATTTTGAATGAGCTTCGTTTAACTTTCAATTTAGAAGTTTAGTTCTCACTTTAATTTAAACATTATACTTTAATCTTTATTCTGCTTATACGAGTATACGAGAGCTGCTGGAAAAGTTTCCTCAAATGATGTAATAGAACAATATTCTCCTTTAACATTCATGCACTCGAACCAATGTTGGCAGCACTTTTTCCACTTTATACATGGTACCTGTTACCTGAGTTTCAGTTAAATTATGTGGTATATATCGACTGTAAAGCTTCCGTACTTATAGATAATCTTATGTCAATACTCTAGGGTTTCTGAATTTCTCGGTATGTCACATGCCGCTCTCGCTCAACAATTTCGCGCTCGACATCAACTTTAGGGGGAACTACAGAAGTAGATGGATGACCTTCACGAAACTCGTCACACAAAATGGTGCGTCCACGCTGGCATTCGGCACACCAATTATAAACTGTCCTTTTGGATGGTGCTTCATCCCCAAAAGCCAAATGAAGTCGATCGATGTACTGTTTCGTCTTTAGATTATATTTGAAATAATAAAAAATCATGGCACGCAAAGTCACTTTCTTTACTAAATAAATAAATATATCATCACGGGATATTACCCATTACTGGGTGTGCCAGTATCTACAACACATGTAGACATCGGTAATGATGACGATATATTTTACCGTGTGGGCGCTTACCATGACAACTGTCCAAGAAAAGACCGTGTGCATTTTATGGTTAACTAAAATCCATGGTTTAAGTGAAAAGGAAGTTTACATTAGAGTACCATAGTTCAAGTAGTCACGTTCTGTTGTCCTATATTTGGATTTCATGTTTGTGGTAAGTATTACTCGAACTTTCTTTACAGATCGTAACATATTACCATCATTAATTTGAATTTATTGCAATGCTAGTTTTTGAAATAAACTATATTAACACATGTTATAATTATTTTATTATTGAAAGTACTGAATCTATTCCAAATTATATATGAAGTGTAATCGTCACTGTGTTTCGATTAGTTACGGAGGAAAATTTTGTGGGTGTGTTAGTGGATTTTGGGCTTCAATTAAAGTTGATTCTTTTAAAATCTATCAAGTTTTCGTGTATTTTGTTTTTACATAATCATCAGAACAGTTTTGGTGAAGATGTTTGAAAATCATTGATTTTATAAAAAACAGATGAATTTTGACATAATTTTTGTAAATTTTAACTAAAAACTAAAATTATGTCAAAATTCTACTGTTTTTTTTATAAAATCAATGATTTTCAAACATCTTCACCAAAACTATCCTGATGTGTAAAAACCAAATACACGAAAGCTTGACAGATTTTAAAAGAATCAACTTTAATTAAAGCCCAAAATCCACTGACACCCCTACAAAATTTTCCTACTGGTACCAAGAAAAGAAATTTCTCACAATATTTGTGTAAAATTTAATATTTTCAGAGAAGAGGTAATAGCTTGAGAAAATAGCAAGACAAGTTGGTGTTTCATTGAACGATATGAAAACAATTGTCAGATATACCATTTTATAGAACATTACTCCTATTCTGCTTAATATTTGAAATAAACTACTTAATTTATTTTATATTGTTTTTGAATTAGAATTGAAAGCTTTCATCCATTTTATTTTTAAATTCGAAATTTTGACAAAAAGCCGGAACAGACTTTAAGAACGAAGTTATTTTTTGTCACAGGTTGCCTTTATTTGCGGACAAATAAGCAAAACGAATAATAAATAATATAAAAGCCTCTCTCATATTAATTTTAACCCAAAGTTACCCTTGTAACAGAAGTGAAAGGTTAATATCAGGGTGACCCAAAGGACATTGAAACTTGTAAGGTTAATCAACTTTTTACTGCTGACTCAAACCCAAAAATTTATTTCATCAGTAAATGGCGAATATTTTTTATTGGCTATCATCATAAAATTCCGCATTTTTCATGTTTTATACCCTGACTTATCTACCAGTGACAAACAATAAATAAAATTTATAGATAGGGGTAAAAGGTAAGAGGTCTTAAACACTTCATAGTTTATTTTTTTAAATTATGTCTGATCAAGATTTTCTTCGAATTGTATCAACTCGCGGAAACAGAGTATACATTAATTTTACGTGAAGCTTATAACCATAATTGCATTTAACAACTAAACTAACAAATGTTGCTGGTTTGCTTAGATTGTCCCCAAAACGCTACAATTCTTTAAACTTACAACTGGTGTTGGTTTAACTTTTCTCTATTTCTCATTCCTCCATACTTGTCACGATCACTAATTTCCACTATCCTGCTCCTTCCTCTATCCGAATCACGCATCCTTCCTGCCACATGCAGTGGGCAGCGGGCCACAGAGACAAGACACAAGCAGCACCAGCTCTCTTCACCGGAGAGCACATCACGAGAGCAATGAGAGGAGAGCGGTTGTCATGGGAACCGAAGCGTGGAAATCTTTCGGCAGCGCACACCAGCGTCAATAGAGTTACACGGGATACCGTGTTCGCACCCCCCTGGCGTCTCTCAAACACAGAGGTGGATTGGACAAGATGCTAAAAATGTATTTTATACTATTATTACAAAAAGCACGTGTGAAGAAGACAGAAAAGAGAATAGCTGTAGGAAAACGAGTTACAAAACACTTGGACTTCTTTGGAATATCAATAACAGTCTAGATACTACAAAATCTTATGTATAAGAATATCATACGAAACATCGTTTTATAAGGAAGTATATAAATCATGGCCACCGATATCCAATTTACGAGATAAACTCAAAGCGATACAGTTTGATTATTTCAGAAAGATGATGTCGTCAAGTAACCCAGGAATATAAAGTTAAAGTAAACATCTGGGTACAAGCAGGAATAACAGGTTCCATAACAAAAATTTCAGAAAACGAAGCTGTGAATGTCAAAGGAATTCCAGAACACATTTATGGCCAAAACAATTCACCCCGAGAGGTAAAAGAAGCGATGAATATGGAAAAAGTT
Source organism: Ophonus ardosiacus (assembly GCA_943142095.1). Classification (NCBI taxonomy): domain Eukaryota; kingdom Metazoa; phylum Arthropoda; class Insecta; order Coleoptera; family Carabidae; genus Ophonus; species Ophonus ardosiacus. Next base: position 23,356,867 of record OW964829.1, on the reverse strand, counting down.
CATGATTCAAGAAGAAAAGAATCTCCAAGAAAATGTTTGGCAGCAAACTTTTAAAGGATATCGCTGAGAGAGGAAAAAGAAGAAGGAATAGTCAATCGGAGATTTAGTTGTTTTGTTGAATAATATAACAATGTCGACCTATATGCTGCAGGAGCACGGTAAGCATTAATCTGCTATATACGTAAAATACAATGGCATTAGAAAAATGATTGGATATACAAGTAGTACTTGCCTCATAGTTGTACACAATGAAGAGATTAAGAAAAGCCGACCACTGTATATTACAGGAATGGCGATCAAGTTATTCATTTTCATCCTTTTTTGTCTTTTATAATTTCATAGGTTTCCAGAAATTTTAGTAAAGGAGCTGCCTTTGTTTCGTTACCTATTAGAAAATAAAATCATACTGTAATTTTTGGGCTCATTGTTTGAAACTACTTAAAACTTACGAGTACTTATATAACACGTTGTAACTTGCAGAAGTAAAATGTAAATAAACACATACCCGATCGGAAATTATTCGATTTTAACGAAAATATCCGACGATCCGCCACCCGCAATTCAGGTGATCCAACAATTTTTAATACGTAATTCCGGGATTAGGTAATGCGATCTTTCGATTATCTATTAGTTAAATTTCTAGTAAAAAATATGCGAAACATTTACTGGCCCATCTACATGTTGTGAATTTGTAATTTTGCGCAAAATTTTCAAGCATCAACAACATTCCAACATAGGTGGCTATCCTTCTTGCTTGCACATGCATGTCCAACCACCCACCACAAATTCCCCCGCTACCGTCCATCCATCTTCTTTTCATCCTAAATCCCTCCCTTGGCGCGGTTTCTCCCTGCATTTCACTTGGGCCACGGGTTCGGCTACGGCAATTAATTAATCCGCAACGCCTGGCCACCGCACCCTGGTGTCTGTCACACGACATAGCTCCGCCGCAAGACCGTCTGACAGGTTGCACTTCAGCCTGAGTGCCTCTGATGCCGCGAAGAAATCACAGACGAACACAGTGGCCTTGGAGAGGATGTTTATGTTTGTTTTAGATGCTTGACCTAATTCTGAAAGAAGAGAGTGGGGTGAAGTTAATGAGTTAAATGCTGATGGAGGATTTGGAAAATTGGGAAAGTGTATCAAGGTTTTAGGAAAGGAATTTTGTTTAATCTAAATTAATTCGTATACAGCGAGTTCAAAATTACTACATATGTATATTCTTCTTCTTATTTGAGTTGAAACCCGCATTACCTAGAATCCGCATATTTGCATTGTCCGCTCAATTTTTTTTCGATCCAAGACGTCAGCTAACTATGTCAAGATAATTTTTGAGCCTAGTTGCTATAAGAAATATTAGATGATGATTCTGAATATAAAAAGGTGTAACACTATGGCTCTCGTCTCGATACTTATCGCTGTTTGATGTTGGTTGATGACGACGGTACGTGAGGATGGGGTGACATATTTACACTTGGAGACGGATTTTTATTACACTTTTATTTATTTATATTATATATAAATTTACACTAGAATTAACATTTAACTAAATATAAACAATGAACAATAAATGCGCGGGTGACTAAATTTCTACCCTTTGCACTGCTCTTGAGCATCGTGTACCACCTTCTGTACTTGGCAAGCCAGGGTGAAAAAGACGCCGCCACACTTGAAATCTGCAAGTGTCCCAGGCTCTTTCACACAATTTAAACTGTCAAGCTCGACATTATTTGACTTCCCTAAGAACACTCATAGATCTCCATTGCCCACCCTGGCCATATGTTTCCCACATGTTGTTAAACTACTCTTATTAAAAAGATAGGATAAGATTTATGTGCAGCTGGTAGATAGTACTTTTATATTACAGTATTAAGTATTCTGATGAATCTTTTTCTTTGTGTTTATTCCCGCATTACCACAGGGTCTGCATATTTGCATTATCCGTTCAGTTTGTCTCGGTCCAAGTCATCAACACGGCTTGCTGCATTGCTATGCCAATGAACACTGTCCCCAAAACAATCACTGGCAAGAAAGTGTCGCTATAAGGTCCGCATATTTACTTGTCTGGTAAAGGTTGTCATTCGTAGTATTTTCTTTTATGCGGTTGACCCATCACCCATCATCTCTTCAAGTGCCCACGTGGACGTTGTTCTGCAAAGATTAAATACATTGCTCTTTTCGATATACAGTCCTCGTTTCTTTTCATCACATGACTATACTATAAGTATACCATTCAAGTCTGCTATGTGTGAAACATAAATACCTTGCCGCCTGAGAATAAAGCACCACCGAAACATTTTCATCTCGTCACATGTAATATTTATTCATGCGTTAGTCGACCACCAATATTTTGTACTACGTATGTGCATTACCGTCCAAAATATTGGCCTACGGTTTGTGAAAGAATTTTTATATAACTTGCAGTGAACTATTGGGATCATTATTGTGCATGAATATAAATCTAATTAATATCACGCATACCAAAAGATTCCAGACTCTAATAATACTCATAATATTATTACCAATGTCTGAGTGTGTCAATTTGCTTTTAATTTGCAAATTTTGGTAATGAGGACAAGCGCACCACATGGGTTATTTTTGTGCTATTTGAAAATTGTAAATAATTTTAAAGTTTCAAGTTTGATGTTGGTCGGAATCAAGCCCGGGTAGTCCGAGTCACAACCTGTCACCTAATGCACAGTCACGCGACTCCACCGACCATGTCAGTAAAAATACATGAAATATGAAATTTATTTTGAAATATACTAGTACAGTTCTCTTGAATAACTTGCACACGGTGAAATATTTCCTTTATAGCTTGGATATTATTTTTATTTCATCTTATTACGAGTAGTAGAAACTCTATGAACTTCACCAGTAGACACACCATAAAAAGAGCACTGGTGTTGTTTTATCCGAAAAGGAAGCTTAAGATCTCAAGAAGAATGAAGTATTCTATAATTTATAATATTTTGTTAAAGAAAAGATCACAAAAAAATCGTGATTGTTAGATTGTGTCTTTGTTTTCTAAGATCAATGTATTGCAAATTATAGATCAAGAGTCTTTCTATACTGATATCTCACTGACTGAACCAGCAGGGCATGAAACAATCTGTATTCCTGAGAGACTACGAATTCAAGTCTAGAACAGACAGCGAAAGTAGTAGGTGGAGACTTCAAAGGACTTTCGCAAGGCTATCTGCTTGAGAAACTGAATCCGTTGGAATGCTTTTTTAGAGGAAAATGCGAATTTCTTTATCCTCTGTTTTGAATTTGACAGTCCCGAATACAACGGCTTATTACGTTACGGCTTTTAATTATTTTTAATTTAGCTTGTAACACTTTCTTTGTAGGGAAAACTCTTTGGATTTTTTATAATTGTTGTAGAAGAATTCACTTAATATTGTTTGTGAAACATTAAACAGGCAAATAAGCTTTCACAACCATTACAGCAAAAGAAGTTTTTGTAAGAGATCCACAGAAAAAATGGCTCTCATGAACCTTCAAAAGTTATTTAAAGAAGAAAACTAAATAAAAAATAAATAAATATGTATATCATCACTGCATATTACCCATTGCTGGGTGTTCATATTTGCTTTGTACGCAGGTATCGGTATTCATGATAACATATTCCTACCGTTTGGGCGTTTACTAGGCGTCACCGCATATGCACTCAGATTCACTCATATTCGGGTACATCGAGAATTTTTTTTAATATTTATATAATATTTTTGCTGTTTGAAACAAATGAACCTAGACATATTTATGCATCGTTTCTGTTTCCTTAGATATCGATTAAACGATTAAAAGTTTAAGGATCACTTAAGGTAAAAGCGAAGAGCAATATAAGAATTAGGCCAATGTGGCAATGAACGTGATATATACGCTCCACTAAAATTTCTTTAATATATGTCCCATCCAAAAATTCCTGAGAAAGAATATTGCTGTGACGAAGGATCCACGCAAACTTGAGACAGTTACAACAAAGACGTGTCAAATATAGTGACGAAGGAACCAGCTAGTTTCGTGGCACACATTCTCTACAGAGAATATTTAACAAAGGCCCCACCCACCAACATTCCTTTCATCATAGTTCATGTTAAATGATTATCATCGGAAGTGAGAATATGTATAGAGCACGAAATTGTACAAGAAGTGAAATGGACTTAATACTAATTTGTTTTATTGTTTCTGACAATATAAGTTAGAATCAAATCGAAGTTTCTGCACAAGAATGAGCAGTGTGATGCACCATTTACAATAAATATAATTATGAAATTATGTATATATTTCAAAATACTGATTGGTTTATTGAATTTAACTATCAAGTAAGTTTCATTTGAGTTTTCTTTTCGTCTCTAATACAGCCTATCAGCCCAATAATACTCTGATGATATAAATTATATCGAAACGTTGGCGATCTTAGCTTGTTTTTCAACTTCAATTTATGAAAAAAAATCTGTTGTGGCCAGCACAATACCTCTCGCCATTTCCATTTTACGTTACATAAGTATTATATTGCACTTTGTTATCGAATCGTCGTTTTCTAACAAAATAATTACAGAACTTTACCCAAATATTGTTTTTATTGTATTTAACATATCTTCTGCACACATACAATTCTATCTATTTTCATTGTATGAGAAAGTTCCTAAATATCAGAGATTCTTCCAATTCATTAACTAGATTGGCGGTATTTCTGGTGGATATATGCATTTTACTTACAATCATTAAAACTTTAAAACTATTGATTTTTGACACTGACATCTGTCATTTACAAACTATGTTATAAACATTTGAATTTGTCAACTGGTTACCTTAGCCTCTGCGATGTAAATGTAAATTAAATTATTCTATATATTTCAGTGCCTTTATCTCTAAATCTATACAAGTTATAATAGAAATTTTAAGTGTATTAGATGGAGAATTTTATGTTCTTCAATATTAGTAATAACAAAAATTTCTACAAAATTATATTTAGAAGATGTTTTAAAGATACTATTACTTCCGGTTGTCCAGTATTGTTACCAAAATGTAATCAGCTCTTCCCAGGAATGTCAGATTGAGGAAACTGCAGTTAAATATGTTTTAAGTCTTATAGTATTTGTGAAACCGTGGTTCCAACATCCACACATCCACACACACATCCACACACACACACACATACACACACACACACACATACATACATACACACAAAAGAACATCATCGTAAAAATGTTATAATCGGATTATAGGAACCTTAAAACGTGCTTATCCACTAAAATCTGGATATGCGAATTTTAGCATCATTCCAATACCTCTCTTAGCGGGAGGTAAAAAGTGACATTCATTACGTTCGGGTCAATATGATTCATGATAATATTTTATCGAATTTCACAAATTCAGACTTGCTTGTGCATAGTGGACCGCTATGGTACTTTATACGGATTTGTTTTACGAGGTGTTATTTGGTTCTTGCAGTTGAAAGTTTCAAAAATTACAGTACAGTACAAGTGTAGGTAATAAATGAACAGTACAGGAAAGTTTATAGTAAATGTATATAATAAATATTTATTTATCCAAAATAATTTCAATTATTATTATTAATACCATTCAGGACCAGTTTTACAACCTCTGGTTAAAATTTTAACTGTGAGTTAAATAAACAAAATTGAAACGAAATGAACTGTCAAATGATAGATTTATCATTGCTGTCAATAATTCGATTCAATATTGTTCATTTAACTGACAGTTAAAATTTTAACCAGAGATTGTAAAACTGGCCCTCAGTGCAATTCAATATGGGCCGAGCAGTACAAGTGTAGGTAAGAAATGAACAGAACAGGAGGATCCTTTTTATTTGTATGTAATTATAAGTGTGTAATTTTATATACAAAAATATATGCTCAATTTAAATTTGGTTTTTTTGAAATATGACGTTGTTGGAAAATTACAACTGGATCATGGAGTGGAACGTGCACTTCCCTGTTATCAACGCCGCGATAATACGGGGAGCGAGTTACGAGGTTACAAAATTGCAGCTGGACCACGGAGTGAGCGTGCACGTCCCTCTTTCCTGTTATCAATGTTGCAACCGTACGATGAGTAAGTGACGAGGTTGGAAAATTGCAACTGGACCACGGAGTTGAGCGTGCACTTCCTTGTTATGATTTCGCTGACTGACCGCGCTATGCGTTCAATAATATCTCAGTGCCGCAGATGAGGGCTTAGCCGACAACTGACAACAATATACCGGGTGTAAGGCCACGTTCAGAGAGAAAGCAGGTTTCCCGATTCAGCTTAAAAAGCGCGTGAAAAACCGGTTAAGCCGAAACAGGCTGGCACAGGTTGTGTTCACACAGAAAACAGGCCATACTGCTCGTACTGTCAAGTGTCAAACTTAGTGTCAGTGTCACTGATGAATACAAAAAATAATGTCAGTACTAAAGCTCCACGGATGCAGATTTTATTCTCTGTTGTGATAATAATTTGAAACGACGTAGAAAGAAAATAGGGATCCACGCAATTAATAAGAATAAAGTAAAATACGAAGAGTATCATCACCTATTCCAAGGATTCAAATTGTACGAAGATAGTTTTTTTGCGTATATGAGGATGACGAAAGACACTTTCGACTATATTTTACATAAAGTGGAAGGCTGTTTAATAAGAAACCGAAAACTGGTCTCTTAAATATTTTCATTTCTTCTTTAAAATATTAAATGAAAAGTTAAATGTATTTATGTAATTAATATAACAGAAATCGTATTTTCTGGTGACATTTATGTCTCATACTTTCACATTGCATATTGATAGAAGTATCTCGTCATAATTTTTCAATAATTTTTCTATAGAATGACATTTGTGAAATTTGTTCCAAATTGCTTCCCGTTTTTAAACTTCCGATATTAGAATATCCATATCAGTTATTTTCTGAACACATTTTAGGCTTGTTTACTTTAACCTGCTCAATAAGAATACTGGTCGCGTTCCGGCAAAATCGGAAAGCGGATAGTACCTGCCTGACAAGCGCCTGTTGAGCAGTTGTCTGCTTTTACTCTGAACGCCTACTCATAATAACATGTGAACATTTTTAAAGCAGGTTAAAGCAGGTAAAGCGGGTAAATCGGAAACAGGCAACCTGCTTTCTCTCTGAACATACCCTAACACGAAAACCGGGCTATAGACGTTTAACATGGGAAAATAGATTTTCCTTGCCCAAGAGAGACCTATTAATTTTAGACAAAAATGCTTCAAATAAATGTTGTAAAGAATTAAATTATGCATCTAAACAAATAGTCACATTTTCTTTTGCATCTTTGATAATCGCAAAAATTGCATTTAAAATTTTATAAAGCTCTCTTCTTTATTGTGTTAGCCATGAAATTAAAATAAAGTTTCAAACAAATTTTATGACACTTTACTTGTCAGAAATTATAAAATATAGTTTTCATCAAAATAATACTATGTACTATCTTCTGTTCCAGCGAGTAATTCTCCATTTTCAGTACTGATAACTTAAAGCAAAGTGTTAGATAGGTAAAATTACAAATATAATGACATTTTACCTTGTCAGAAACGTGTCTGTCAGATTGTGACATATTTTAGAAACGTATCTGTCAGATTGTGTCATATTTTATCTGTTATAAAAGCTCTGTTTGAGTTATCATTATTGAAAATGGAGAATTTTGCACAGGAAGAGAAGATACAAATCATAGAGTAGTATTATTTTGATGAAAATTATATTTTATAATTTCTGGAGGCAAAATGTCATAAAATTTGTTTGAGATTTTATTTCACTACTATGGCTAACACTACAAAAAAGTAACATTTATAAAAATTTAAATTAAATTTCTTCGGTTACGAAACATGCAAAAGAAAATGTGAATATTGATTTAGATTTAATTCTCTACAATATTTATTTGAAGCATTTCTGTCTAAAATTAATAGGCCACTTTTGCGCAAGGAAAAACTGCGATTTCCCATGTTAAACGTTTATGGCCCGGTTTACGTGTTACCACAGCCTCCAGGTATTATAAACAAATTAATACAAGGAACATAGAGGCTGAGCAATCTCTGGTAATGTAAACGTACTAACGCAAGTACAAGAGGGTGATCCTGGTCGAAACCAAGATGCCTTTCCGAGTGCCAGTTTGAAACACACAAGCGCCACCTCTAAAAATAGGGGGGTGGACGCAGTTGGGGTAGTTTCTGTATATGAACATTATATGTTGGACGGAGACAGCTTATAATTGTTGACCCTAATTTGTTCGAACTCATCCTACCTAGACACCTTTGGTCTCCTGTGCCGGGCTGTGGAAGGATTTTTTGTCTGTTGATTTGTGAATTAGTTGCATTTATGCTTTATATATTAGACAAAGACAGAAACATCTTTATTCTGAGTGAAAGACAAGAATGCCACGAGGTAGTGCTGAATTTTACGCCTACTTAAACAGAGATGCCTTTAACCCTTGGCTTGATTAGTGGAACAGAGATGGACTTGTTTTAACTCCCACTTTTCTTAATATTCATATAACTCTGGGCTTACCTAAATTTTTGCTATTTACACAATATGCTAATGTTTAAAACAAATACAAAATGTTTACCTACATCGGTAATGAACCTGTGAAACATTTCTTTATTTATTTTTTTTTATTGTTCATATTTTACCTACTACTTTATGTTTCAATTTCCTAAGCCAAGACCGGATTCTGTTTAGTTACTAATAAACTCTTACATCATTTCTCGTGCTGGTATGATTATAAATAAATTAGTTAATGTTAGTCAGTCATGTTAGTTGTTTATTAATTGTGAAACGTTCTAAATATTACTGTAAATTCTTTTCGAGCTGTAAGCATTCCTACGTTATATTCTAATCGCTTCATAGGAGGTCTACGTGTGCATTTTGTTTTTGTATACACGTAGAAATACAATACTAAATATTTTAAAAATAATAATGATACAAACCATATTCCGTCGCGTTTCAGAAATAACCTTTTCTGAAATTTAATTTGCTTTTTATGAAAATGAATTTACTTTTTCTGAAATTGAAATTGAAAAGATATTGAATTGCCGAGTTGTAATCGTACGATTAGTGAATCGTGAATGAATTTTTGTTTATTTTAGTTTCAGTTTAAATCAAAAATTATAATTTGGCTCTGTCTCATTATATCAACACTGCACTCAGCCTACTAATAATCAGTTTAAAAATACGTACATGCAGGCTAAAAGGATACTACTGAGAGAATATTCTGCAATAAAGGATCAATTTTAGATAAGCAATTTAAAAACTTCTGCAATTTGTGCTATGTGAAACATGCTCAAATAATGATTTGCTGCTTATGTACTCCAGCGTGCTTTGAATTTCGGATCACATTTCAGTGTAATTTTCCCGCAGTATGTAATTTTGCAGCTTCAAAGCTTTGATTATCTGCATTTGACAGTTGTTTTTCGCTAAAGGATATCAATATTGATTTATGATAGTCTCGCTTCCGGAGCAACAGTTTGATAAATTGTTGCAGAACATGAATTTGGTTTATATGACTGTGCAATATATCTGACATATCATAATCACAGGGGCGATTCAAATAAGACGATAGAGAGGAGAAACTTTTCAAGTAGGGAAGTTGATGTTTAAAATGATACGGCGGAGATTAAAGTTGTAATTTTCAAACTAATTTCCGTGTGTAAATACCTTCTTATTGTAAAGGATTATACTTGACCTTTATAAAAATTTCATACATAAATTTACACGTAATTTAAATAAACTTTGCTTGAATTTCTAGGTAGACCATTTGGCATAAGTTCAAAGCTCAAGTATTCGACCGAGGAAAAGTTCTAATATAAATTTTAATTTGACAATCAAAGAATAGCATGACGACTTCTTATTCTTACATGGCCTTGTGTATTTTTAGGAAGAAATCAATACATAGATTAATATACATAATTTTCATCAATGATACGATGGTCCTTATATACATAGGATCAAAGTCTCAAATATTGTAGTCAATACGCGATAACAATTATGCAGACTATACAAATAATAATAGGAAAATAGATCAACCAGATAGCTCAATTTTTCTTGGTTAAGCTGTACAACATCGGATACGTGCGTTTCTAAGTTGTGTTTCGCGGGAAATACAATGCTTCACGTATTTCAGTCGCAAACAAATGAATTATATGTAATCATATTATCCATGGATATAAATATGGAAGTTATATTTTTGACATTTCGTAAAAATTAGTTGGATGATTCGTTGTATATTCTTAAGGAGGTTTGTCACATATTTCAATATGGTAGTTTCTTTTCCACAGCATTTTTGAGAAAACAAATTCAAATTTGATCTTATATACGGGAGTAACAGGATAAAAATTTTCAACGTACTGTGGCTTTTTAAAAATACTACTACTGTTAAGAAATTTTTAGTACTTAATAATTTCACATTACTGAACCAATTGATACATTTTCTGATTTATTGTACCTCGTAATTAATTAATTATTAATAAAAATAGAAGTCAAAATAAGTCGGTAACGTGAAATTCTACAAAGGAGAAAATACGACATTAGTGCAAAATCAGCGCGAAATTCAAATTACTTTACACTGTCCGTGCGCTACATATAACAATCTGTAATTCTGTATTCCAAACTTTACGATTTTTAATGTTATTTTCTTCCATTTCAATCAAAACATTTATGTTTCTTTTACGCATGTAGCTGTGACGAAGTAACTGTTGAAATTCACTAACAAATGTGGCACAATGCACGAAAAATTCTCTGAATGGATGAAACGCTGTTGTCAAGTTTTCGTATAATTTTTTTAATGATTAATTTTGTACAAAAAAATCTTTTATTGAAAAGGATTTTTTTTAAATGAATATAGATTAAATATGAGATAAAATACAATATTTCTTAATAATTGAACATGTTATCAAAACTTCTTTATGTAAAAATATCGTGGGTAGAAGTTGACCTCTAGCAAAAATACATTAGATTTCTATTAAGATCCCGTAGATAGATAAAGCTCGAGCTTCGAAAATCAGCGCAATATAGGTACAGTTTGCGAACTCGATGTGTTACCTACGACCTACTTACAGTACCGATGACGTCTGTAACTGGAGTTACCATTGCCAACTGTTCCATTTTCGGTAAGACAGTTCAACTAATGCTACTGTGTCCTACGTCTTTCTTTCACTGTCATAATAATAAATAAATATACAAATTTACAATATTAAATACTTTCGACACGATATCTTCAGCGATATAATATAATAAAAGCGAGATAATTTAAGTTTTTTCGGTTTTATTGTAATTTGCTTTTCGTATAAATTGGAAAGCTATTTTCAATATTATAAATAAATCTCTCGTCATCAGTGTCTTACTCTAGACACCCTTATAGTACCAGTTCACAAAAGTTGGCAATCCTAATCCTATATGTATCAAACCATCGACCGTCAAACAATTAATTTGAATTTGAATTATAATTTTGAATTTCAATACCATTTTAATATTAAAAAAATAAGATATACATTAAACTGTTTAAATTTATGAAGATTAGAAACATTTTAACAATTTAAAAATGTGTATTTAATAAGAAAATTTTCAAATTTATTCCAAATTTTGGTGTCACTCGTTTAGTAATATTTATTAGTTTAATGCCATTTATAAAATATTTTTTCTCTACTATAGAAGGAATTATGCCGTAACCATAACGCACAAACTAGTTTTTAATGTGCATTGGAATCCACACACATGGAATGTACAATCCTAAAATAGACAAATACTTATCTGATTCCAAACCATACTTTCATTGTACAAACAAAAAACGTTACCACCTTCGTAGACAAACTTTAATTAACAATTCGTGTACACTTCGCTTCCACGTCTCCTATTCTAATATTATTCTCTTCCCACTTTCTTCTTTTGACTCCAGCGTAAATCTCAGCCTAACCTCAAACCTCTTGGAAACCACAGAGGATCGTCGACAAAATGCGAAACGTGAACGCTGTTGTGAAGACGTGAAGTCGTGAGCAGTCCTGGGAATGCGGACTCACTTCTAACTTGTAACATCTTCAGGTCCCAAAAGACCTTGCAAAGACAAAGGTGCAAGTCGTAAAGTCGACGTGCCTCACAAGATGGAGGCGTTTGGTTGGGCTGGTGGTTTGCAGAGATAAAAGTTTGTTTAGTATTTTTACTTGTAACACAACATAAATATGTATCGGTTACAGTGAAAACTAAAGTAGTAAAACTTTATTACGAATTTTAGAACCATAGTTTAAATACTTCGGATACATCTGGTTTTCTTTAGAACTCTGCTGATGATAAGTGCCTTCGTATGGAGTGAAAAGATTATTAAGCCGGTTTCACATTTTTCAAAAAGTATTTTAAATTAAAGTTAATATTTTACGCACAACTTCATTAAAATTGTTTGTTTACATCTTAGCATAGGCGTAATTCGGGGGTGGCAAGGGGTGGCAGTTGCCACCCCAGAATTGTCGAGCCCAGTGTTTTGCCACCTCAGAAGTTTTAAGTAAAAGTCTCAATAATTTACGAATACCTAATTGAAAAATACAAGTCTACAACAGGGATGTTTTGAAAACTTGTAAATTATAAACTTAGATAGAAATAATCTGAAAATGCTTCAGAAACTAACAAATTTAAAGCCAGTTTTTAATTTTTTTCCGGGGGACCCCCTTTAGGTCTTGCCACCCCAGTTAGAAAGCTGAAATGACGCCCATGCATCTTAGTTACCATAGCAGAAACTGAAAGATTACACATTGCGGGAGATAAAGTAGAGAAAAAGCACGGTGACTGGTAAACAACACGTCAAAAATACAATTGAAAATATAATGAACACTCTTATTTTTTTACCTTCCGTCACCTTTAGGTAGGGAAGGCATTGCCTTTGGTCAAAAAATTCGTTGGCGAGTTTTAATGCATAAGCACGTTTTAGGGTTCCTACTTTACGAATTTACTATTTTTAAGATGATGTCTCTCTCTCTCTCTCTGTGTGTGTGTGTGTGTGTGTGTGTGTGTGTGTGTGTGTGTGTGTGTGTATGTATGTGAGTCCGTGTGTGTGTGTGTGTGTATCTGTGTCCGTGTGTGACAAATTTTTCTCCGACGATAACTCCAATACTACAATTCTAAAAATTATAATTCTTTCGTATTCCTCTTTTGTACATCAATATGAAGAGTTGATTAGATTTTGGTTATAATCGATCCACCGGAAGTACCCTTATTTGAAGTTTTTAACAGTTTTTCTTAAAAAAACGTAATTAAATATTATTTTTTGCCATTTTGTTTTTATAAATATTAAAGGAAATGCTCTTCTCTATACAGTTGGATTATACATTTTCCTTCATATTCAATAGATATAGAGTTAAAGCGTTATAAAGAGATTAGGTAACTTTCAAAAATCAGTCAACTTTGCTATTTATCATGGAAACATCTGATATATGCAAAAAAATTCTAATTGACAGATATTAGTGTCAAGTGAAAAACCAAATATGGAAAGTATAGGATCAGAATGCCGGGAGTACGAGTACGGGGAAGGCGAAAGAGAAGATGGAAGGACTGTATCGCAGAAAGCTTGAGAGAGGAAGAAATGTGTGAAGAAGATGCGTTGGACAGGAATGAGTGGAAGAGAAGAATAAGACACAGTGACCCCTAATAAAATTGGACAAAGCTGAAGACGAAAGAAGGAATTGTCAAGTGCAATTTACAGTGTACATATGTTCATGTTATAATTTTATTGGATTTATAGAATCTTTTCCAATGAACTTTTGGTATGGGATTTGTACAAGGCTGAAATTTGGGGCCACTCTTATTTTTGTAATAAATGACGTTACTGACAACATAAATTGCAATGTCTTATTGTATGCAGATGAAATAATGTAAACAAAGTAATTGAGTGGTGCGTTAACAATCAGCTGGTATTTATTAAAGAAAAATGCCAGACTATGTCATATACCCGTAAGAAAACTCCTATTATATACGATTATATGATAGACTGTAATTTTATCCCGTTCCACTATTATTAAAGATTTGGGAGTTTGCTTTGACCCACATTTAACATTTGTACAAAATGTTCATCAACTAGTAACTTCAGCAAACAAGCTACTCGGATTTCTTATTAGAAACAGTAAGAATTTTTCTAATATTATTGCATTAAAATCATTTTACTTTGCCTTTGTGCGATCTAAGTTAATGTATGCTATCATCATATGGTTCCCATGCTATGAGACATCTATTATTAAACTAGAAAAAGTGCAAAGAAAATTTTAAAAATATCTATGGTTCAAAAGTTTCAACGTATTTCCTGATCGTAATATTGATTCTCAAATACTTTATGAACAATTTAATGTAGATAGTATACAAAATTGTCACACAGTATTGCTTTAGATACTTTATCTAAAATTATTAATAACATTATAGATAGTGAATATTTGCTTAATAAACTGCAGTTTCGTGTACCAAGACCTTCCTCAAGATGTAATTTAACTTTTTATTTGCCTTCCCACAGCTCTACTATTCTGTACAAATCACCATTGTATGTAATGTGCAACTTATATAATAATATTTGCTCGAATCTTGACATTTTTAATATGTAAATATTTAATTTTGTTACATTTACTTGTATTGGGTATTTTACCTGTTAAAGTAATAAAGGATTATTATTATTATTATTATTATTATTATTATATAATTTATTTTTGATTATTTGGAATATGAATATACCACTAAGTGGGAAACGCGTGATTTTATGTGTGTATGTATGTACGTAGGTATATATGAATGTAATAAGCAATTATTTTCGTTTCAATTAAATTTAATTTTTTTCTTTGTAGTAATTGTTCGAAATAATCGATAACAATTGATAGAGTAGGTAAACGTAAAGTGCGCGCGCCCAGAGAAAAAACTTGCGCTGAAAGCAAAATTCGTCCGGGCGAGTCCAAATTATGAAAGTAGTGATATTATGGTGCTTTAACTTATCAGATAGTAGCTGTATAACGTGCAGATATTATTTTAAATGTAATTTCTGTAATTGTAATTTTGTTTTGTGCATATATTATACAGTTGACATTTTTAGGTTGAGTAGTACAACTTCTACTGCACTGATTTGTTTTTTCTCTAAACGCACGGACTCTACAAATATTTCCTTAAACAAGAAAGATATAAATGTCATGGCAAACTGATAATGTACTAAATTATCATAATTTTTAAAAAATAATATCAGGGTTAATATTTTAAGAAAATGTAAGTATTTGACATCACTGTGAAGATATTTTTTCAGCAATTTAAAATTTACATACATATGTATATCATTTTATTTTAAACAATAAAGGTGATGTTACTTCCTGCGTAAGAGGAAGTAGAATTCAGGACCTTTTTTTCACCAAAAAGTTCGCCCCAAACTTTATAATTTAAACTAAAGAAATTTAATAAAGAAAAATAAAATAATAATAGTAAATTATATACAAGGTATATCTAAAAAGAGGGACATGGCTTAACCACAGATTCCGGGGCCCAAAATAAGACGATTTAATTAAACTTACCTTTACCGGAAAGTGTACCATTTAGCCAGTATTCTGCTTCAAAGTTCTTCGAATTTTTTTTTTTTTTGCTTATAATAACAGAACGCTTTATTCAATTTGGATGAAATTGAATATGACAGTTCATATGCTTATGTCATCTTTTAAGATGATATTTGTTTTTATTAGTGAACCACTAGCGTACTTAAACTTACGTGTCCCAACATTGATCAGACCGTAACTTTCTAATGTATATGAACTGTCATACCAAATTTCATCCAAATCGAATAAAGAGTTCTGTTATTATAAGCAAAATTAATTTTTATCGAAGAACATTCAAGCAGAATACTATCTAGATGGTACACTTTCCATGACATTCAGTTTACGTCATTATTGGTTTATTTTTTATATATTTAATTTTGAATACAAATAGCTAACCGCTTCATATTGTCAAATTAAAAATTCAATACTTTCCTCTTGATACTTATAAAATTAAGTTATAAGAATCTTCCATATATCACCATCCATTTTTACAGCACCATTTTTCATATAATCTTCACGTTTTCCTCGCCCAATTTCACACATCAGCAACAACGTATCACCGTCATCTACATTCCATTCTCCGAATATCTTGTCTTGATCGCAACAAGCATGCTAATTTTATGCAAACGTTGCTTCCTTCTTATAGTATTGCTCCGTATCATCATCATCATTGCGTCGTAACGAATAGCACATAAAAGAGAAACTGAGAGCGATACAAAGCAGGGCTGTAAAACAGAGGCCCAAGAAACTTGAAATACCCCGTGGGGGTGCCGTGATTTTAGATGACCTAGGAAAGATTTTTTCTAAATATTGCACAGGAAATTGAAAGTTGTAAACAAGTGTTATTATATTATAGTACTTAATGATTTTTTATAGAGAAGCAGATATAAATAATAAAATATAATCGTAGTAAAGATAACGAGGCCTTAAAAATCTAAGGTTGTTTATTATAATAATTGATGAATTATTTATAAAAGTTCACACATTGCACAGGAAATTTATAGTTTTATTTAAATATAGTGTCTTTGTTATTTTAAATTATGGCTAATATGAGATTTCATACTTCAACTCATAAAAAACAAAACATTTTTATAGCTTGGAGCTAATTTATTTAAAATAAATATTAATATCATAATAGGTAATAAAAATTTTAGAAATAAAAATCATTTGTTTAAGGAACACACTTCATTCAATATTTAAATATTTTATTACAATGTTTTATTTTTTTCCTAGAATTCTACCGGTCACAGTATATGTAAATAATATTTTCACGCCATTTATGTGCATTGTTTTGTAGATATATATTTTTTTAAAATAGGGGTCAATTTCAAATCTTAATGAGGTCACGTAAGCGCATACGTCATGTATCTGAACGATTACAGTTCACCCTGGCGGAAAAAAGGTAAATTAAGATTGTTGATTTATAAATAGTCTTTTCGGGTTTTTTAATAAATTGTTTTCACAAGTTGGAACTGCACAGTTCTTCTTCGCCATGTTTCATTATTATTATCATTATAAATATACAATTATTGCACTTTTATGTATTAAATTATATATCAAGCACACAAACCTACAATTAAAAATAATATTTCTCTAATGAAATAATTAAATCTTTATGAAACAAAAAAGATTGAATAGAGCGCACTTTTCCTCTGGTAGCTTTATAAATATTTGATTAGTTTACTCTGATCTGACGTTTAACTTCGCGTTTGAAGTTTATAACATTGTGACCTTCATGTACGTGTGACTAGTGTTGTTGTGTGAGTAGCCGATACATGACGTCACAGAAAATCGTAGCGCGAATATCTTTTAAGTAAATTATGAATGAAAAGTATTATATTTTGGGATGTTTTATGTTGCAATATGGATAATAAGTGTCATGGATTCTATTTTTATAAAAATATTAGCATTATTTTTTTGTTAGATGATCGCATAAGGCTTAAAACTTTTCTTGATTATTCTTGTTAATATTGGCCAAAAGATAAATTGTAATTATCAGTATGGTTACATTTTCATATCTGTCTACCATCAACTGTAAACTCTTGGTTTGAATATCTTGGAAAATTAATCAAGTAATTACTGCTAATCCTAAGACTCATCTAAAATTAAGGATCTTTGGCATGCTCTCAGGCGTTCTATGTAATTTTACTATAAAATATACATAACTAATTGCACCAGATTTTAGATAATAGAAAAGAATACAAATGAATTAGAAATCTTAAATCTTCCAACTTTTAAATAATTTATTATAAAATATTTTTAAAACTCCAGTCGTATGAAGGTAAAACCAGGAAAATAATGGTAATATGGATAAATTTATCCTTAAAAGCTTTTTTCTATTTCCACTTTATAGAGAAAACAAATTTGCGTCTATTTACAAGAAAAATAAACACATTTTCTACAAAACATCAACAAAAAGACCTTTAACCCCACGACATAATAGCGGTACTTTACCTGAAAGAAATATATTACAAGCTATAAATATTTAAGGTCCCAAATTCTCTAGATTTCCCTCATATATCACATCATGAATACGACAAAAACAAAATTGATGAACTGTGTAAAAAAGTATGAAGAGATTTTCAGCAACCCTGAAACATGAAAAACAGGCAATAGAGTGGCAAATTCTCTATGAAGCCAAGGCTGAAACCATAGAAAATGATAGCCGCCATCACGGCCGTTAAAGGACAGTGAGAGAGTTTCTCTTCTTTCATTAACGTATATTTAAACAATGTGGCAATGTGGGTAAGGTAGCTTGTTTAATATTTATGTAATGATTATCCAAACATTAGCAGAACACCTTAGCTGGGCTGCTGGAGATTAGCAAGCTGAAAATTGGAAATTAACTCGAGGGAAAACTGGCGTAAATTTAGTTTGTATGAATAAATATTTGCAGCGGAGGTATCTCGGAATATTAATAAACAAAACATTGTGCTGTGAATTAGAATAGGACGGTCCTTGGTTCGTAGCTATTAACTTTGTTCATAGAACGGTTTGAAACCGTCAGCAACCGCCAGAGGCATGTACAGTTACATAAAAGCGTTCACAGAGTTACAAATTTTAAACTCTGACTGGTTGGGGACTGATTGGTAATGGTCAGAATAATTTCCAACTAGGTAATTTTTTGTTTGAGACATGCACATTTATCTTTTTCAGAAATTTTGACATTCTCTCAGTTTGTTTCCATTTGCTGAAAATTAGGTTATCTGTGAAATTGCTGTTTGATACATTAAAAATTAAATTATTTTAATAAATATTTTAAGGTGATTATATTATTGCAAAATTCATAATAAGATACCTATTAAAATTCCCTTAATAATAGATGACGGATTCGGATAGAAGCATGTCCACTAGAATATTTGACTTTTTAAATTATTTTTCAGGTAAAGATGACGATTTTGAAATAATAGCTATTAGAAAAAAAAACCTAACAATGAGAATTCCGTTAAAATGACAATATTCAGATTTTTTGAACACTTTCAAACAAATTGCAAATGTTATTGTAGTAAGATTTACAGTATCACAGTATTTCCATTAACAAGCTGACGAAAACGGCACACTAGATGCTTATAAATGAGTTTTCATTATGTCTTCACAGAAAAATCTGATATGGACACCACACGACACGCCTATTAAACCATACATATTTTGCTAATAATTAAAATAACAGACCCAATCATAAAATTGCATGTATTTGACATAATTTTAATTACCTAATCCTGAAAGTACATAATTTTTGAAATTTACATATCTCGCTTCTACAAAGAGATAATTTAATCATACTTAATGTGTTAGACGCAGAATTCAATTTTCTAAAACTTTTATTTGAAGCATTTATTTCTAAAATCAAAATAACACCATTTTTTCAAGAAAAACTGATAACAGCTTCAAGTAAAGTATTGCTTCCAGTTAGACCATTTTAACCAAAATCTATTATGTTATTTCCATTGATATAAAAGTCTTATATACCAAATTTGAAAAGTTTTGGATTATATTTTAATATACCTTTTCATTAAAATCTATTATAGGCTACAAGTAAAGTACCACTTCCGGTTAGACCATTTTAACCAAAATCTATTATGTTATTCCCATTTATATAAATGTCTTATATACCTACCACATTTGAAAAGTTGTAGATTATATTTTAATATAGTTTTCCATTAAAATCTATTATAGGCTTCAAGTAAAGTACCACTTCCGGAAGTTATGTAATGACCAAAAAGGGAGGTACACAACTAGATATTATAACAGTCGTAAATACCAAATTTCAACATTCTACGGCTTGCCGTTTTTCAGTTATGCGAGATACGTACGTGCACACGTACGTACAGACGTTATGACGAATTTAGTCAAAATGGATTCAGGGATGGTCAAAATGGATATTTCCGTTGAAATCTGGAAACCGAAATTTTTCGCGATTACAATACTTCCTCTACTTCGTACAAGGAAGTAAAAATTCAAACAACTCTTAATAACGCATAAAATAAATGAATTGGTCATTTTAAAAAGTAGTCAATCCTGGGTTTACTAATATTGGACTAGAGAAGCAAAAAACGAGAAGGTGCTCGGATAAAGATAAAATTGGATAGAAACACATGTCAAAATCATGACAGAAGTAAAACAATTTTACTCTGGGGAAAAAAATGTCCAAAATTATTATATTATAATACAAGTATATTACATCAATATACGGTCTGTTCGTAACTTAATTTTTTTTTTCAGACAAGAAGATCTTTTTTCAAAATGAATTTAGACTCTGAAGGACCAAACAAACTTTTATAATGATAAGAATGTGTATTTTTAATAAAGACACAAGAATAGGAAAATGGAAAGAATTATAGAATGTCAAGTAGAAAAAAAAACAAGCATTTCAACATATCCTTTTATTTGAGTTAAACAGACGAGTTAAGACATCGAATGCCGATAGAACCATTTGTGCCGTTTACGGAGAGAACGCCATTGTTTAGTTTGGAAATTGTTTTCTCGTTTTAATGAGGGCCATTTTGGCATGAACGATTCTCTACTTCCAAACCACCTAATTTCTTATATATCAAATATAATATCATCACGGCATATTACCCATTTCTGGGTGTGCCAGTATCTACAACACATGTAGACGTCCCGTGTGGGCGCTTACCAGGCGTCACCTCACGGGCACTCATAGCTGGTGTGAAGAGTGCACCACAAGGGTCACTTTTGTACCATTTTAAAATTGGAAATATTTGGCGTCTGTCGGAATCGAACCCGGTTCCCCAGGTTCGCGACCAGACACTAAGGCACGCGGCCACGGGACCCTGATTTCTTCAGACGTGGAATTAAAAAACTGTCATATTGTTGGGAGGCAATCGTAAGCAATAGAGAAAAATCTATTCTTCATTAGTTCACGTATTTTCGCTATCCATAATAATATAATAAATGCGAAAGTAACTCTGTCTGTCTGTCTTTCTGTCTGTCTGTCTGTCTGTCTGTCTGTTACGTTTTCACGCCTAAACCGCTGAACCAATTTTGATGACTTTTGGTATAGAGATAGACTGGACGTGGAGAAGGACATAGGCTTCCTTTTGTCGCGAAAGTAAAACTTGAATGGGTGAAATAAGGGATGAAAGTTTGTATGGAGAACCCGTCATTTCTTCCGCTTAACCAATTTTTATGAATTTTGGTATAGAGATAGATTAGACCTTGGAGAAGGATATAGACTATCTTTTGTCGTGAAAATAAAACTTGAAAGGGTGAAATAGGGGATGAAAGTTTGTATAGAGAACCCATCGTTTCTTCCACTGAACCAATTTTGATGAATTTTGGTATAGAGATAGATTGGACCTTGGAGAAAAACATAGACTACCTTTTGTCGCGAAAATAAAACTTGAAGGGGGTGAAATAGGGAATGACAATTTGTACAGAGAACCCATCATTTCTCCCGCTGAACCAAATTTAATGAATTTTGGTATAGTTAGATTGGAACTTGGAGAAGAACATAGGCTACCTTTTGTCGCAAAAATAAAATTTGAAGGGGTGAAATAGGGGATGAAAGTTTGTATTGAGAATCCATCATTTCTCAAGTTAGGGATATAAAAATTCTTATTTATGCTTTTGGTAAGAAATAAAGTGTTTTAGCGTTTTCGAAAAATTATCCCTCAAGGCGGTACAATAGGGAATTATTTCAATTTTTTCAACGGTACAAACTTATGCATCAAATAAATGTTTAATAAATATTTATTATACATTAACTATTAATAATTAATAATGTATATTTATAAAATTTTATGTGCTACTAATTTATATGTATTATTTTATTTGTCCTATTTTAATATCAGTGTCGAAATTAATGTTTAATATTAAAATAATAACACAGTATGTAGGTTGCATTTAAATTAGTTTGTATCATATATTTAAAATTACAACGAATGTTTAAAATAAACTTTGGACCAAATAAAGAAACAAAAATATTATGCAATTTCCGAGAACCTGAAAGTTAACATTCGCCAGAAACGTATGAAAAGCGTTACATCAATGGCGGATTTACGCATAGGCACAGTAGGCACGTGCCTACGGCGGCAAATTTTCGGGGGCGGCAATTTTTTTAAATCAGAAATGTATAATTTTATAAAAAAAAATTGCCGATCTAAAGACGCGACGAAAATATAATGGAATATGCGCTCTATTTTCAACAAATGTCCAAATAATTGAACTCATGTTTCAGACTTTATTTTGAGACCCTTCTTTTAGCTAAAATAAATAAAGAAATGCAAAATTAAAGCGCGGAAGCATGTGTTTATGTTTTTTTGTAAAAATAAAATCAGACTTTAACTATTCTAAAGGCTATATTTGTGCAAATTATGACTTCTTTGCTTGCAAATTTTCAAAAAAAAAAACAACCTAACGCATTAAACTCAATTTGACGAAATTCGGGTACCTATATAATGTAATGTAAATAAATATGTTATCTATGTTCGGGTGATTGAATGCATTTCGTGACAAAATGATTATTAGTTTTTAGGCTGTGTTTGTGAAAAGTGTGATTTTTTCTCTTGAAAATTTTCAATAAATACTTTAATATAAAAATAACCTAAATCACAGAACACAATTTGACCTAACTCAGATGGTTATATTCATTTTATAGGAATTTAACCGTACCTTTTTTCAGAAAAAATACCAAAATAAGTATAAATATTGCTTTCCGCGCCATAATTTTTGTGAAATTTCGTGTTTATAATGCTTTGCAACTATATATAACCATCAAAATAAAATTCTTGAGGGTTGGTTATTCCAGACTAGCTTTAAAATTACCTATTTAACACATTAAAAAAGATATATTTTAACATTTCTGATATTCAAATATCTATATTATCATTGGTTAATATTTGAAAATTATGTTATTGTTCTGTTAGAAATAAATTTTAAAATTATGAAAAGCGGCAAATTTCTGAAAAAAGGCGGCAATTTTCTGGGTGCCTACGGGCGGCAAAACTGTTAATCCGCCCCTACGTTACATTAAAAAAAACTGCAAAATCAATTTCAAACAAATTTATAAATATCTTCTGAAAAGCACTCGCTTTTCGCATTTCAATGGCAGACTGTTTTTCATTTGCCACAAATAGCTCAAACGAATTATGGTTTCCTGGTGTAGCTTTCGATTCGCCAACAAAAATACGATAAATGGTAAAAATAGTCAAGTCGCCTGCGGAAATCTTCTCGTATTTTGTTACACGTAGCCTGCCAGCTTCTGTAGCTGTCATTTGATTGAAACGACTGGAGGAAATATTGTGCGACGTCGTCGAGTAATCAAGAGAGCTGTGATGCCGGAATGAATAGCTGAGCGACGGTGAATGTGATGCTATTGTTCTCCGGCTCTATTTTCGAAAGGATAAATATTTTTCTGAGAATTCAATAATGGTTTCTATAGGGGATTTTTCCAAAAAAGTTTGAATGGTGCATACTAATGTCATTCAAATAATGGAAACTAAGAAATGTTGAAAGTGATGATAAGAAAAAGAGACAAAATATTTTAGTTTAAATGAAGATAAACTTAGGTTAACTGTCAAACACTACTTCTACCATTTCTTTGATTTGACTGATAGGCAACGTTCATTTATTTTAAATACAGTAGACTCCCGATTATCCGAAACCGGATTATCCGAACTCCGTTTTATCCGAAATAAATGCGAAATTTCAATTCTCCGGTTTATCCGAAACGCGGTTTAAAAAATCTCCCCATTATCCGAAGCGAACGCATTGAGTTGTGAAATCAGATAGGAAAAATATCGCATAGAGGAGTGGAATGCTTGAGTAAGGCACTATTATATGTTGAACAACAACCGGAAACTAGTGCGACAGAAGTACTTCTTATTAAAAGATGGAAGGACATTGCTGCTAAAAAACTATACCAACTTAGGTCAAAACAATTGACATTGGATTCGTTTATATATTAACTAAATATGTACATATGTAAGTACATACGAACTAATATATGTATGTGTATGCATGTATGTTGTAAAATAAAGTTTTGTTCATCAAATACACTGACTTGTCCAGTTCTTACAAACTCCCCTTTAACCGAAATTTCGATTATCCGAAACGGGTTCGGCCCCGAGCATTTCGGATAATCGGGAGTCTACTGTAACTTCAAGTATGAAATATTAATATATTTTAGTTTATACTTCTTTTGAGCACTTTTTTACCTCTCACTAAGAGAGATATTGGATTCATGCTAAAATTCGCATATCTAGATTTTACTAATAAGCAAGATTTAAGAATCCGATGTGTGTGTGTGTCTGTGTGTGTGTGTGTGTGTGTGTGGGGATGTGTCTGTGTATGTGTGTATGTCTGGATGTTGGAGGGCCGATTCCACAAAAACTATAAGACTTAAGACTTGTTTAACTATGAATTCCTCAATCTGACATTCCTGGGAAGAGCTGAAAAGGTTTTGGTAACAATTGGACAACCGGAAGTAGTAGTATCTTAAAAAAATTCTTCTAAATATTATTTTTTGAAAATTTTTGTTACTACTATTATTGAAGAACATATAATTATCCATCTAATACACTTAAAATTTTTATTATATCTTGTATAGATTTAGAGATAAAGACACTATAATATGTAGAATAATCTAATCGCAGAGGCTAAGGCACTAAGGAAACCACTTGACAAATTCAAATGTCTATAACATAGTTTGTAAATGACAGATATCAATATCAGTGTCAAAAATCAACAGTTTTAGTGACATTATGATAGCTTTTTCTGGGAAGTACATTTAATCTTTCTTATTGTTTTATTAATTAAATATTAAAATGCACATATCCATCAAAAATACCGTCAATCTGGTTAATGAATTGGAAGAATCTCTGACATTTAGGAACTCCCTCATACAATGAAAAATAGATATAGATAATTAGAATTATATGTGTGCAGAATTAATTAAATACAATAAAAAACAATATTTGGGTAAAGTTCTGTATTTTTTTGTTATAAAACGACGGTTTGATAGCAAAGTGCAATACAATACTTATATAGCCTAATATGGAAATGGCGAGAGGTCTTGTGCTGGCCACAACAGATTTTTACAATCTTGGATTTCGAGTTATGATGTCAAAGATATAATTTTTATATGGGCTTCATAGTTTAAAGAAACGTCATTGAAAAGAGAATAATTTTTGCTTCTTTTTGATTAGAAGATTACATTTAAACTTCCCGCACCGTTCATTAATCTCATCCATTACTCCCACTCCCCTCAAAAACCATCCATTCAATCACCATCAATTATCCACCCTTCCCTCTTTATCAAAAACTAGATATAACGTCGTAGTGACCCTATAAATCGCCCACTAGTTGGTATGGGCGTTGTTGTGAAACAGCTAAGCATCGAGGTTACAGCTACAGCATCTGTTCCGTACAGAAGCAGACAACCGAGCATCATATGTCTATAATTTACTATTCGCCACGTAATTAACATTGGCCTGCAGGCAGACACTGTGACGATGACATGGCTAAGGGTAGAATAGATATTCCAGTACAGGTGGTTAGAAATTGAGTATAGAGATCGTATTAGTAAGGAATACGAGATATTTGATTGTTGATATACCAGAGAATGAAGAGTTGACCGTTCACATACTTATAGACAGATTTTGTTGTACGAGGTAGCAGCAAAGCGAGCAACAAAGTTAATGTTATTTCTGAGAGATACGGATATTAATAAATGGTTTTTATGTATTGATTATGAGTGGAAATTATTGAAGTTTAAATAGAGGAAAGTTATTGCCAATTTATATTCTTCTGATTCGTACTGAAGAATTTATAGGGTTTTGATCGATAATTTATAATTACCAAAAGTATTCTTGCGATAGAATGGGAAATGTTGTACCTACTGACATTTTATATTAAGGCAGAAAATATAAGTAGGCTTACAAGGCAGGAAGCTTAATTCAGCTTTCTAAAAATATGATTCAAAACTTTTCAAATTTAATATTTAACACTCATATATAATTTGAAACAACATATTAGATTTTGTTGCTAGGAAGAAGTAACGCCGTACTTATTGTTAGAAAAAATGTATTAACGTATTTCTCGGCGGTGATTGTAAGGAATTATATTGTTGTTATTCCATAAAGTAGTTAATTTTATTTAAATTTCCAATATTTCGTTACAC
This sequence comes from Ophonus ardosiacus, assembly GCA_943142095.1. Lineage (NCBI taxonomy): Eukaryota > Metazoa > Arthropoda > Insecta > Coleoptera > Carabidae > Ophonus > Ophonus ardosiacus. The sequence continues at coordinate 23,330,673 of OW964829.1, read as the reverse complement.
ATTTTGTAACTTCATCGGGGAATAAAATAGTTTTAACTGGTGCAATCACTTGACAAATTGATAAATTCAGAAACTTTCAATTTTGTTATTGTTATTTGTTTATGCTCTGTACTGATTTACGAATTATTGAAAGTATTTTGACTATATAAGTGTAAAATATGTTATATTAAAAGAATATTAAAAAAAAAAAACTTGTAAAATTGACTCAGTGAGCGTCACATGTTGGACAGAAAAATTTAAATTATTTACTATTTCTTGATTCAGTGAACTTATGGTATATACTGGATGTCTACTTTTTTGTGGACCATAGTAAAGACAATGGAAAAAATTTCATATTGCTATAAATTTTGTCCTATTAATTTTAGAACAAAAGTGTAAATACAAAAAAATGTTCAGAATTAAAAACTGCATCAAAAAACTCCAAAATTATTGTTTACATGCGTTTCGTATGCAAAAGAGCGGCTAAATAAATCTAATAATTTTTAGCTACTTGCAAAGCGCCATGATTCATTAATTTAGTCATCAGTATTCATGGATACATTTACCATAGCAGAAAAAACTCATTGGAACATTATTAACAATCAAAATCAATTCTATTAAACTATTATCTCTCAAAGTCAAGCAGCACGACTATTTGAATTGTATGTTTTGTCTCGCAAGGCACCCTGCAAAAATCTTAAAGACGGACATTTTATATTACATTTATCTTATGACAAGAACCTATTATAACACTAAATTTAGGCTCATTTCATGTAGTTTTTAATTCTGAAAAAAATTTGAGTTCTAAAATCAATAGGGCAGAATTTGCAACTATATGAAAATTTTACCATTGTATTTCCTATGGTCCATAAAACAGTAGACACCCGGTATGTATATAATCAATCTCCGGACTCTAATGGCCAGTTGCTCAGCTTATAGTTAATGTCTTAACTATAGGTTAACAAGAAAAAGTGCGTACCGAAATTTTGACAGCAATATTCAACAACTCAAAAGATATTTCGTTTCGATACGACATTATCAACTTAACCAACGGTTAACAATTTAATTATAAGCAAATAAAAATAGTGTAACCCTCAACTGTCATTCGATTTCACTTTTATAGGCGTTTTCAAACTTCATCAACACTTTCCACGTTATGAAATTTGAAATGACCCTTACATAATTGAAGTATTTGCTGTTAAAGTTCTTTAACTTTCGTGATGTTGGATATTAATATCAGCAGCACATTTTAATTAAAAATTGCTAAAAATCCAAAATAACTTACATTGGAAGATTGTCGTTGAACGATTTATGAAACACCAAAACTAAAAATAAAAAATCCTATTGTAGTTCCAAACCTTCCGTCAATTCAATGTATTTGTACAAATCAGATACCAAAAGTTCCATGGAAAAGATTTTATATATCCTGTAAAATTGTAACACGAACACACTATTTTTACAAATTCCATATTGCAAGTTCCTTTGAAAAGATTCTATAAATACAATATAATTATAACATAAATGTACATTCTGTAAATTGTACTTCACACTTCCTCATTCCCATACAACGCATCTTTTTAACACAGTTCTTCCTCTCTCAAATATTCTGCTACACAGTCCTTCCATTTTCTCTTTGGCCTTCCTCGTACTCCCGGCATTGAAACGGCAAGTCACTTGCGAAGGACACTCTGTCACTTATGTTACTTTCTGATCCTATACTTTCCACTTTGGTTTTGCACTTGACACTGACATCTGTCAATTAGAATTTTTTGAATATACGTATCTGCTGTTTCCATAATTTTTGCAAAGCAGACTGATTTTTGAAAGTTAACCTCTCTTAATCTCTCTATAACTCTATATTTATTGAATATAAAGGAAAATGTATAATAAAATCTTACAGAGAATAAAATTTTCTTTCATATTAATGACCATAAAATGTCTTTCATATTAATGACCATAAAATATCGAAAAATGATATTTAACTGGGGTTTTTCCAGAAAAACTGTTAAGATCTTCAAATAAGGGTACTTCCGGTTGACCAATTATAACCAAAATCTAATCAGCTCTTCATATGGTTGTAAAGAAGAGGAATACGAAAGAATCATAATTTTTAGAATTGTAGTTTTGGAGTTATCGTCGGAGAAAAATTTGTCACACACACACACACACACACACACACACACAAACACACACACGGACACACGGACACCCACACAGACACACACACAGACACACACACGGATACACACACATACAGACATCAATGTAAAATTAGTAAAATCGTATTCTAAGGATCTTGAAACGTGCTTATTCATTGAAAACTCACAACCGAATTTTTTGACCAAAAACAATACCTTCCTTTTGACGGAAGGTAAAAAAGCCTAAATCACTTTTCTATTTCTTTTTTTTTTTATTATTTAATAATAAATTTATATGAAAAGAATTTAATCATTGATCCATTCCAACAAAAGCTAAGGGCTGCTGCATTATGTGCTATTATGTCCATATACAATATCAGTTTATACAGGGTACAAGCAGTATGTGTGAACAGGTAGGTTGTATGTTGGTATGTGTATGTTTCGACAACAATGATGAATTGATAGCTATTCGTATGTTATCAAGCATTCGCTCTATATGATTTACTTGACTTGCTGGACATTAGATAAATGGATAAATATAGGTTCGAAATCAATATCCAAATTAATTAATACAAAAAATTTAAAAGAAATTTAACATACTAACAAATTTATTTACAAAGTAACATAAAAATATTTTCCCCATAACAATTTCTATTTTTGAAATGAATGTTAAACGAACGTTTTTAATTTTAATTAATTAATTACAATCAGGGCATCGAACCCGTCAAAAACTGGGTTCGGTTCAGGTTAATTTGTTTGTCTTTTTAAGGGTGCGGTTCGGGTTCAAGCATTAATAAAATTTGCGGTTTTGTTCCGAATTCAGGTATTGGGTTTAGGTTCGGTTCGAGCTAATGGATATTGAATAATAGAAATAATTTAAAATGCGAGCCGGAATTTACGCAAGACAAGAAAAGCGTCGATTATCGACTGAATGAACCTGAACCGGAGTTGAACCCTGAACTCGAATTTTAATACCCGGTTTGGGTTCGAATCAGGTTCAATTGAAAAATATATCACATGTTCGGCTAAAATGTTACGGTTTGGTTCCGGTTTAGATTTGGGTTCGATGCCCTGATTACAATAGAGTAATACACATAAATCAAATTTACAATTATGGTTATATTAATTGAAACTTGGGCGCACTAGTAACAAAAAAAATTCGGCAAAGAAAATTATATTTCTGATAAATTCTAAAGTATGATTAAATTTTGAGATGTTTTGATTTGGTCTGTGTGATTTTGTGTGAAAATTTTTTGGTTAAAAAATTATCCAATTGAATCCCTTTATTGCTGACCACGTGTGCGAAAGTAACCAATCAAAACAAACTTACACTGATAATTATCCTAAGACAATTATCACTTATGTCACTAAGTTGCTAAGTAACAAATACTTTTTAGCATATAATTAAAGATTAATTGTTTTAATTTAAAAATGTCATTTTCACGCTGTCAATGAAAATGATGATGTAATCAACAAAATTATAGAAGAAAACACATCAAAAAATACTGTATTAAATAAAAAACTAAACGTGGAGAATATTTATGGACTTTAATATATCTTATCTTCTTCTCTTTGGTCTCATTCAAAGAGGTCGCATTCTCATTGCACACTTCAAACTGAATATATTCATAGCCACATTCACGTTCATAGCTACTAGTGACATCTATTGGGCTATGTTAGACACAAAAATTCTGTCAAATACAAATTTTAGGCAAATTTAATCTTAAAACTGCAAAAAATTTTCTCACCGAATACCCCTCGATCATTGATAAATACTTATAATTTTATCACACTTCCTCAAGCACGTTGCTTTTAGGTAACGCCACCTCCGCCTTCGGCGTCGGGCTGTTACCAAGCAACGCGCTTTCGGTAACTGTCATAAAATTATTTCGTAATTATCAATGTCCTCGGGATATTATAGCTGATAACTCGTTATTAGACAGCAAAGCACTAGTACATAGCACGAATTGGTAATTACATTTTGTACTAATTTCAAGCCTTTACAATTACAATGATATTTTAGTCCTCCAAACACATAAAGCTTGAAATGCTTAGAAATGTAAGTTTGACAAGCATAAATATTTTTTCGTTTACTTCGATTGGTGGTTGTCATCTAGCGGTATTAGCAGTAACTATTGCATATATATACGAAATTATGAAGCGCTGGCTTTGGGGTCATAGTTTTCAAAAAAATATTCAGTGATGGTTCATTATGTGAACCAACAAATAAATATGTATTTATTATTTTTCTATAAAGAATAACATACATAATATAAAAAATCAAAAATTAAAATATGAGACATGTTTCATAATTTACAAAATTTTCCCTATTTTAGCAGCTTAAAACTCTTTACTAATTTGAAGCAGGTCTGACTGTACCCTGAAAAAGTCTCTGTAAGTAAATTTCTAAAATTTCTACTAAAATATTCTCTTTCTATGAACCCTACCCTGGATAAAGGGCGAAGGCAAAGAGATATGTAAATATAAAATGAAGAGAGAGATCCTGCATTGCGTGTGATGTGGTGCTTCATTTATTGATTAAATAAGCGACTGTTTTTGTATAGGGATGTATCGTCAACGCCAACACGTGAATTATAATTATGTGGTAAAATGCTAACATCAAAGTTTCGTTTCATTGCTTACGGAAATGATATAAAATAAAAAGAACTCTTTGAAGTTTCATTTATAATTGTCCCTTTAACATACTTCCGTTCTTTGGTAAAATCAAGAGATAAAATGAACAGGAGAACAGCATATTGAAAAAAAAAAAACTAAAATCCCATATTAAATCCTTATGTTCATCCTTAACCGCCACCGCCCGTCATAATTTTCTTCGCAAAAATATTGTACATAAAATGTATTTGTCATATACAAAATTTTATCTGCTGGTGTAAATCAAAGAAACATTCTAAATCTACAAAATCAGGTATGATGTTCGTGCTATAACAACATGGAATCACAACAACAAAGTGATTATAGTAGTAGTTGTAGTAGTGCAAATAAGAATAAAATTAATTTTATATAATTCAAAATTTCACACAGCTAGCACGTGGTTCGATGTTATTGCTGACAAGTGTAAACAACTTTAGTTCTTGCTTTAAATAGTAAGAAGTCCTATAAAAGGTTTGACGACACACAATTTGAAATACAGTGAAATATATTTCAATAACCATACACATTTGAAAAGTATAACAAATGCCGAATTTTATCATTTTATTCAATCTTTCAGAAAAAAATCTGATGTGATCAACACAATACCTCCCGCTTTTTAATTTTTTATTAATTTAAATATATACCTTAACCTCTTAACACAGTGTAATTATTAATTTTAATGTGATTTTAAAGTAATTGCCTCCTGACAGTGACATTTGTTTAAATATGTCAAAATTGTTATTAAAATATTTTGTTTTTGTTTGACGCATAGACAAGATGATGTACAAAAATAAATTATTTTATCTATCTATCTATATTTATAAAAAATCTGATGTGGCCAACACAAAACCTCCCGCTATTTAATTAAAATATTAATTTAAATACATACCTACCTACGTATTTACTAACGCTGCAAACTGTTCCATTGCAGAAAACTATTGCTTTATTTACTATTTTCTTTTTAAAATGTCACTATTATTAATTTGAAGTGATAAGTTTTCTGACAGTGACATTTACTGTCAGTTACATTCATTTGAAAAATGAACTGTGTAACAAAGGAATAGTTTTTATCTTATGCTTCGCGACTAAAAAAAAAAATTATTTTTAAATTTATCTGTAAAATATATAGAAAAAGTATTAATGTATTCCAGTAAAAAATTCAATAATCTTTAATTTTCATAAGACATAAAATTCGAAAAAATGGCATTTAATGGTATTTTTTAAAGAAAAACCATTATGAGCTTCAAGTAAAGTACGATTTCCGTTTATCCGATTTACACCAAAATCTAATGGCTTCTATTCCTATTAGAATAGGGTAAAAATACAAGGTTTCAGAATTTTCTGAATGATAGTATTTGAGTTAGAGTGCAAACAAAATTCGTACACATACACACATACACACATACACACACACACACACACACACACACACACATACAGACATCATCGTAAAAATGTTAAAAATGGATTCTAGGAACCTTAAACGTGGTCATTTACTAAAATCTCGATATGAGATTTTTAGCACGATCCCTATACCTCCCTTACCAAGGCTAGCGGGAGGTAAAAATAAGGTTTTTCTTTGGGGCCTTAGTTATGTACTTCTACAGGACCGATTTTGATGATTCTTTTTTTTAAATGAAAGCTGTTAGCATGTAGATTTGCACAAAAATCTAAAATGTTACAGTTTTGATTCCGTCTATTTTTTATAAGGCCTTAAAGATTTTTTATTAAGTACCGCTGTCAAGCGATAGATTGCAGCACTGAACAACATCATGAAGATTAAGAGAATGATGTAAAATAATATACAATTTGTGAAAATTACTACAAAAATAATATTTTGTGTCATTTTAAAGCTGGTTTATCAATGCAAGGTTAAATAATTTAACAGGTAAATATCTTTAAACATGCAAAGCTTTTATCATACAACAGTCAAAAGTTAACCTTAAATGACAGATAAATATGTCAACATGTCAACTTATATTGAAAATATAAGGTGTTTTTGCCCTCAAAAATTAATAAATATAATAGTTATTTAATTAATTCAAATATGGTAAGTACTTTAATAATATTGAGCAAAATTAATAGAGATACATATTTTGTATTATAACTTAATAATTTTTTTAACCAAAAGTTTAAAAATTTATTGAATTATATACCCCTTATCTAAAATACAGCATTATTACCTTTATTAAAATGGACAAGAGACAGGTGTACATTAACTTGTTTTTAAATAATGAAATCATTAAATACAAAAGAGTAATCAACCAGTTGAATGTCGCTATTTTCCCGCTCTTAAACGCTACCCGTTAATGCTACCTTTTACAACAGTGACCTCTATATACAAAATGGACCGGCGACTCCTATCTCTTTACAACGGCGTGAGCTGTATCCACTCAACTGTCATGGTGGGGTGGCTATCTCTTTCTAACAGTGAGAAGTACGCATGCGTCAGCTAGTACCAGTACGACGAATTAACGATGAACATGAAGAAGAAAGCTTAAATACATTTCGCATATCTGCTTGGTCCAACTATACACGAAAGTTAGAGAGAGATAGACACCCCACCAGTCAGGCGGGTGGTATTCTCGGTGGATACACGCAAGTTATTCAAGCCGCCGGTCCATTTTGTATATAGAGGTCACTGTTTTTCACTCAAATGAAAAGTGCACTCCCAGTAACGAAATATAATTTCACATTAACGAAAACTGATTTCACGTAAAATAAAACAGAATTCTCACCAATGAAAACTAATTTCAACTAAACGAAAACATATTTCAAACCGTCGGGTTACTTATTCTCGCTTCTAGCGTAGCTAACATTGTTGTAATCAACTTTTATCATTGTTGTAATCAAGTTTCATCATTGTTTTAATCAAGCTCTCTCATTGTTATAATTAAATTCTATTGTTATAATTAAATTCTTTCATTGTTGTGTTGTAATAAAATTTAATCTTTAGTTAAGTTTCTTAAGAGACAATACATTTGCTTTATTTTTTGCTTCTCCAAAGGTGGCTACTGCCCCTTTTTGCCCTGTCTTGGCGGTGCCCATTTCAGATTCCTATGTAATTTTTTTTTATTTAGTTGAAACTGGCTTTTAAAATTGTGAATTCTGTTTTCATTATAGCAAAATCGGTATTCAGGAGTGATAAATTAGTTTTCGTTGCTGTGAATTCACGTTTCCTTTGTGTCAAATCAAGTTTCGTTAATGTGAAGTCATACTGTAGAAGGTATAGATATGCAATGATTATGCATATTGTTTTAAACCGAATGAAGATGTTAATTTGTAAAATAGAAACATAGAAATGTCGAATTTACCACTATCATCAAATCTTCATATATATAAACTGGCAATTAAATGAATACCTACTGTTGTTCCTATAGATTTTTTTTTATTATTATTATTATTTTTCTATATGAATTGCATATTTTTATTAGGTATGTTTCTCTGTTAGAAAGTTTAACAAAGCTACAGTTTGTTGTAAAATTTGTACAATAATATCCAAAGTTTCTCATCAAATAATTAGCAATAAAATCCATCCTGTGCCTGTATTACAAGACCTGTATTATTTATCTGTCAAAACAGTTTCAGTTCCCAATTTTCAGTTAACTATACGTTTATAAACTGGTAGATAGTCTGTAACTGTATATTTATAAATAGTCAATCAATAATTTAATTTACCTAACTAACAGTTACCATTATTTCTTTTACTTTGCATTAAACATACCGACTCTAAATAATTTACTTATTATTACCAGTGTTCTGTCAAATAATCTCCCTATTACTATGTGCCCAACTTAGCAGCGGCGGTTAAAAAAGAGTAGAAGAGTACCAAACATTAAATATAATTACAGAAAATTTATAATGGGGGATTACACCATTTTTTTTTTTATAATTTCATCTGAAAATATTACGAAAACTAAGACTATTGATGAAAATCCGGTGAAAAAATTCCTATTAATAAGCGAGTTATGGTCTCCCGAATTTCAAAAAGATTGACGTGACGTCACATTTATGTGTTTTTATATCAAACTGTTTTCATCATGGACCTAAATGTTCTTGAATTATATGCTATTTTAAGTTATATTTACATAAAAATAAATGAATATTATAACACTGCATATAAGTATACATACTTTATAATTACAGGTGTATTTAAATTATTAAGTTTAATGCAAGAAATTTATGTTAAAATAAAAACTGTTTGGAAACTGTAGTACAGGAATGTTAGCCCCTCCTTTCGAATTTGAATTTCTTAACTTCCATTGGTATTAATCCCACCTCCTAACACGCTATTTGTAATGCATGTATAGGCGGTTTCTCGGTCGCCAATCAAAATATTTTCATATTAGTGTCGAAGCGTTATACAAAAAACCCTTTATTTCCGAAATATCTCAATTATACCATTTCATTTTTTTATTAATATTCGTTATTCAGCATATACATTCGTATTTTTTTACTATTTTCCTTTAATTCGATTGAGCCGTAATCCCCCATTTAATAACGTTACCCCATATTGTTTTTTGCAAATATTTGCAACGGGTACAGCTAGTAATTTAATATTTGAAGTTATTTCAAGTTATTTACTAAATGTTATTAACGTAGAATTGAAGATTGCACCATTATATCCAATTTTTATTAGTAAAAGTTAATAAAAAATTATATTAAATGCTTTTTTACAAGAACAACTGTTGAAAGCTTGTATAAATGATACTTTCGGGTATCCGATACACACTAAAAACTAATGAGTTCTTCCCACATTAGTATAGAATGGGTATACAAAATTTTCAATTTTTCTGACTGATAGTATTTGAGTGTACACAGGATTCACACACACATACATACACACAGACATCATCATCATTATAAAAATGTTAAAATCAGATCCTGGGGACATCAAAACGTGCTTATTCACTAAAATCTCTATATGCGATTTTTAGCACGATCCCTATACCTCCCTTACTTAGCGGGAGGTAAAAATTCTTGACCAGACAACTTATTTTTTATGCTATTCTCAAAAATTCAAAGAATACGACTTTTATAAGTTTAATGGGGTCATACCAAAAAAAATATATATTGATTTTTTTTATATAATTAAAAAAATTACATAATTTTATACATATATTATATACATGATAAATATGTAATATTCTTATACTTTTCATTCATGATTTTCTTTCTAAACATTTTGAGTCTTATTTTGTGACGTCATGGTTTTGTACACACATGCAATGATAGTCACGCACACATGTACTCTTACACGTACTGTACATGGATGTCAGCGCAGCGCAGAGATGTCACATTTTTCGAACATAACTAACATTTTCAAAGTAAATATCTTTGCAACAAGTTGTTTTTGTTTAAATGTAAGTACACATAACGAAATGTTCTAATAAATACAAATTATGTGTGATTTAGATATTACCATGGTTGTATAATATTGTTCTGTGCCGTCTTGCGAGAACATCTCGTTGAGAAGCAAAAATAAAGTTTTTGTTCGTATTCCTAAACCTTGAGATTAATTTCCAAAATTAAATTATTCAATATACAATAAAAACAAAAGCACCAGTACAAAATAGTTTGCTTTCAAATCAAATAACATAAAAGTCAAACGTAGTTCCATTTTTATTCGATAGGAGGGACTACGGTCACGGTCGCAAAACCATGACGTCATTGGAAATTTAATATAAACTTTAAAAAATTATTCCTGTAAAACTAGAAACTTATGTGACATAAAATATATATTTCTGTAAGTGGTTTTAAGTATACTTTCAGAAAAAAAATAAATTGGAAAATGTGGTATGACCCCATTTAACAGTGACGACTATAAACGCCCGCACGGTACGATTATATCATCGTCATTACCGATAGATTGGCATACCCATCAATGGGTATATGTCGTGATAATATATTATTATATTTATTATTAGTTTAACATATTTCTTAAAAGAACACGTGACTATTAGATTGATGCGCCGCATAGAAAGTTAAGAAACGTTCAATAATTTTGACCGTAGTAAGAACGAAAATAACCTAATCCTAAAAAAGTATTCACAAAAATAACTTCACAAACAAGTTGTTGGCACCCTCCATAAACTTCATTTGTTAGAAGAAATAATTCCAATATCTCCTCGTAATCCGCGGTCATTCTACCCTAACCGATCCAATATCAGAGTAGAGCTTTCACCCGAATTCGATCTTTTTCTAGATGTTTTACCCACTATGTCAAAAGCCATTGATAACACAATAAGCTTCTATATGTTCGTTTATTCAACCTCTTCTTTGTCATTTTCGTGTACAAATACATAATCATCGTTCACTGTCACGGGAACCCCTTTCAATGAGCAAGACAAAGAAGAAAAGATAGAAAAAACTACTAACAGAAGAGAGATGGAAGACGCCAAGGGAGGAAAGGAAAACCTGTCGTGGAAGGTACACAGTGGTAGATTTTGCAATATGCTGTGTGAGGTTGAATTTAACGTCAATTTAATGAGGAACGTTGAAGGTGTATTTTACGTTTTATTTACTTATTTATCTTAATAAGAAACACAAAGGTAACATTAACTGCAAAAAAATTAAAAAACTAAATTATTATGACACTCTCGGCGATATTTTGAATGACAGAGCAAAGAATCTTGGTTATTTTGTATTAAAAATGATAAAAATTTCTGTAAAATGATGCAAAAATATTGTGGAAGGCTTTTGGTTAGGAGAGGAAGCTATATCGAAACCAATGGTTTATGAATATGTTCCTTTGCAAGAAAAGTTTGGGAAACGCTGGTGTAGAGTACCAGGTATGCGTATTAAGCGAGATTTCCAGTTATAAGATATTGCACTCCAGACCATAATGCCTTGTGTCGTCTAACAAGTATCCGAGAATCATTTTGGTATAAACAAAATCGCGATTCGTCAAAAAGATAATGTTATATCATTCATGATTACATAGTCGTCTTTCTCTGCACAAGCCCATTCGCAAAGATCTATGGCGCGCGGTCAAAGGCCCGGAGTGCGTGCAGCCCAAATTCCGTCAAATGGTGACGAATCATATACCTATTAACTAATATATTGCTAATGCTCGTATCTTTCCCATAAGAGTAGGTGAAGGAAACACTGTGAAATGAAAATATCTTTTCTGCATAAGTCTATCTCTCACAAACACCCAACAGGCAATTATACGCATACTCGGAAATCTTGACTACTATTGGCTAACGCTGACAGCGTCGCTGGCTGGGCTGCGTTCCAAAATCCTACTCTTAAGAGTACGAAATTATTCAGTCGTTTCAAAACTAATAACCTTACTCCCCGAGTTTACTCAATCTGTTCCAAAACAGCCAGAGTTTACTCCAAAGTTATGTTCTACTTACTCTACTCACGAGGAGGGTATAGAAATGACTCCACAATATTTTCAAACGTAGATGCTCACGATTCTCAACATATGAAAGTAATTTGCCTTCTTGAGGAAGAAAACATGCTTTTGGTTGAAAATAAACATAAGTAAATACGTTGACTTGTATTACGAGCATACTTTTATAATAAAAGCGCTTTTATGGAGCATTCTTTCATATTATATTGAGGAGAGTGCTCCATAAAAGCGTTTTTATTACGGGCTTGACATTAATGTTGTAATTATAAGTAGTTTTGTTAGTTTTATAAAATTATTTTTAAATTAGGTTCAATTTTGTACTTCAACAAAACTCTCATTCGTTCCATAACACAACACATCATACTCTACTCCAAAATTCGGTATTCTTGGTTTTGGAACGCTGCCCTGGTGATGCAGCGAGCACATGGTTTGTCTTTGACGTTTGATTTCATTTCTGTTTGTGGTTGCACTTCGAAAGTATTTGCTTTGTGTTTTATACAGTAATTTATTGTCACCTAAATAAATTAATCCTGACGAGATTGTATTCCTATTATTTTTACAGTACAACAAAGTAAATTATTTAATTCAAATTTAGCACTAGAATATGTCAATGTTTTTTATTATTACTAATATTTATATTCAAGAATTTACATACAAAATAAATAGTGTAGGTACATTGTGTAACACGACGACGAACTAAACTTTAACGGGACGATTTAGAAAGGGGAAAACGCGAGAATCTAAATTAAATAATTTGGAATTAAAAAACAACTAATAAATAATCCAAATTATTGGTAGCGTGCCACCAGGTCATTTATGGGTAAATAACCAAAACCCAATTTTGAATTTGGATATAAACTATAATTTTATTTGTTTGGAGGGCAAGGCGATATAATGATTAAACGATTTTCTATTAAATAACTGTATTAACAAAATATAATTAAAATAGAAGATAACAATACAATAAAATAAAAACAAGTAGAATTTTATAACACAATTTAGAAACCGAGCGGAAAAAGTTACATTGTTAAAAATATTATTGTTAACTTACACAACTATGAATATTTACACTTACATCTTGACTAACTAACGGCTTCTTACTCCGACTAACTCCCGACCAACCTTTTGATCGTCAAATATATTGTCCATGATTATCTCATTGTTTGACACTACATCACCAATCTGGATTCTTATTGGTCAATTCTGACGTCAGCGCACCAATCAAGTACTGCGTTCATCAGAAGCATCACGAGAGAAACAACCCTTGTCACGACCAAGATGACTCACATTCTCATGACCCATGAGAACCAGACCGATGATGTTTGCCAAACAACGAGATAATAATAATTCGGCAAATACAATGTCTGTTATAAGAAAATTCCGAATAGTACTTTAAATATTAAGTTTTGATAATGACCAACAACAACAAAATTTAGATTAATGACTTTTGCCGAATTATTTATTTACTACAATTAATTACAAATTAAACTAATAATACTGAAGAACATTGTTACAACTCCTTTCCCCTTAAACTAAGTTATATTTTCTGAAGGAAAATACAACTTAATTCAATAGGCTACCGTAAGTTACCAGAATCCGGCCTCCAGGTTCCCCTTTGCTAGACTACTGCAGACTCCCTGCTGGTTTCATACTTCTGTTGCCATCAACTCCGTAAACTTGTCCACCGTGGGCTTCATTCCAGTCTGTGCTGCTTCAGCTCCACGTTTCTGAACTACATCCTCATGACGATATGATCAATTTCCGTAGCTTGCACCTTGTATTCTGCGACCCTCACGCTAGAATCACTCCCGGCAGCTCTTTCTTCAGTTGCATCATATCTCACCTACTCTCGAATACGTGCGATCGTCCTCTGAGGCATTGGTATCCTCCGAAAGCTTCGTCACAGTCAGTGCTGTCTCGGCTTCTCGTTTTTGGACGACGTTGTACTACTTCTACATGAGGATGGCAGGCTCGGCGTTTTCTTCTGGGCAGTTCTGCTTGCAATCCAGCATTAAGGTCCCTGATGCCGTCGTCTAGCAACTCTGACATTGTAAACTGTAACAACGGTTCTAAGCAGTATCTTGTGTCTCAATACATAAATAAATAATAATTCATCGATTAAATTTATACCTCGAAAACTTATTTAGTCTCAAAACTATGTCCTTCTTTTGTTCTCAAATTAATTTAACTCTCTAACTAAATTAACTGATTACGTAACTAAAATCTAAATAAACTCAAAACAAAATTATATCTATTACTACTTTTACGAATCCCTAATAAATCTTATTCTATCTCTCGACTAACTAATCTACCGTAGGTCTTAGCTTGGAAGGAATTCTTATCCAAAATCTAGTTAACATTACTTCATCTCCCAGCCTAAGACATACGTTGGCTGTCATACGGGTAGGAGTGCCAATTTCCTAAATGCATACAACTTTTATGATCTGACTACCCGAATTAAATCTTATTCTATTGTATTCATTATTTTGCCTAAACCGTCCTCTAAACATTGTAATAGATAAAATATCTCTGCTAATTCATTGCAATTTTCAAACCGAGCTTGACTACCGGAATAATTTCGCATCTCACCGCTGCATACCAGTTTGTAACACGACGACGAACTAAACTTTAACGGGACGATTTAGAAAGGGGAAAACGCGAGAATCTAAATTAAATAATTTGGAATTAAAAAACAACTAATAAATAATCCAAATTATTGGTAGCGTGCCACCAGGTCATTTATGGGTAAATAACCAAAACCCAATTTTGAATTTGGATATAAACTATAATTTTATTTGTTTGGAGGGCAAGGCGATATAATGATTAAACGATTTTCTATTAAATAACTGTATTAACAAAATATAATTAAAATAGAAGATAACAATACAATAAAATAAAAACAAGTAGAATTTTATAACACAATTTAGAAACCGAGCGGAAAAAGTTACATTATGAAAATATTATTGTTAACTTACACAACTATGAATATTTACACTTACATCTTGACTAACTAACGGCTTCTTACTCCGACTAACTCCCGACCAACCTTTTGATCGTCAAATATATTGTCCATGATTATCTCATTGTTTGACACTACATCACCAATCTGGATTCTTATTGGTCAATTCTGACGTCAGCGCACCAATCAAGTACTGCGTTCATCAGAAGCATCACGAGAGAAACAACCCTTGTCACGACCAAGATGACTCACATTCTCATGACCCATGAGAACCAGACCGATGATGTTTGCCAAACAACGAGATAATAATAATTCGGCAAATACAATGTCTGTTATAAGAAAATTCCGAATAGTACTTTAAATATTAAGTTTTGATAATGACCAACAACAACAAAATTTAGATTAATGACTTTTGCCGAATTATTTATTTACTACAATTAATTACAAATTAAACTAATAATACTGAAGAACATTGTTACAATTGTTTAATTTCTCAAATTTAAATTAAAAATTTCTCGCGCTAGTCGTTAATAAACAGAACTCTGTGATTCGCAAAAAGTGTTCATGATTTCCTCTTTAGCCAATAGTAGTCAATGTTTCCAAGCATGCGCATAATTCGTGGTTGGGTGTTTGTGTGAGATAGACTTATGCAGAAATGATATTTCCATTTCACAGTGTTTCCTTCAAGAAAAGCAAAGGATCCGCAATATATTAGTTAATAGGTATATGTGACGAATACGTCGTATAGAGAGGGTACCTTGTTCATTGCTGTGGTAGGGATACCACCTAGCGTCATATGTCAAATGCATATCAAAGCAAACTAACCTATTTTATTTTCATACGTAATATAACAAGTGATATGATTATTATCGATGATATTCGAGTGCAACCGAGTTGCAGATATCACGAGTCCGAAGGAGGAGTGATATATACTGCTTCGGTTTCACAAGAAATATCGTCGATTATTAATCATATCACGAGCTTATATTTAATGAGAGAATATAATGAATTTTTGTTAAAATTAACTGTCAGATGTAAAAATCCCTTAGTAACGAATGTAAATAAGGTGATAATTTCTTTGTTTTTTATCATTGCTGTGATGGACATGTAACTAGGGAGATTCTGAATGCTGATTGGCGGAAAATATGTCACATGACTAATGAATTATATTCTCTAAATAATATACCATCAAGTGCTATAGGGACACATGACTCGAGCAATCTTGAAGTGCTTGAAATCAGTTGATTTGGGTACGCATCTCACTTTGACAAGAACAATGTCATTTTGCCAGGAACAATATTTTGACTTATTTTAATTTTGAATTGTTAAATGTTATTATTTTACAATTTTCAATCAGTAAAAGACATTAAATTAAAAATAATAACAATTATAAATTAAAATAAGTCAAAACATTTGTCTTGTCAAAGTGACATTAGTCTTGTCAAAGTGATAGGCGCACACAAATCAGCTGATTTCTAGCACGTCAAGGTCGCTCGAATCATGTGTCTGCTCGCGCCATACAGTCAGCATTAAAAATGGACTGTATTGAAATAAAAAAAAAAAAATGTTCTTCAACTGTATGGTCGGTCAATATAAGATTTTGTAAGAAAATCATATTTCCTTTGATGCCACAAACCCCACATTCGAAAAGTTCGGTGCTCGAAAAGCTATTGTCGTCAGCCATTTTAAAAATTCTTCTCTGAATTGAATATTGAATCCTTGTAATCACTCAAAAAGGCTGATTCAGAAGGGAAAGGGGAAGGTTGTCTAGTGATCACAAAATGAAAAAGTGGAGGTTACGAACGGAATACAAAAGAACATCGTTCTTCTTAATCGTTATCACTTTGATCATTTAGATTACGAATCAGAGCCCAAAAGAACACGACTTATATTTCTTCAAAGACTAAACTCAGCGATTCCAAATTTTAATACGAAGTTTCTTCTGTGCTGAATCTCATATTCCTAATATTTTTTGGTGTTATATTTTCAAAGACCACTAGTGTAAATAAATAAATATATCATAGTATATTACCCATTACTGGATGTACCAAACTGCTGTGTTGTGTAGACTAATCTTGATAATGATGACCCAGGCGTCACCTCACGGGCACTCATTGCTGACGTAGAGAGCGTACCACATAGATCACTTTTATGTCATTTAAAATTCGAAATAATTTTGGCGTTCGTCGGGATCATACCCGTGTCCCCAGATTCACTATCAGACACTCAGGCACACCTCGTATTGTTGTTTTGATGGCAAAAATAATATTTCTGAAGATTAAAAATTAGTTTAATCAATTTTTGTAAGAATATGAGAAGTTTAGAAAAACAATTGTCCTCCGCAGATTCTGCGTTTGTACAAAACGAATACGAGGAGAATGACAGGCGAGCAGGCATGCAGCAGTTATTTTATCAAAAGCGAGATCCCGATCTCCAGGCATGTGTGCAGGACGGAAATAAGGGCTGAGCGCGAGTTTCGGATGTTTTCAGGTCGAGCAATGCCCTTGGCCCATATACAGCCCCAGATGTGCTCAGATTCTTTGAAGCTCTATGAAAAAGCACGCGCCACGCGTATCATCCAAGCTTTAAGCTCTGCAAAACTGCCCAGGAACTCAATTAGAAAACGGCCATTTTCAAGAAGCAAACGAAGAAATGCTTTTTATACAGATAGAAATAGAGAAATAACTTCTAATTGCATTTCTTCGCTTTCAGAGAGAGACGAAATTTAAATATTAACGCATACAAATTAAACTTTTGAAGAAGACATAAATATAAAAAGGACAAATATATACATTTTGGTTCAGTTATTAAATTAGAATTGATAAAATGATACTTAATACTTTTATATGTTGGATACATTTGAAACATTATGTTATTTATTAAATATAAATGATACTTGTTCAAATTGAGTAAAATAATAACTAAAGCTATACATATACATATTTCGAGATTAATTTTTTCATTTTAAGGCTCAGCATTTTCGTCCTGTGTTTTCGTTTCTATCAAACTGTCTATTAACTGTCAATTAAAACTAAAAATGTCACATCGAAAAATTGACACATATGTGTAATTTTTACAAACTGTGCTATATTATCGTTGCCATATATTTCGTTTTAAGTGATAGTTAACAGACATTTTAACCAAATATGAAAATACCGGGCCTTAGAACTAGCGAAACCAGATTATGAGCGTAAAGAGAAATTGGTATAATGGGCTACTTGCGTGGTACTGAAAATCCGATTTCTGTCACTATATACGTAATGTTATATTGAAAACATATATAAAAATATAAATTTTATTTTAAAATAATTATTTGTTTTTTACTAAATAAAGAAAGAAAATTTTCTGTGACGTCTTTATATTATAAATGGGGAGGGGAAGCATTTTTAAGAATGTTGTCAATAGATGGCATGGCATGCGAGAAAGTTTTAATTTGAATTTGACATTAATTCATTTTTCTCTCTCTCTGGTCTCTCAAATACATTAATTACTTTATAAAGAAACACATAGGTAGTTACTTATAATTTAAAATATCAATACCAGAAAGATAAACTAAAATACTAACCTCCAAACTATTATTGAAACGTCAAACAGGTGATCTACATTACCCGCACAAACATATCATTACTACGGGACGGCACCACGCTGTGGCTTTACGACTATTCATTGGTGCGGCGTAATTCTACGTCATACATGGCGGGAATTCAAATAATCAAATTTCATTATTTTTTTTCTGGCTAATTAATAAAAAATTTGTCAAAAGAAAAAATATGGGTAGCAAGTTTTTACCTTCTCTTCAAAAATATGAAATAAAAAAAGGTATGCAAGTAGCCCATTAATATTCAATCATGTTACAGGTCCTAAAAGTGGGTAAGATTACTCAACATGTAAAAGTATACATCTTATCTTGTTATATAGGTGTCCCAAATTGAATGTCAGATTTAATTTTGAAATAACACAATTTTTGCATATATCTATGTCAAATAATTTATATGGCATTTTAAAATAGACCTTTGGCGGTTAAATATAATAAATTATGTCGTTCAAATAACCATTCATACTACACGTCTACAGGATCTGGTTCTTTGGAGAAATTTCTCAATGACGCACCGAATTTCATTTTTCAGTTTAACAATTGTATTTGGCTTGTTGGCATAGACCTTGGATTTAAGATATCCCTAAAAAAATATTAAACGCCGAACGAAGGACTCATTTGGGAAAACTTCGACGACCAAAAATTGAACCGAGTTTGCGAATTGTCCCAGCAAAATTTTCACTATTTTTGTAATAAGTTTTAACTATAATAATGCGTCGTTCTCTGGTGCAGCGTTCCATATTGGCTAATTGCAACTATCATATATAACATCTAATAAAAAAGGAAACCGGGACTGCCAACCGTAAAACAATATATATATATATATATATATATATATATATATATATATATATATATATATATATATGGCGCGAAATTTAAATCCGGCTTCCAATTTAGAACACCTATATATGTACGAATATAAGGCAGAGGTCACACTGATTCGATTGTAATCTATCGACCAAGATCAACTGTCGCAGATCAATAGCGATCGACCGAAATTTTGGGTGATATGTCACACTGCATGAATCGACGTAAATATTTCTATAAAAATAATACCAACGTCTGTTGACGACAAATGTGACTTTAATTCGTCGTGGTGTCTTACATTTTTATCAATTGATCTATTTCTTCATCGGTCCATTTTTCTGTCATGTTATTATAATAATTTCTAACCTATAGTGCTTACAAATGTCAAGCAAAACAAATGAAATAAATTTCGTTTTTGGTTATAAGTTACAGCTAAGTTGGTATGACTAGGATGAGCAAACTGAGCATGCGTAAACAGAACGATCACTGTCGATCGACTAAGAAAATCAAACATGTTTGATATATCAAACCACTCGCCAATGTTCGATATCGTTCGATCGTAGTCGATGCATGCAGTGTGACCATTCCCATACGCTAGTGTTAGTTTAATTTTTAGTCGACTGCAATCAATCGACGACAATGGGGTCCTATACCATTTTTCTTTTATTTTTATTTTTTTTCTGTAAGAAGAGGAAAAAATAAGAATTTTAGTACAAACGCGACTTAAAAATTTTACGTAATAAGCGAGATATGAATTTTTAAAGTTTAAGAATTTGGTGCGTGACGTAGCAGGTACTGACCAGTGATCGACAAACAATGGGACAAACTGTTAGTTATAGAGGGAACAATTTTTTTTATGTTTGCATAGCTGAAATGTTTTTATATAAAAACTTAAACATAAATAATAAGCATTTTTTCCTAATGAATTATAGAACATTGAAACAGTTTGACAATATTATTACACAAAGTATGACGACGGATGGCGCTAGTGTTTGCCGGTATTGCAGTTTCAATATTAATTTAATTAATATTATTATTAATTTAATTAATATTACAAATTGATTTAATTATAAATACATTATTATTGTTAATATTACTAGATGTTATAATTAAACAAATTCATCAAACACAAAATTGTTAAATGTTTTGTTAGGTTATAGAACAACATGACATTTCATTGTCTTTTAAAGGTAATCGCTGCAGACGCGCAAATCTCCTTTTTAAAATCAGGCGACCAATCAAATTCTTAGTATCTAACGCGTCATACCCAATTAGTAATCAGCTTCAATCGCTTGTAGTTTGTGACCTAGTCAATATTTAAAAAAAAAATTTTCACTAATACTCATTAATTTATTTATATTTTCGTCTTCTTATTTAAGATAGTTGAAATATGACTATGGTATAGGACCCCATTGATCTCACTTGTCCAGTGTGACCGCTGCCTAAGATATAAGAGTGAAAGTTTGAAGTTTATACAAATCTACACAGTTGTGCATAACGACGCCAAATTTTGTAGATGCGTTCTTTCAGCTTCCGAACGTCTCGTAGAAGTTTTTTTTTTAGTGTTTTTGTAGTACATTATAGACTGCTGTAATAAAAGTATAATCTATATAGCGGATTATATTACTTTAATTAATGCTTCTAAAATTTGAGTTGCCCACTCTAAAATATGAATTGCCGACTCCAGAATTTGAACCTGGCTACTGGCCTGGTTAGAGTTCAAAATTTTGAATAGCTTTTTTTAAAATTAATTTTCAAAATTTACATAAGAGAAGCATTGGCATTAGTTTCGAGGGTATTCGTAAATATTCGCGTTCGGGAGTGCGCCCATAAAATAAAAACGCGAGTATGAATCATCACCAAATTTAGCAGTTTATTGACTATCATAACCTCTTTCGCTTTTTTTTGTTTGACGGTTGCTCATTCTTGTGTTATTTAGTTTCTCGAGTTTATTGAGTATCGTTGATCATCGAGTGCGTCGATCAATATAGGCAGGGTCGCCGAAAGAAATTTCGGGCCCCGGTACTCTGACTTTTATGGGAATTTCCTCATCAAATAATCAGCAATAAAATTATTAACAAACGGACCCTAAATATTTTATTTATTATTGACAGTGTTGTGTCAAATAATCAGTTCTCCTTATGTGTCAATGTGTTAAAAAAACGCAGGGTGGTTAAAAAACAGTGTAGAAGAGTACCAAAAAATTAATATACATAAAATTTATATTTATATAATAATATTGTCCCATAAAATTGTTTGTTGCAAATATTTGCAACGGCTACAGATAGTTTTGCATAAATGTCAAAATTATCAAATTGTGAAACTAACCAAATTCTACATTGTTCCATATAGTACACATAATCTCATAATCACATTTAACCGGGTTGCCTTTTGAAGTATGATGTTTTACAAAAGGCCAACGATAGTACATTTATGATTTATTATTTTTTTACTATTAATCTTATTTTGAACAAAACATTATAAAATATAAATAAATTTCCATTTTGTCACAAAACTATTTTTTTTAAATGGAAAATATGTAACATGAACAATTTTTATATGAAATATAATTTAAATATTTTATTGAAAATACCACTATATTATCCAATTTTTATTTACTGCGGAAAATATATTTTATTTATTAAACCATTCTCTGATAACATTTAATTAGGGGAGATTTATTTGTTGGAAAAACTAAACTATTTTCCCGGAAAACAAGTTGCAGGTGCATAAACATAAATCGTATCAATTTTTTATAAATATGTATTGTTTATTATTTTGTTCGTACGGATAGTGTACAGCAGAACAGGCAATAATCGTATATGTATTCGTTTTTATCTTGTGTTGTTATTTTTCGAGCAATTTTTATTGGGGTGTCGGATTAATTTAAATATTTGCAATTTCATGGAATTAGTATTTCATGTCATGAAAAACAATGAGTAGCTATTTATTTGATTTATGAAAAACGCTTAGTGTTACTTTACACAGAAATCAAAGGGAATTGTTTTTCAATTTGACTGTTTTTAATTTCCTATCTTAATTGATTTTATTCCTTTATTAATTTCGTCAAATTAAATTCAAGAATACAACCAATTATTTAATTTTGTTCGGATTTTTTTTTCATAATTTCAAGTATTTAGGTCAAAGAGACATAAAATTTCAAGTTTTAATTACATTTAAGCTTCCGGTATTTAAATTAATGTGTTTATATAATTTTAAATAAATATTGCCTCGACAAAAAAAATAATGAATCGTTTAGAGTTTTTTAAAATTTAAATGATAAAGATATTTTTCATTTATCTACATCATATGATAAAATATACGGTTTTTTTTTTTATATAAATATAATATAGCAACTATATTTCGAATGTAGCAAAAATATGAAATGATTTATTACAAATTCTGATAAAAAAGTATTTATAATATTTTGAATATACATATAATAAATTAAACATAGCACTTTATGAAGAAAATAGAAATCCAGGGGGTGGGAGGTGGGGGGTTGACTTGAACACCCGAACATAAGACGTTATGTAAAAACATACTTTCTTAATTTCCTGCTTCCTTAATAATTTTAAATAATAAAGTTTTGCAAGTTAAACTTGTAGGGCTTAAATTCTATAGCCCTAGACATAATGAAACTTTCACCGAGGTTTTTATTCACAATCGGAAATTAATAATGTATCATTGATATTTATATAATAATAATAACAATAATAATAATAACAACCTCACATAAATAAACGAAAACTCGTTCATTTGTCACATGAATTGTCAGTTTGATTTCTAACCTTAAATTTTGATTTCACATTTATCTACACCTATTTATATTATTTACAATTTCATTCGTTTCATTACATGTAAAAAATAAAAAAGCTTTGTTTACACGTCAATACTTATCACTGATCTCTCAAAGTGGGAATGATAAATAACCCTTAAGTTGGAATGTGGCATCTTCCCGCCTTGGAAAGTATGGTGTGAGTATAGCAGAGGTTGAAAAGTGTCAACTTTCCAACCCCAGTTATACTCCAACCTCTTGGAAAATGAAGTTAACAATAACTAACTTCCCAACTTTTTAAAAGAAATCGGCATATTAGTAACCGATTGTGAATTAAAATAATTATTCACTTGGACGTGAATTTTAACAAAATAAAAATTATCTAACTTGACAGATAAACCGTTTAAAATTTGTTAATTTGTTGTTTTAATTCCATGGCTAATTGTGTTTATTGACTTAGATGCAGAATTTTAAGCTCTAGAACGTTTATTTGGAACTTTTTCACCAAAACAATTAGGGAAACAGGAAATTATAAAAATCTGATTTTATAAGTTAAAGTCCTATGTTCGTCGGGTGTTCGAGTCACCACCCTAATAAAATTTACATCCTAAAATTCTGAATTGTTTGATACTAAAAAAAGACCTGGTAAAATAGATCTAATATGATTTCAAAAAATGAACTTCGAATTAATTGTCAAACTAATTAACAACACAAAAAGTAGTATTTAATAGACGGAAAAAGTTACAAATTATTTAGTAGTATTATTTCGATAATGTTGTAATTTATAAATTTGAAATAATTATTTTCAATAATGATGACTCATACAGAGCGTTTCATTAACACTGCTTATAGTTATTTTTCAACTGTTCGTTAAATTGACAATATCGTATCCAACGAAATGTCAAATAAGTGTAACATATTACTGACTAAATTTTGATATATGCACTTTTTTTATTAACTTAACAATTAAGAATTTTGATGCAAGTGGCCTTTAGACTGCTAAAACTTTATTACATTTGTTTGTGATTTTGTTGCATTTCCATGGCTAACGCTACAAAATTTTAAATTTGATTTCCTCGGTTACAAAATGTGCAAAATAAAATGTGATTATCGAATCGAATGCAGGATTTAATTTGTAGTATTCATCATGTTAAACACTTATATGGTCCGCTTTTTTATGTTATATCGGGTACACAGATACATGAATTCCCTTAATTCTAAAACATTTTAATATTTTTTATACTAGCGTTTTATAACAACTTTTTGATAGTCATTTAGTAACGAATAGACGAACTTGACGTCTGCCTACTTTTTAATTTTGAAAAAATTGTATGTAATACATTGCGAAATGAGTGTTTTAGGCACTTCACGTGTTGTATCACTCGCTTACCCTCGTGCGTATAAACTTCACGTCGCGTGCCTAAAACACTATCATTTCGCAACTTATTACATAAATAACTATTATAATCATATAACATAATCAAAGTTTTGAAAATCTGATGAAGCTAACTTTAAAGTACGTATCTTTAAACGTTTCTTTTTGTCGATAATAGAGTAGTACGAGTAAAGTGTATAGTTAGCTTTTGCGACTGGTCTACTGAGACAACCAATCCTAATCCATTGAGAAAAGGTGATAAAATATCACTTCAAAAGAAATTCTAGGAAAAGAACTACAACTTTGGAATGTGACAATAAGAGAATAATGTCGCGAAAAATAAGTGCTACTGGCATTGAATCACCCTTATACATAGCATTTACAAACAATGTACAATTCTGTTTATATTAATATAAAACTACAAAAATAATATCAGCATAACATATTCAGGAAAGAAACAAAATTACTTCCTCAAATACAGTTTTTATCAGCAAAAAGAAAACCATTCATATTTGTCAAATAATATCATACCCGGTCGTGAAGGGATGCGTTGCAAAAATATGAACCTATCTACAAATGTAATTGAGCAACAGGAAACATCTTATCTGGCAAACAAGCTGAGGATCAGCGCTAGCGGTGGCTTAAATTACGTTTTATTACAGTCGAGATAACGAGTGAGATTTTATATGAAATATTTCCTCCTAGTATTTGTTATTTCTTGAACTAACTGCTGCCGGGATGATGATGTTGTGTACTACTTGCGATTTTCAAGAGAAATTGTTTGGAATTCATAACTTTTTATACGTAGCGAAGAGCTAAGATAACATTTTATACCTTGTGGTACAAAGCCAAGAATATACGGAACTGAGCTATTAGGGTTTCGTACATTTTCTATAATGAGTAACAACTACAAGCATATAGTAGTTTGGGGAAACAAAATTTAAAAACATAAAAATAAGATGGTTTATGTTTCAAGATATTGTTAAAAGTAATAGTATTTTACATAACAAAATCTGAAAGTGATACTTTACTGGGTGAGCAAGTATATGAGCCCAGTAAACACACTTTCCGGTCATGTTGGGTACAATATTTTTCTCGCGGTCCTGAAAAAAGAATAAATAACAATATATAGGTTATTTTTTTACTGCGAGGAAGTAAGAAATAAATAAATAAAATGTATAATATATATATATATATATATATATATATATATATATATATATATATATATATATATTGTGTATATTGTCCCACAACTTTAGGTATAATCTTTAAGAGCATATAGTACTGACCAAAACTAGTAAAAAAAGCTTAAGCAACATAGGTCTGATCTTCTACTGTTTCCGAGAAAGAGGCCATTTTGTATTAGAATCGAAGAAAAACTGACAAAGATAGTGGTCGAACAAAATTTTGTCTAAATAGACTATAATAAACCAGTAAAATTTTGTATTAAACATTTTTCTCGCCACAACATTTAACTTAATATAATTATTTGAGTCGTAATTCTTATAGTTTTCGTGATAGCAGAGGTAAACCCCGTAAAAACTCATTTTTCATTGCCTTGTATCTTGGAAACTATTGTAGATCGGACCCATATTGATGAAGCTATTTTATTCATTTTTGTTAGTACTACATGTCCTTAAAGTTTGTACCTGAAGTTATGGGTATATATATATATAATGACTATCTTTTTAAATTATTTCATCTAACAAACAAACAATTTTTCTTTCCTGGTTTAATTTAAAAAAAATATTCTGTTTCGTGTTGCGTCTATGGAATTCTCATTGTTCTACTAATAATTTTACTAATTTATTGTTGATATACGTTGATTGTCAAATCGTGAAAGATAAATAAATCACTCTGCTTCTTTATTGTTTCAGAACTTACTATAGAATTTTCTGTTAAATCGCTGTTTATCTCGCGAAAGTAAATCGGATTTATGTATATATCAAGTTGATAAAGTCGATTTAGAATCAGATTCTAAATCCAATCCAGATCGTTTACATCATTTTCTGAAATACGATTTCTAATCCTAAATCCGATTAAGGGTGTCGATATAAACTTGCTCATATATATAAATAAAAATATATTAATGGGCCTGCATGTCGCTGTATGTATGTTTGTTTATGTGTGAGTCTATGTCTGTCGATGACATGTGCGAACGTGACACTGGTCGCCACAAAAGAAATATGTACCTACCTGATAGTAGAAGAGACATGTACACATCTTTTTAGCTACAATAACAATTTACAATCATGTAAAATATGAATTACCATTACCATGTACGTTCCATGTTTATTACCCATCTTCTTTCATCCATTTATTACCCATCTTCAGAATACCTGTTCTATTTTTCTCTTCTATCAAATATCTCCACGTTCGTTGGCAAACACTCCTCGCCTACTTCAGGTAACGAACTCCGCACCTCGGTGCTTTCTTACTAAGTGAGTGGCCTCTTCAATTACACGGGAAACAAACACTCGGCCGACTGCATCTCGGCGGGAAATGGAAGATGAAGATGAAAGATGGCTTATCTGCTGCTTCTGCACCAGGATGTTTCTTTTAGAGAATACTCGATGTTTGTTATGTTGCTCTATGTTTGTTTTTGTTTGATGCTCATGTAGGTTACTAGTGGATAGTGTTTGGACATGACAAATGGAAATTGGGTCTTACAGTGCTATTTGTCCTGTAGAGCTGTTTTTATAAAATAAATAGTATAGTGTACGTAGGTGAGGTAATCTCTTGAGCAGGACATATGAAGCTTTGGGAATATTTGTGGATGTAATAGAATACTTGAAATTTTAAATGCAAATGGAAAATCAACACTTCGCTAATAAATAAATATACGAATAGTGACATCAGTTTGTGCTCAGAATAATAGAACCATATTTGAATAATTTTGGCCATATTACACGAGCACCGCCTGTTGGAAGATACAGTTTTATCTTCATTTGTTTCATAATTCCATATTAAGGGTAAAAAAAACTTTCTTCAAGAATGTTTCTGTACTTTTGTAATAATGTAGAATGCAGCCGACAATAGTTATTTTTTATGCAGACGATAAAATATTTTATCGACGAGAGGAAAGTTTAATTCACGAGCGATTTCGCGAGAGAATTATTTTTCGCGAATCGATAATTTAATTTTATCGTCGTGTATAAAATTATATTTTTTTCTATAGCAGATGTTAAAGAAAAGAATAAAAAAAATACCAATTATATGTTATTATTAATTGAACACAATTTTAAAATCACAGTATGTATATGGGTTGTTATGGATTTTGTATGTAAATAAATAAGAATTATAGTTATTTATGTATTAAGAGCGTAAGGAGGCTTTTATGGCCTACGGTAGGATTTTGAGCCCGAGGCGTAAGCCGAGGGATAAAAACACGCCAAAGGCCATAAAAGCAAGTTACGCTCGTGGTACATACAAAACTTTATGCACGGACGAAAATTTTCAAATTATATCCAGTACCTAGTGTTGATATGAAAGCGGAAAACAACAGTTTATTGTTTGTTTATTAGTTCTGTCATTTGAGTTTTATTTTGTGTATCTCCGTGCTTTCCATATAAATATTACAATATTCAATTTTCATTAAAGAATATAAAATTTTTTGATTTGTAATAAAAACTTTTCATGTTGCATGTTTAAATTGTTTATATTGTACGTTATAATTTGGTTTGACGTTTCATTATATCCCGGCGGGCCATAATGAGGCCCGCGGGCTATAAAATAACGTTTATGTCAAAGAAATTCGTATATAATTGTCAAATTATGATACGTCCGTGCATAAAATATTTTATCTCCCTTGCTGTTAAAATGTTACTTTATCTACCCTTGCGGTTAAAGTGCTACTTTATCTAGTATTTTGAGTAGATAAAAGCACAGTTTAACATCTGCTATAGAAAAAATAAATTTTTCTAAATTATATTTATTATTATTTAAGTTATAAATGTCAAAATTCAGTTTATAAATTCTTATCAAATTATGATAGCTGCATCTGAGTTCTCCCTTGTCACACTATTCTAGTAACTCTAGACATTTATTTGTTGATAATTAGGTCTTCAAAATTATTAAGCTAACGGGCACTAAACGCAGGGCACTATGGATGCCGTATTTTTTCTACCCCCTCAGATATCCTCTCATGAAGATGCTAACTTTTTAGTTTCAGTTAGTCTGTTTTAAATAGTCATATAGAAAAGACATGTAATTGGGTGTAATTTTGAGCGCGTGCTAAATGCTAGCACGCAAGATTACAATGTAACAGTTTAATTTTTTGTTTAATTTTGTTTAGTTTATTTGTTAATTAATAAATTAGTCAAAGTGTAAATAAAAAATAGTATAAATCTAAAAGAATGTCCATGTCCATATATATAATACATGTCCACGTGTGTATGTGTTCCTCCTCAAAAAAGTGGTCGCCAATCATTCACCACCATTTGGTAGAAAGTGTCATCGTTCGCCAAAGCAGTAAACAGCACCAGCATTAGAACCTTGTTACACTTCTGCGAGTAAAATGTAATTTATTCACACCCCCTCGCACATACAGCCCCACAGACAGACGCTCTAGAAATTTGACTGTTTTCTACCAGACAATCCTTTTGACAAACCTGGTACATATTTTTTTTTTCATGTATCACCTACACAAAAATCAAGTTTAGCTTCAGCGCTATGGGGTCCTGTGGCCGCGTGCCTGAGTGTCTGGTCGCGAACCTGGGGGAACCGGGTTCGATCCCGACAGACGCCAAATATTTCCAATTTTAAATGGCACAAAAGTGACCCCTGTGGTGCACTCTCCACACCAGCTATGAGTGCCCGTGAGGTGACGCCTGGTAAGCGCCCACACGGTAAAATATATCGTCATCATTACCGATGTCTACATGTGTTGTAGATACTGGCACACCCAGAAATGGGTAATATGCCGTGATGATATATTTATTTTATTTATTTATAGCTTCAGCGCTAAATATTTTGCAGGAATATCATCATGCTTAATTTCCTAGCGATAATTTTGTGATGATTCGAGCGATTATATAATTGATGAATAAATAATGATTCAAGCGCTTTGTTTATAATACTTTTTCTAATATGAGTGAAGAAGAATTGTTATAATCATACAATGGACGGTTTTCAAATGAGAATTTTTATTTCCTGAAAATGTGAATTTTTGTACATTTTGGTATAGGTGACTATAAAACTTTTATATAGGTATGTCGCGCATATATAAAAGTTCAAGAAACTTCTGCTATTATCAATGTTCATGAATTTTTCATATACCACATGAATTACTTTGACCCTGTACCGTTCAGAAAAGCCCTGATATTCAAGTTCAGTCACACCCCTTTTCAATAATCAATATCGCCCTCAGCAATTTTTCAAGTCACCTGGTATAAAATCCATCGATACATTACCCAACACATCAGGTCCCATGACAGTTAGTCAACATGACGTAACAAGTCCCTCGGTTCGCTATTTGGGACGCATATATGACCTTATTAATTTGTTATGTGTCGTTTCCGACGCGGTTTGGCGCGTGCAATTAAAACGCTGAACGCCCGCTTGCTGAAAGCGAAGCGCCCGATAATTCCTCGCCCCTGTAGCTGTAATACTTCCGTGCCCGTTCATACGCTCCGATCACGTGACATTGACGTAAGAGGGGAAGTTGTGACTTGTAGGTCAATGAAGGTGAAATTCCGGAAACGGGATAGAAGTTTTTTTAGCGGGGACAATGTTGATTAACTTTTAATTGGAAATTGAGGTTTTAATTATAAATTTTATCTTTGAGGCTTTAGATAGGGAATTATTGTCAAGTAATTTATAATTAAAACATGGGCTTCTGATGATGGATTATAGATATCATAATTCAGGAAATAAGAGACATAGATTATGGCTAATACCTATTTCCTCGTTTGTAGTGTGATAGTTGAAAACAGTATTTTTTGGCATATTCCTATAAGTGTCAGCGCTTGAATTCATTATGAGAACAGGTTGAATCTCATACATTGAAGCCCCCAGATCCAATAATAAACCCTGTTTACGAAAAAGGAGAAGAAAAAAAAAAACAAGAAAATTAATCGTCTTAAAAATTTATTGGTCCGCAAATATAAAGTAAAGAAAACATACATTTAATCCACGATATGATCATGTCAGATCGGCGAATCAAGGTCCAAGAAATAGTAGAGGAGGTGACCACCTCTAACGGGTTTAAATCATTCTGACCAAAGAATTAGGAATGACAGCGATATGTACTTTCAAGGATGGAAAAAGTATCTTAAACAGAAGTTATTAAATTTTAAAGCGCTTCTACATAAATGTACTCTAAAAATGTCTAATTATTATGTATTTGCTCATGAATGTTTATTTTTCTGTTACTTAACATCAAGTAATTTTTTTTCTATTATTTAAACATGATTCTGAGAAAGTTTGTTCTTTGTTATCTCAATTTAAAAAAAGGACTAAGGTTGTACAAGCCTTTGAGAAATTATTTTCAAATAAAATACATAAATGATTAAACTTTCTCCTCTTTATAGCTAAATATTTTACTGTCTAGTTATTACAAAAACAAATGACAAGCAACACTCCCGTTGTTAGGTAAATTGTTATTATTGCATGTGTGAGCACGTATTATTAATTTAAACACTATTATTTACGCACTTTGCCACTTGGGAAAGTTTCTCTAGTTAAAATAAATTAACGAGAAAACAGCTGGATGAAATTTACGTCTCTTATGCGAAGTAAGGGAGTCGTAGTTATGAACAAAACAAACACTTTAGCCCCCTACGGCCACGTAATAATAATGAATAAAATATTATCGTGTACATTTGCTAATTGAGAGTAACTAAAATACAGAAGTTAGTTCAGTGAACTCCGGTTTTTGCAATATCGTATTACCTGTCTGGAGAACATTGTTAAGGGAAAACTTTGTATTGATCTTATTTATATTTGCGAGGAAAGTTTGTTTCCAAGGGAATAACAGTTTGTTTTACCTCAATAAATAATATATAATTTTATTAATACATAATTTATAAACGTGATACCTACATGTACTCATTATTGAATTCAATATAATTTTATACGTGCATAACGATCAAATTGTAGCCCTTTAAATCCAAATAATATCTATATTTATGCTTTCACTCTTCTAACAGCAAGAACTGGATTTAATACAAAAATAAATTTACATGTTAAAAGTTAAAATGTGTATAAACAAGGCTGAGCAGTAGTCAATCACAAGCATAATAATTATTTCCTACTAGGAAAATGTGAATATTTTCAAACGGTCTATTGTAGATTCTAGTAGTAATTTCATTTAAAATTCAAGCTGATTTTTAGCTCCAAATTATGACAGTTGTTGCATGATAAACAACTGTATAGTATGACGTTTCTTTTCTATACCTATCTTTCTCTAATAGTTGTGTTTAGTAACCATCTGTCTTTGTTTAAAAGTGCCATAATGATGTCATGTATAATTTTAAAAATAAGAAAAGATAGAAATGAATGTTAAACTACAACACAGATAAAAGAGCACAATCAATAAATATAATAGGACACAGGTGGACTACAAAATAACATTACCTATAAATAATAAGAAAAATGAAGAACAAAAGTAAATTAAAAAGAGTTGCCTGAATGTGAAAGTGATAAAGCAAACACCAGAAATTAGTATGGAAAATTTCAAGCAAATCTGTAAAAGGATTATACGTTTTGAATGAAAATGTAAAAGTTTTAGCAAAAGAAATATTATATTTTGCTTTGTTCAAAAAATTAGATTCGACATTTGTTCCTTTTCTAGAATAATTGCTTCAGATGAAACCCTTTTAACTATAAATGTAGTTATTAACTAGAAAGAAACAACAATATTACTTTTTAAAAAAAGAAACTCTTGTTATCTTTATCTCTGTAACCTTCACTACCCTGGGATCTGGGGAATACGAATTTTATCCCAGACTTAAATTATTATGTTTAAATTAGATTCGTCGAGTAAGCTGCCATCTTAATTTAACCTCAAATCACATCTTCTCTGTAAAATGTGATTAATCTTAACAAAATTCACCCTGCTGGAAATTTAAGAAAATGTCAACGTATATTTCCATCAACAAGTGACATAGGGTTCATCGCCCTTCAAATGTATTCGTAGAGCCTAAGCCTAACCTTTTCAACCATAGACGTCGGGGCGACTAATCCAAGTTTGTAACTTTCTCTACAGACATCTGGGCCCTCTAGTCTTTGTGCGCCATTTGGGTTTACAATATATAAATGAAAGTTAGATGAACATAAACATTTAGAATTGCACCCGTATTTTGATTGGATGACTTCTATTATGCTTTCATCCAAGTTTCATATGTACGAAGGTGATTTAAAAAGTTCATAGCCTAACATAAAGAGGACAGCACTAGACCCTTTTTTGTAAGGTTACGTGAACTGTCATTAGCGTCTCTGCGAAGTCCATTAATTGGAATATTTTGAATCACGGTGTGTATTGACTTTTTGAATATCGAAAAAATAGTACACCGTGCAATTATCAAATACCTGCACAAAAAGGGCTTAACACCGAAATAAGTTCATGACGACATGACAAATATTTACTTTGGGTACATTTTCTCCTGCGTGCACAATGGTTAAAATTGGGCAGCTGAATTTAAACGTGGGAGGGAAAGAATTGAACATGATTCACAGTGGAAAGCCTGCAGCTGTTACCGGTAAAGAAAACATCAATTCGATTCTCAATATGGTCATGGCTATGAGTGTCTCCAATGAATGGGTTCAAAACTTTCTGATCAATGTGTTCGTTTCCAGGTTTCGTCCGACTTGATGCTCAGTTGTGAATCTGATCCTAATGGCTGGTAGCACAATCTTTGTTTTAACGCTGTTTCAAAAAATGTCAAATTTTATTATTTAATAATAACAATAATAGTAATAATAATAATAATACTACTACTAATAATAATAATTAATCAAACTATGATTTTAAAGAAGAACATAGTTTTTATTCAAATCTTTTTTAAAAATCGTACTTTAAACATGGGGTGAAATTAAAAATTGAAATTTAAATATGACGTTAATTGAAACAGTGTTTTAGTTAAAAATAAGTCTTGTGCTACCAGCCAATATGTTTATGGAAAGATTTGTTACAACCGATGAAACATGAGTTCACTGATATCAGCCTGAATCAAAGCAACAGTCAAATTACATCTACGCAGACACTAACGATAGTTCACTTAACCTCAAAAAAATAATTGTTCGTTTAGTGCTGCTCTCTCTCTATTGAATCACGAACTTTTTAATTCACTTTCGCACTAGACCTCCCACTATGCGCAGGACCTCAATTTTTACCGGGAAATTTCTCATGAAATTGGCCTTTTTGTCGAAAAATAATCACAAGAAAATGATATTGCTATTAAAAATTTGTCCCAATGGGTCATATATGTCCCAGATAAGTGTTGGAGATACCCATTGGAAAATAAATGTATTCTGCCTTCGTCCTCGTCCGCAATACTTCGATTTTCCCGAAAATCTCCAAAACTTTCAAAAATCCAATTTTTGTATATTTAGATTAAATTTTTTAAAAAGATAATTGATCAACCGGAAGTACCCTTATATGAATCTTTTAAGAGTTTTTCTTTAAAAAACGAAGTTAAATATCATTTTTAGATATTATATGTTATTATAAAAATTAAAAAATATTTTATTCTCTGTACGGTTTGATTGCATTTTATTCATATTCAGTGGATATAGAGTTAAAGATTTAAAAAGAAATTCAATTTCATAAATCTTCCAGCTATGCTATAACCGTGGAACAGCTACTACCATATAATTCTGAATGACAGATGTCAGTGTCAAGTGCAATTTACTGAGTCTGGACACGACCTATATCTGCCATGTTTATTCGATTCACCGCAACAAGGTAACAGGGATAGAAAATATAGCAATTTCACATTCTTCATGATCGACTAACTTCTATTCCATCTAGGTTTTGTTGCTGTTGTTTGTAATAAAATTCCATCAGAAAAGGATATTTTGAGAAAATTTTATATACGAGTATTTTGCGACAATATATTGGCATATACCAATGATTTAAAGTACTTACTCGCTCATGTAGCAAAACAGAAATACAAGTTTTTGATTTTATTATATTTTTATATTTGAAAATTATACTAATTATTAATATTTCGTCCTACTATAAGTAATTTTCAGCGATTTGCTGCTATAATTTTTTCTTTTTTGAACATTATTGAAGGCAAGACACATGAATATTTCACATCATGACAGACGTCAAATTTCAGGTGTGTCAACGACAACGTACGTCAAAAGTATAAATGTTATGTTCAATTAATAAATACGTTATATTTTATTGCATTTTTATTGTATTTGAACCACTGAATTTATTTTTGTACCGTAAATAAAGCTGGTGATTGATTAAAATACTTTAAAAGAAGTTATTTCTCATTTCTTATGTTGTCAGATATTCAAATTTAAATAATGGCGGAAACCCGAATAAACATGGCCGACCAATCCTCTAGCCAATCACTTGCCGCGTCATGTCCAGACTCTGATTCTAGTGTCTCTACAATTTATATTGTATGTTCGTGTTGCTAGCCGTACGCCACTGGGTATATTTCCCCCTGTCTAACTCCCACGATGAAAATTAATGCAGTAAATGACAATTTTGCGGAGAGATGCAGTGTTAGAGATGAACAGTTTGCGCATCAAATTTGTCACAACAGTGTTCGGATTATTTAAAATGGGAATCGAGAGAAATGTTGCGTGAATTTTAGCGAAAATTGCGTGCTAACACACTGTTTGCTGCTTCATCTCTCTGGAACTAAGTGTTATGTTTATATTTTGTGTTAATACTATTATTATCATATAAATACCTATAGGTATTTTGAATAAGCAGATTGCTTCACCAAAGTAAATTATGATAGAGATAATAAAAGAAATGATTCCTTAAACAATTACAGCCCGATTCACAAAAAAGTTTAAGCTAATCCTCATTTTTGGATTAGTGAATTCTACTCTATTCTGGTATTTAAAATTTAATTTTCATGATTTTATCAATAAAGGTAGATACTAGGAATATATTAGACTATATTTTAAGGTATAATCTGTCAAAATTGGAGTAGAATTCGCTAATCCAAAAATGAGGATTAGCTTAAACTTTTTTGTGAATCGGATTGTTAAAGTTTAATATTGGTTTATTTGTATGTATATGTGTAACATAAAGATAAAATATTTCTTGTATAAATATCAGATAAGAAGTTTTACATTAACTGGAAAGTGGAATTAAAGTTGTAAGCGAACTTTACACTTTTAAAAATCGAATTCTAAATCT
Organism: Ophonus ardosiacus; assembly: GCA_943142095.1. Taxonomy (NCBI): domain Eukaryota; kingdom Metazoa; phylum Arthropoda; class Insecta; order Coleoptera; family Carabidae; genus Ophonus; species Ophonus ardosiacus. Next base: position 23,294,692 of record OW964829.1, on the reverse strand, counting down.
TATCTGCCACATTTTTATATATAAATTTCATTATAACTTTTATAGAATATCTTCAATGTTATAAATATTTCGATTATACATATATGCAAATGATCAGATGTAAGATTTGATTGATTACAACAAAGAATAAATTTAATATAATACAATAATTAGTTTGACACTTTTTTAGTTTTTAATTCACCAAAACTTAATTTGACAGTTAGTTTTTAAATCTGTCAGCAATTAGTTTGAAAGTATTCCAGAAATCAAGATTGATTGGAAGCTTTTAAGAAGAGGAAGGTAAGAATAGTGATTTTTTTTATTCTTGAAGGAAACTGCGACGAACATATTTAACATAAAATTTGAAAAATATGAAGCACGTAACATGTGCCTTATTCTCAAAAAGTCTAGCGCGACACTCGTATTTAAAAGTAAAAAGATATTAATCTTCTGAACACTTCCATTAACACATATCCCTGCCAACTGCTTAAATTCACTATTTATAATCAAAAGACATTAATTTTTTATTAACTTTCCTCTACTGAACTTTAATAATAACCGACCAAAATCAATAACTAAAAACTAACACACATCACATCGCCATCGCGTGTTCGTGTTCTCCCCGTACCATCTACATTCAACTTCCAAGATCGAAATTTCCCAGTTCTAGACGGTATGACAAGGTAACAATGTTTCGATGTTATCGTTTTCATGCAGTCTCTCACAGTGCTAGACTGAACGTAGACGCTAGATCACTAAATGTATACATTTATAGTATTCTTCACGTAAGAATGACGATGCGCAACAACAAGTGTATGATTTTTGGCGACATACGTAAATGAAATAGTCTCGTTTTGCTATACAGGTCATAGAATCTGTTCATTTATGAATACTGTATAGCTGTGTAGTTGATAGTTGCTATTAGTGGTAAACTCTCGATATTCAGAGATAAATGGTGGATGAGCTGGTTGGTAAGTGGTGATCGATTAGAAGGTTAATAATGGAATCAAGGTTAAGGAAATCAATATTTGGAAAGACTAATATAGAATGAAATATGTATTAAGAACTGTTGTAATTAAATTCAAAGGGATTTATATAAGATTTTTACTTGATGCCAAATTTTAAACGTATTTTGCCATAACACTGAAGAGGATATATTGAATACAAGTAATTTTCATATTAACCTAGACTGAAATTTGGAGTTGACAATATATAGATTTGTGTTTACTAAATAGAGTTCGGAACTAAAAAAAAGCTTTTGTCATAAATGAAAGTATGACTAATTTTAAATGATTTTATACCAAAACATTCTGAAAATAGAAAACTTTTAATTCATAATTTTAATAAAAACTATTGACACTATAACGTTATGACGTCATAGTACTAGTAAGTGAAAAGCATGTAAATTTATGTTATTCAAAATTTGTGAAAATAAATTCCCATATATTTATTTATGTATTATTCTATGAGATATTTATAATTTTTATTAAAATAAAACATTTATTAAAAATACAGACAAGGTAAAACTATAGTTTTCTGAAAGTGACATTTAACCACCTCGACATCAATTTTTGGCAAAATTATTTGAATCTTATCGCTCAAAAACATCTTCCATGTTTTATTTGTGTGTGTGTATGTGTATGGATTTTGTCTTCGCTCTAAGTCAAATACTATCATTTAGAAAATTCTGAAACCTTGTATTTATACCCTATTCTAATATGACAAGAAACCATTAGATTTTGGTGTAAATCAAATAACCGAAAATGGTACTTTACCTGAAGCTCATAATGGTTTTTCTTCAAAAAATACCATTAATTGCCATTTTTTCGCTTTTTGTCATTATGAAAATTAAAGACTATTCAATTTTCTACAAGAATACGTTAATACTTTTTCTATACATTTTACAGATAAATTTAAAAATAATTTTTACCTCCCGCTACCCTTGGTAAGGGAGGTATAAGGATCGTGCTAAATATCACATATCGAGATTTTAGTAAATGACCACGTTTTAAGGTCCCTAGAATCCATTTTTAACATTTTCACGATGATGTCTGTATGTGTGTATGTATGTATGTGTATGTGTATGTGTGTATGTATGTGTGTGTATGTGTATGAATTTTGTCTTTGCTCTAACTCAAATACTATCATTCAGAAAATTATGAAACCTTGTATTTCTACCCTATTCTAATACAAAAAGAAGCCGTTACATTTTGGTGTAAATCGGATAAACGGAAATGGCACTTTACTTGAAGCTCATAATAGTATTTCTTCAAAAAATACCATTAAATGCCATTTTTCGCATTTTTGTCATTTTGAAAATTATAGATTATTGAATTTTGTACAGGTATACATTAATATTTTTTCTATATATTTTACAGATAAATTTAAAAATCATTTTTCTTTTTTTAATCCCGAAGCCTAAGATAAACAAATTCCTTTGTTACACAGTTTATTTTTCAAATGAATGTAACTGACAGGTAAACATCATTGTCAAAAAACTAATCACTTCAAATTAATAATAGTGACATATTAAATAATAAAGAAAATCGTAAATAAAGCAATAGTTATATGCAATGGAACATAATATAGTTTGAAGCATTACTAAATACGTAGGTATGTATTTAAATTAATAAAAATTAAATAGCTTGAGGTTTTGTGTTGGCCACATCAGATTTTTTTTATTAGTCCCGAAGCCTAAAATAAACACAATTCCTTTGTTACACTTCATATTTCAAATGAATGTAACTGACAGTAAATGTCACTGTCAAAAAACTAATCACTTCAAATTAATAATAGTTACATTTTAAAAAGAAAATAGTAAATAAAGCAATAGTTTTATGCAATGGAACAGTTTGCAGTGCTAGTGTAAATACGTAGGTATGTATTTAAATTAATAAAAATTAAATAGCGGGAGGTTTTGTATTGGCCACATCAGTTTTTTAATTATATGGAAATAGGAATGGTTACATTAATTTATAATGATTCAATATCATGGGAATTAAAATATGAAGTATAAACATAATTCCAATTTAACTTCAAACTGAAAAACTCGAAAATCATAATTTATTTTGCATTCCAGGGCATAGTGAAAGTAACTTTAAATTATTAAAATTATATAGCATTTCTCAGGAAAAAGATATTTGTCAAATAGTTTTAATTATTCTGAACAACTTTTATCCTTACTCTTTAATTAGTAAAGAGATATCGCTAATTGAAAATTTTAACATTGTTTTCCAGAAAGATACCCTGTATACTTACATATAAATAATTTTTAGACGACCATTGTGATAAGTATGACATATCAACGTAATATCCTAACACTGAAAGTTGAACTTATCACATTAGTGTTACGATATATTTCATATCGTAATAGTTGACACGGTTGCTAGGTTACTATGTCATTATTTTCTGGCTATATGTATACATTATTCATTTGTCAGCTGTCAGTACGTTTGAACCTAAATTTCATTTTTCTAGAAAAAGTAATGATATTTGGTATTTTTCATAACTTGTTACGAAAATAACTATATTAGGGCTATATTTTTCGACTGTTGATATAGATTAGGTGTTAACAATTACTCAAAATCTCAATCATACAGCATTTTTATTCTGATAAATTCTACGTTTCGGTATAGATACTCTTATATCTTTCTATGGGGGTTTGGCAAGATTTAATATCTTATATTAATGATATATATACAGCAATTTTAGAAATGAGAATAATGAAAAAAAGTATACTCTAAAACGTATGATATTTGTTTTTGTCCTTTTGTTGTGTACAATAGAGACTGACTATTTGTTGATACTTTGTATAGTTAATTAAATTCAAGTTTAATTATAAATATATATGATTTTGTTTATGATTCTAATAACAAATAAAATACTCGTATCGATAAATAATATTTTATTATTTGTCTTCTGACAAAGTTAAGTAATTCACGAAATTAGTAACTAAGTGAAGCCAAATATAGTTGATTGTACTATACTTACAAATTTTAATAAAAATATTTACTACTGCACAATAATATATAATTAATTCTAAAAATAACGCAACAAATATAAAAAGAGCACAATTATTCTGTTACTTCAGCATGTCAACCTTGGCAATGACAACTGTAACATAATTAACGTAACACAGTACTTTTCTTGTGATTATGTGTAATTTTGACACATAACAACCAAGACGAACATATTACTAACAACGTAAAGCCGTGAAGCATGCATGACAATCCTTCTAATAACATTATAATGCAATGCTGCATTTTTACTCTGGAATGCATAACTTCTAAGTTTTCCGCAAGTAGTACTAATTTTATATCCTATAGGCCGTTTGTACCGCAGTAACCTTAAGTTTTACTTTAGTAAGTTGTACTTAAAGATAAGGTTCACCTTAAATTTAATTCAGTTTTGACGTTTGTCAATTTGAAAGTGTTTCACAGTTTACCATTTAATAGTCGCCAAGTTTAACGTTATAATTGATAACATAATCTTAATTTATGCACGGACGTATCATAATTTGACAATTATACACGAATTTCTTTGAGATAAACGAACATTATAGACCGCCGGGCTATAATGAAACGTCAAACTAAATTATAACCTACAATATAAACAATTTAAACAGGCAACATAAAAAGTTTTTATTACAAATCGAAAATTTTTATGTTCTTTAATGAAAAATGAAAATTAATTTTGTGATATTTATATGGAAGGTACGGAGATACACAAAATAAAACTCAAATGACATAACTAATAGACAAACAAAAACTGTTGTTCTCCACTTTCATAGCAACACTAGATATTGGATGTACGAAGACAAATTCTTTTCGATACAGTTTTTCTAACACTCATAATTTGAAAATTTTCGTCCGTGCACAAAGTTTTGTATGTACTACGAGCGTAACTTGCTTTTATGGCCTTTGACGTGTTTTTATCCCTCGGCTTACGCCTCGGGCTCAAAATCCCGCCGCAGGCCATAAAAGCCTCCTTACGTTCTTAATACATAAATAAATATTATCATGGTAGTAATATGAATGCTCGTTTTTATCAATAAATTATTATAAAGTAAAACTCACAAATATATTGGGGTGATTACAAACCAGGGGTGGGATCCCATGAACACTCTATGCTAGCGTAGCGAAAAAAAAAAACACTTCGATTCCCTAACGATCGTGGAATTTGATAGGGAAAGAAAGGTGAAACGTAAGGAGTATTTCTCGTTACGCTATCCTAGCGTTTTCTAAGGGTGTGAATATGTTGGAGCTGCGATAAAAGCTATAAGAGCGACGATAAGAGCAGCGATAAAAGCGAATCAAATCTATCTTTCTTTGATGTGTTTATAGTGGAGCTGCGATAAAAGCTATAAGAGCAGCGATAAAAGCGAATCAATACCACAACTAATAATGGTAGACCAACCCTGGTTGCACAAAATATTCGTGATTTATTTAAAACTTACTTGTATCACAATCCTATTATAAATATAATTTTTGACAAAATGTACTGTAACCTACAAATAATGTAAATAAACATAAACACTTACTTGTTGAGTTTAAATTACTCGCCACTCCATCCCATAATTTATCCAGCACATATCTGTTGTGATGGTTTTTATTTGTTTGATTCCATAATGGAGATCTAACAAATACTTCGATAATTAATTTGTCTACCTCCATCTTGCCTAGTGTTGCCGCGATAAGAAATATGGCGAGAAACAATCCACTCTCGTCTCGTCTCGAATTTTCGAGGACGAGATTCCTCTGCATCTTGTCTCGTCATAGTTTTCCTTACTTTCTCTAGATCTCGACTCGAGAGTCTCGAATTTTTCAAATATATAATTAGAAATAGTAACTAAATTAATATTACAAGCAATATGAATATAATAAACGGGTACCATTGATTAAAACATTATTTTACTAAGTCTGGTGTTTGAATGGTGTAGTATTTTCTTCTTACTAAAACCCAATAAATCAAAAATTAATAAATAACTATGAATGTAAATGAAGGGGCAACTAAAATATTTAGTTATACCGACAAATATTTTATTTTGTATATTTACGTAATATATATAAAAAAAATCGAGATATCGCTGCATTACTAGTCTTGCCTCGATGAGAGCGTAGAAATACATTCAATTCGTTCTCGACGCTCTTATCGCTGCTCAGCTCCTAAGCGTAGCTTTGCGCGCTGCTTCAATATAAACAGCTACATTTAAATCTATACATTCTTACCAACATAAACGCAGCCTTAGGATCCCACCCCTAATCATTTGAAAACATTATATCAGAAACTGGAATCTACTAAAATATCTACAAATATAAAGAAAACGAGGGAGATCAGAATCTCTATGTTGCACGGCGAAAACTAACATCAGCAATTTAACAAAAATTTATAGTGATCTTGCTTGTATTAAACTAAAGTTAGCAAAACCTCAATTAAAATTCATCACGTAAACAATCACATCCATTGTCAAAATCGTTCTCAAAGATAACATTTAAATTTTAAGCTAGGCTTAAACAAAAAAATGCAAATCGAAATTTTGACAGCAGTATTCAATTACTCATTTGACGTTTCATTTCGATACGATATTGTCACTTTAAAGAACACTTAAAATTGAAGCGTGAGCGGTGTAACTGAACATCAAAATAAGTGTACCTGAATATAACTTAAAACATAGGGTGTAATACATTTTTAAAATTTAGGTCCCACTTAACGTTAAGTACTCGTTTCTTGACCGATAGTACTAGAGCAGTTGATGTACTTGATCCGTGCATGAACCTCTGATTGCTATGCAACCAGTGCGGCAGCGGAAATCCTTTTAAAGCTAGCACCATCTATGTTTAACGTGGCATTTAAATGACTACGCACTTAGCCGGCCGGTAGATTTGAACCGAGGAACTTCAGATTCAATCAGAACATGTACAGACGCTATGCCTTAATACGCTCGGCCACTATACCGGCAAATATTGTACAAGCAATATGTAATATTCTCGTAAGTTTAAAACTTTACATACAGTGAGAATCAAACCAAATATATCAAAGGAAAATACATCATGGGTAAAATATTTACTTTGATATTGTTGGTCGCATAGTTTATAAAAGCGTGGAATATTTTAAACTGTTTTCAAGCTAAAAACCGAATATGAAGTTTGCGTTTACCGCATTCTACATTACAAAATTTTAATGTTTTTTTTTTTTGTTATTATTATTTTGACATCCGCAACAAAGTTTTACAAATAGAATATTTCAAAAGTTTATGTTTCTGCAAGTTGTTCTGTACATTTACGGATATTAAATATTTAATACTAAAAGTAGATAAATTGTGGAGGATCAATAGTTACTGTAAGAAAGTTTATTGCAATGAATAAATAATTTATTACAAGAGCAGCAACGTAAGTCAAAAAATTGTAACTCTTACTGAGTTCTTAAATTGCAGAGCTATATTTCCGTCGGTATATTTACCACTTATACCGGACGGAGGCAAAAATTAAATATTCAGCTTTATTTTACGTAGCTTGTATTTTAGAGAACCAGTAAGGATATATATCACAATTCTAAGGTTCTTTTGCTAATATCTGTTTGACGTTTGTCGACACGGGTGAAATACAATTCTTCGTCTCTGTGAGGCCCAAAATGTTTCTCCAATATAGATTTCTCCCAGTTTTTGATTTCTTTGTTTATATGGGTTTTAATTAATCCACAAGAACTTCAGACGCGTAAAAGAAAGGGTAATTTGTCTTTCTTTTTAGCGAGATCATCTGCTTTTTCATTGTCTAACACTACCTCAGACTCCGGTGTCTATCACAGTATGACATTGTGTATTTGGTCAGCTGTAGAAGGGTGTCCTTTCAATTCCAGACTAACTTTGACGCACAAGTGTGAGAGCACCTAATGCATTTAAGGAGCCTGACTGTCTAGTATTATGTTGAATGTTGCTCCTTTTGACCTATATTTAAGTTTATTAGAGCACCGAGATTTATTGCTCAGATCCCTGCTTAAAATATAGTGCGAGTGTAAACCCATAACTTCAGCTTCACAATTGTTAGTTGTAATTCAGAAAACTCATAATCAAATCTGTGTTCCATTGTCGTTTCCATTATTTAGTCCAAAGTTTTCATATTTACGTTTTTAATGTAATTTTCTGGTCTTTGAAAAGTATGTTGGCAATTTCCTTAATGTGATACCAAATATCAACTACCAAAATTGTTTGCGAATAATATGGACACAAAACAAACATAAATAAAAAATGAAATGATGTATTTTTACGTTATATGTAGGTGGGATACAAATGTTGGAAAAAATGGCAATTAAAGCATGGTAATGAAAATACCTAAGCTGGTTATAGCCCTGATAAATTACATGTTATAATCTGATCGAATGTAACGAAATTTGAATAAACGACCAAGATAATTATAACATCTGATGTGGCCAACACATTACTTCCGTCAATTTTATAAGTATACCTATTAACAGAAAGGTTCGTTCGTAGAAAAAATGTATAAATATCATAAAGTTCTCAACTACGCGATCCCATAATTATTGTTAGATCTTCAAATTTTATCTGGTCAAAAATTATCCTTTACCTTATTGATTTTTGCTTAGGCACATCATCTTTAAGCATATATGGACGAGTTCTATAAATAAACAGTGCAAAATCTGCCAAAATCTTTGGTACCGCTGATTTAGCAAAACTGTAAGGATTCTTATCCTCACCTTATGCTCCACTAATCGGCTTTGCGGATCAGGTGCAGAGAAATGTGACAACAGGATTCCTTTTTTATTGATCCGCTGCATTACTTTACATAAGATCCGTGCTACAAATACTTGTTTCAAACACTTGCAAATAAATAGAACAAAGAAAATAACCATTGAAAAATTAATTATCCTCTTACAGCTTATAAAACTTCCGCAGAAGCCAATAGAAATACATTTTTTTTATTAGGACAGAGTTGATTTCAACAGCTGATTGTCAAAATGTCATTCTCTGCAAACTATTATAGGATTTGGTAATAGACGCGAATATTCAAACGCACTGAATGTTCTTTATCGGAAGTTAATGGGGTAGAATAGGATAAACTTGAAAATTGTGATATTTGAATTGGGAATGTATTTCACAAGTTTTACATGCTATATAATGTTAGACAAGGTAACCTATGCTCGTATTCTCTCGTCTTGAAATAGCACTACTTCCGAAAAATCGCTACTTCAACTGTCAAATGTCAACTTTAATATTAAAAATTAGAGAAATAAAAATAAATTAAATTGTAAATAGCACTTACTTCAAATATTGTAGGCTTCATTTACAAAAATATGAAACCTATTCTTGTCTACTCGTAAAATAAAATAAAATTTAAAAAATCGAAATAGCGCTACTTCCGAAATAGCGCTACTACAAGATGTGAGAATACGGGCCCTATTATTTCAATCGTACAATCCCCAGTTAAAATTTTAATATCTGCATAAATGAGACATATTAAATCAGATTATTGACAGCAAAGATAAATTTATAAAATTGTCTTTTGATAGTTCCTTTTTTACCTTCCGTCACCTTTAGGTAAGGGAGGTATTGCCTTTGGTCAAAAAATTCGGTGGTGAGTTTTTAATGAATAAGCACGTTTTAAGGTCCCTACATTACGATTTTACTGGTTTTACGATGATGTCTGTATGTGTGTGTGTGTGTCCGTGTGTGCGTGTGTCCGTGTGTGTGTGTCTGTGCATGTGTCCGTGTATGTGTGTGTGTGTGTGTGTGTGTGACAAATTTTTCTCCGACGATAACTCCAAAACTACAATTCTAAAAATTATGATTCTTTCGTATTCCTCGTCCTTACAACGCTATGAAGAGCTGATTAGATTTTGGTTATAATTGGTCAACCGGAAGTACCCTTATTTGAAGTTCTTAACAGGTTTTCTTGAAAAATCGCAGTTAAATATCATTTTCGACATTTTATGTGATTATCAATAGAAAGAATATCTTATTCTCCATACGGTTCGATTATTCATTTTCCTTCATATTCAATAGATATAGAGTTATAGAGAGATTAAGAGAGTTTAACTTTCGAAAATCAGTCAGCTTTGCAAAAATTATGAAAACAACAGATATATTCAAAAAAATCTAATTGGCAGATGTCAGTGGCAAGTGCAAAGCCAAAGTGGAAAGTATATGATCTGAAAGTGATATAAGTGACAGAGTGTCCTTCGCCAGTGACTTGCATTTGCGGCCTGGCCTCAAGATAGGAACTTATAATGCCAGAAGTACGAGAAAGGCAAAAGAGAAGATGGAAGGACTGTATAGCAGAAGATTTGAGAGAGGAAGAACTGTGTCACGAAGGTGCTTTGGACAGGAATGAGTAGAAGAGAAAAGTAAGAAACAGCGACTTCTAATAAAATAGGGAAAAGTTGAAGCAGGAGGAAGTGTTAAGTGCAATACATAATGTACGTTCGTATTCGTATTCAAATTTTATTAGATTTTAGAATCTTTTCAAAGGAACTTTCAGTATGGATATGTAAAAAATAGTGTGTTCTTGTTACAATTATACAGGATATATAGAATCTTTTTCAAGGAACTTTTGGTATAGGATATGTACAAAATACATCGAATTGACGGAAGGTTTTGTGCTGGCCACAACAGATTTTTTATTTATGTCGTGATTGTTGTTTAATAATTAATAAATAATACGACTTGGCAGTGTACCTATAGATCTCATTGATCAAATTTTATTTATTTTGGACGTTTCGGTCTTTCAACGCCACCATCAGCTATAATTTTTACATATTATATAAAAAACTAGAGAATTCAATAGAATTTGGTTATACATACCATAAAATAGTTGTTTACAATATTTTACATTTGGTTGTTGAAATGAATACGTTTCATTTGACAAAACATGGGGTGGGATTCCATAACTTCGGTTGCTATCATTTGAACTTGATATGATATCAATTTCAAATATCAACTACAAAGTGAACTTGCGATTCTATAACAGTAATCGTTATTTGTAGTTAACAAGAGTAACAAGAGAAATTAGGTTACAATTTATAAAAAAATTCGAAATATTAAGTACAAGATTATTATTATTATTATTATTATTATTATTATTATTATTATTATCCAAATCTAATATGACCAATTTAAATAAGTAAATTATTTTGTTAATTTATCATATAAACTGTTTGTACTTACTGTTTTCTTTCAAATAAATTGGCGAACTGTCAGATTTAACAATTCAATATGGCTGCCGAACTGCTGGTATTTTGCAGTCGTTATTTGTCAATTGGAAAATAACGTCAGCAACTGTTATCTGCAGTTGCTATTGCGATTACGAATTGTAATTGATATTTAATAAGAGCAATGGTTATTTTGTAGTTGTTACGAGTTATGGAATTCCACCCCATGTTTGCCAGTCCTTGGCTGGCAGAAAACTGAATATTTAAACATAAATGAAACTATTGTTTAAAGATGAGTGGCGCTACTGAATTTTATTTAAAAAAGGACGCGCATATTTTAAATTGTCTTTATGGTCGGTATGATTATTGGTGTGTTATTTTCGTTAATATTGATGAAATGTGTTTCGTAAATTAGTCTTTTATCATATATTTTTTTAGATTTCAAACATTGAACATTATCTTGGATCTACTTTTCCTCAAAATTGTTTAATATTTAATAGTTATTTATGCGACAAGCAGTACTTTTTTGGTTGAATGCGATTTTATGCATGAGGTGCAGACGAATTCGGAAATTATACCACGTAAGAAAAAAAAACCCTATTTTACACACTTATTGTACCTATGCAACATTTTTCCTACAATCGAAATGTTAGTGCTGTTCTGATAAAACTGAGTATACACTGTACAGGCATATTCAAATATTGTTAGTGCCCTTTCTTATTATACTGTACAAAATTTAACTTACATCTTAAACATTCAAAAGAATATCAGAGATATATGGATTAGTCTTTTAGAATTTACAGTGTACATTAATATTACTTAATAATTTTTTTCCACACCCGATACCGTAAGTATGCTATTAGGACGTTATTTGCAAGGATGTATGTTTTACCGTCAGGGTATTGGTTTCTGTAACGACGGGATATAAGTAATTCCAATACATCCCTATGCAAATGGCATTCCTCCCTCTTTGTGAAATATCAACAGTTATATATTTTAAACTTGTATCAAATATTAGCTCGTTCTCATCATTTATGATTTTGAATTAAATATCTTTCAAGTTGTCCTCATTTCGTAATATTTTCATTTAAAGGTTATCATTGACGGGGCAAATATAACAGATGACAGCGTTTTTCTTTCTAAAATTTCCATGGGATACTATAAGATCCTTTGTTTTAATGAACTAATATATTTGACAGTATTCCGTGATATTTCTGGCAGTAAATATGAGTGGAAAAATTCTTATATGTCATTCGAGAGGTAAATATTTTTGACTTCGCTCGGATGCCAAACGCGTCCTTGACTGGTAATTACTATTTACCTCTCTTATAGCATAAATAACTATTATTACTTTTGTAATTATTTACTACATAATTATATACTTGACAAGTAAATTAGACGAATGTGTATGTTGCCTATTTACTTTTCACTTACTAATGCTTGAAATCAAAAGGTAAAAAGTGTTTAAAATATGTTCTTTACGCACGGTTGTAGGAAAATAATTTTCAGTATTTATATTTGAAATAAAAATATGACGCAATATCGTTTTTCACTGAAATAAATTATTCTATATGTCAATTAATTTTTCCAACGTTATGATAAATTTGTGTAATGAAAAAAAGGAAAAAAAACGATTGTGAAATAACGACTTATAAACAATCAATATTTACTTTTTATGGTTCTAAAAACGTTTAATAAATGTTGTCTACAAAGAAAGAAGAAAGGAGGTGAAAAGAAAGAGATATCGAAGCTCACAATTTTTATTTACAGAGATGTTCACAATCTAAAGCTAGATTTTGGGCAAAACAGTCAAATCATTAACAATCGTCCTTGCGACTGGACATGACTAGACTAAGTACACTAGTCAACAATCATAAGTATAACATAAAAAATCGTTTAACGTCCAATAGACTCACCAATTTTTCAACTGATAACCTATTTTAAGTAACTTTTTAACGCGGGATTCTACTTTATGTTTTTGATTTAGGGAAGATGATGTCATTTTTCCCCTAGAGGCCTTGACCTAGAGTATTGTAATTGTCCTCAAATGTGAAGGTGTTTAAAAGAAATGTAGTATTCTACATATCTCGAATAACTGTTAATGGGATATGCGACCATTTTTTTTATTTATCCATTATTATAGAGATAAAAAATTATAGGTACCCCAATTTTTTAAAATTTGTTAAATATTAATAGAATTCCAGAAAAATTACCTTATAACTTTTGTAATGTCACCTGTGAAAAATAGTGGCACAAATATCGTTTTTATTAAATTCTGACCAAAATTTAAAAAATACGGATACTTACGTATATTATTTTTAACTATATTCATTAATATAATCTCCAATAATTAGATTAAGGTCACATACCCCATTCAGAAGTTTTTTTTAACTAAATATGATTAAATTTAAATTACAGAGTGGGTTCACATATACAAACGTCCGAGCCTTATCTAGATTCGAACCCGGGACCCCAGTGTACCTATTCATGATTTAAGATCAATTATTTTAAACATTGAGTCACCAGGGCCGACAACGTGCAGCTGTTGATATCATTAAGTTTATAAATGAAGCAGTCTCCAATTTTGTTTCAGAATTCAAAAGAAAAAGTTATTATAGTTGATAAAAATGAAATTCAAGTCGTTTGTTAAGCAAAATTTAAATGAATATTTCCCACAAATGTGTTAATGTATTCAAATATTCTCATCTCTCATATATTCTAACTGTATTACTTGAAAATAAATATGTATGCGAAACTCATTTCTGAATCTTAAATGAGCCATTTCGTCGTAAAATCGCCCATTTGCGTCTCTTTTATATTTCAAGGCATTAAATATGCCATCGTAAATATAGTTAAATAACACACAGGTCAAAACCATCAGTAATATTTCCCTCCTGGAGGAAAAAATATAGCACGAAGCATGTATCAAAAATTCAAGAGACCAAAGCAAATATGAATTACCTGCCGAGACGAAACTGAATAAATAAAACGAGAACGGTTTCCATTTTACTTGGGCTCCTCAATTTGGTAACATTATTAAAGTGAAATAATATTACGAATGAGGATGAATACATCATTTATTATTTATTGCCAGTTGTTATTAATTTCAAACAATTTGCAAAAGTTAGTTTGATTATAATATTTATTATTATTATTATTTTATCTAAACCATAAATAACAAAGTTATTAAAAAACAAAATATAATACATGATACAAAATCGTCAATCTGGTTATACATAATAAATTGTACCAGGCATTAACTTATTTATTCATTTTTTAGCACATGTACATTAAGAAAACATTAACATTATCCTTCGCTTTCGACCGAGTTTTAGACACAGAGATCCAGATTGCTCTTAACAGAGCTGTTCATAACGTGAAACTAAATGCTGAATACACCCAGGGCTACCCAGCAAGAGTATAAGGGACAAAACACTACAAACCAGCCTAGCAAGTAAACACGGCACAGAATAGAAACGCCATACTATATGCATACTCGTCAACAATCACAAAAAAAATAACGTTCAGTGGACTCGCCAAATTTTCAACAGAAAATCTATATACTGTGACTGTTTTAACATGGGATTCTACCGCTTGCTTTTATGTGTTTGAATTCGGTGAAGATGTCATTAGTCTTCTTGCAGGGTTTCACCAAGTATGACCCGCGGGCCACAATTTTGCGGTCCGCAGTAAAAAATTAATATTATCTAAAAAAAAAAAAGAAATGCATAGAAATTTAGAATAACTATTTCCGTAGAGAAATAAATTGTCTACTTATCGAATTCATTATGCTTGAACGGTTATTTTCGCAATTTTCCGCCAGCCGTCGCCCGTCGTTATTATTCGGATATTTGTTGTGTTCTACGTATGTCAGAGCTTGTTATGCATTGCATTGACTGGGATAAATATACTCATACTCTCGCACATATCGCACATTTTAAATAAAATGTATTAATAACATAATGTATTGTTTTCAATATGTATATATTTTTAAATAACAAAATTACAGTACAGACACGATAATCCAGAGCTTCGGTATACCGGATTCTGTAGTAATCCGTCCAAGAATTTCACATGCATTGTGTACTTTAGAATTCGAATTTAATAGTACTCGGTAATCCGGACCAGCATTTTTAGACGTTTACTTTATTCAAACTATATAAATAAACTAAAATAAAATCTGTGGGATTACTCGAACTACTTAAATTCAGTCAATTCTGATATAGTATAGGGGTTCACTTCACATAAGCATTGTGTGCCTTTATCTTGACTGGTACGTATCGCATCGCGTCAGATAATAATTACTTATCTGTTGGTTGTTGAATAGTGTTATTTTTTTTTTTTTTATTTAAATTTACAGTGCTTCCCCGTTAGGTATTATCACTGACATAAATAAATATTTACATAAGTCGGTATTCTATTTACATTTCATATCATAATATGGGTGATATTCACAATTTGGTAATGAGTCCAATTTCTTTAATAATGTCTATTGTTTTAGCACTGTTTCCGCTGTTTAGGGCTTCCTTCAGTGTACTTTTGGCATTCAATAATTAGATGGTTTACTGTGATTATTTCGTTACAAATATCGTAGACGTCAGGATCAGTTCTTTTGAACAGGTAGTCGTGAGTTATTCTGGTGTGTCCTATTTTCAATCTTGTTAGGGCTATTTGTTCGTATAATAGGTTTCCAGTCTTCTATTTTGTCCTGAACCTCTCTGAGTTTATTGTGTACTATATTCTCCCATTTAATTTGCCATTTTTCTCTTGTTTTGCTTTTAATAAAGTTTTTTATGTCACTGGCCAGATGTATTTTTTCACACGTGTCTTTTGTAGTAGCTTCTTTGGCGGCGGCGTCAGCTTTTTCATTGCCAGTAATTCCAATGTGAGAGGGGATCGAGATGAATACTACCGTGATCTTTTGGTTAAGTTGGAATAGATATTCTTGGACCATCTTTTCGACTGGCTGTTTAGGGTACATGTTTTAATAGATAGCAGCGAACTTATGGAATCCGAGCAAATTACGTATTTGTGGTTTTGGACTGACGAATCATTAATAATTTTTAGACTCTGATACTGTAAAACGGGGTTACTTTGCACCATTTTCTTATGATTTTGTACTTAATTGAACAGAAATATTTTTTGAAGCGTGCCAGAAATTTGAAACCTTTTGCATTTTGTTCTTTGGTGTTATTAGTTGCTATTTAATATTAAAAAAAATATAATATAAGTCCTCTATTATACATTATATATCATATAAATTTGGTGCAAAGTTACCCTACTGTAGGATACTTTGCACCATCACAGTGTTTTGATCTAAAGTTACTGTTAAACAGAAAAGGTGTTACGATAAACACATAAAACACTTTGGCACAAAACTATTTATTTATAGAACTAGCATTTTTTTAAAAAACAGAACGATATACAGAAAATTAATTATTTACTGACAACCTAAATGTTCCATTTCTGGAATGCGATATAATCATCTTCTATTTAGTAGAGTAGGGGGGGTTTATGTGGCCAAATATATCCTCCCAATCATAGTTGAAACATCTGGCCTTTCAGGCCATTTCTATGACTTGATAGATTTAACCATAGAAAATAACACAACTTCTTTAGTCTCCAATGAAACTATTTTACTAGGGAATAATTCCCCTTCGTATTGGAAAAACACATATTCTCCTACAAGCTGCTTTACATCAGGTAGGTATCTGCTTGAGAGTGATGCAGCCTCTTCTTCCTCTTCCACTTCTTTTAACTTTTCTTCAGAGTATGGTCCCTGATCACATAACTGTATTGTGTATGCTTGAAAATTGGGATAATTTTCATCTGAAGAGTCCTGTGTCGTCAACTCCACTGTATTCTCCTTGTATTTCCTGATTTATTCTCAATTTGACGGTGGTGAAAAGTATCCCCATGTTGTGGTGCAAAGTTACCCCACGTGTTTAAAATGTCAACAAATACTTACTAGATGTTTTTAAATATAAACTAATTATCAAAATTTATAGCCAAAGATATTTAACAAATACTATAGTGGTGACTTACCTGATATTATTAAATACTAACCGGGGGAACACACAATTTTGTGACACAGAAAAAAAAAACTGAAAAAAGTTGCTCTCACAAACAAGTGCCCTACGGGTTATGTTTTGAAGTAGGAATACCCCAGTCACTACCTAACAAGGTCAAGAGATGTCACTTCAACTTGAGGTGAACATGTTGCACAGTTAAATTAAAAACTACACAGATAGCTCCACGATAAATCTTTTTCGGACTTTGGTGCAAATTTACCCCACAAGGTGCAAAGTAACCCCGTTTTACTATACTGAAAAGTTCCGCTGTAAATATACTTGTATGGTCGGGCAAATGAAATGAATATGTGTCTTCTTCTAATATTATAGCTGAGTCGGTTTTTCCTTCAATTTTTGAGGCATCTGTGTATATAAATGTGCTGTTGAGGTACTGGGATTTGATCTATTGAAAATAGTTTTTATAGATGGTGGGGTAGAATAGTATATGTACATACATGTTAGTTTATTGTGCTACATAAGAATACATACAGTTTTTATATGTATACATATTAAAATGCCTTCTAAAAGAAAACATACTACATTGTCAATAAAACAAAAATATAATAGAAAGACTAAATAGTGGTGAAAGTGGCAAATTATTGTTAAATGAATACAGGATAGGAACATCAACAATTTTCGATATAAAATACAACGAAAATAAAATGAAAAGGTTTGTTATGTAAAGACCTTTTTGTACTGGTAGAATGTATGTGTATACTTGAACTTGTATATGAGTACTTTTAGATTTATTGGCAAGTGTGATTTCATTATTTTATTATATGTGTACTTTTTGTAATTGTTTCTTTTTCAAATAAAAAGAACTACTCCTCTTTAGGAAACTGAATTATTTACTTATCCGGATCACCGTGGTTTTTATTAGTCCGGATTATCGAGTCTGTACTGTATGTCCTTCTGGTAAACATCCTTGTCTTAAACGTGTGGTACGCACAAATTTGATTGTATAAAAAAATGGCCCTTTTGTCTAAAGCTTTGTAAAGGCTTAAGCCCCATTCGGATAGAGCTTAGTGCAGTTCTAGCGTAGTTGTATTGTAGTGCAGAAATATTGTACAGGGAAAGTAAACGCAACCGTTCATATTCACACTTTCGTGGTAGTGCAGTTGTATTGCAGTGCAGAAACTTGCAAGGTCCAAACTTTTGCACTAGGTACACTACCAACGCTACTATGCAACAACCAATGAGAACGAGGCATTGTAATTGTCCTTAATTGTGAAAAAGAGTTTAAAAGAAATCTAGTTGAATTCCATATCTCGGCTGACTTTTAATTTTGAAGTTTTGTACATGAAGCATGGTTTTATTTTAGAATTGCTTTTATTCTTTCTTGCATTTTTGCTGTGGTTTTCCGCCTTTGAAGTATTACTATCGCTATTTAGTACAAAAAAGCAAGTATTAAAATATTTATAATGTATTTAAAAAAGAACTAATAATATAATGATATTTTTAAAAATAATGGACGTATTTGAAAGCATTAATTATAATTCACAATAGGAATGTTGCAAGAATTTATAAATGACTCCCAAGTATTAAATTTTAAAAGATATTGTTCCTTAAATAGCCTCAAATTTGTAAATATCACGAAATATCCATTAGATAATTTACAATTAAATATTGAAATTTGTGTAAGTCACGTAATCTGAAACAGAGTACCTACATACTGTTTAACATGTGATAACCTTTCGCCTACTTTTATTTATAAAAATAACGTAAACTGTTTTCCTATTGGCTACAAATGAAGTGTTGTATGTACTCCAGTGTCACAGGAAGGGGGGTTGTTTTTCATGACTATTTCTGGCGCCAATCTTTTTATTTAATTATTTACGAAAATAACAATAAATTATTATTATTATTATTATTTTATTATTACTGGGTTAAATTTTGCATAAACTTTCATTTAAAATATTTTAAACAAATGTGAAACCGGCTCATTAAATAATAAATCAGAAAAGGAAATCAATATCTGAAATCGAAAAAAGTCCTTAAAAGAACTTTATAAATAGTTTGTACGATATATGGCTAAAATGTTACACTATTTCATTATCCAATTTTAATCTACGAGCTGCAGGGTTATGTTATTTGACAGGATCTTCATCTAATATTCCTTATTTTGGGAAGGTAAATGCTATTCCAGAATATTTAACATTATTTTTTTAAAGTAAATATTTCATTCAAGCAATATACGTAAATTAACCCCTGACACAAAATCAATGTTACAGCGTAGCAGATATAATTTAAAACATATTTTGCTTCAGTAAAATCTATTTAATCTAGTTTTTAAAACATAAATTTTGTTGTGAACGTGCATGACTTTCATATTCGTTTTATGCAGATAACATGTGGATACGTCCGTTAAATTTAAAATCAATGTTTTATTCAAGAATGGTATTTAATATACATTACTGTGCTAAAAATTGGAATAAGTAAAGAGAACAAAATGAATGATTGCGTTGTAAAATGTATGTCAAAGTATATATGAATTCGGATATCCTTTTTATTGAGCAGAAATTCCAAACGTTTCAGAACTTCACTGATATAAAAGTACACAGACTGTTCATTATAAATGGTTCACTTTGCCAACTCTAGAACTACATATAAAAGGTGAGAAGAAGATTACATTGATAAACAATTTCTTTTTTATAAGGCTAATATATTGAAGAGAAAAAAAAAATGTTTTCTCAAAATATGGGTCTTCATTTGTTTTCAGGCTAAATTAAAAAATGTCAAAGTTGTCAAAATATAAATTATGATTCGAATATGTTCACTGGTTAATTTCATTCTTTTATGCACAACAATAATTTAAAAAATTGATTAAAATTCTGTTCCAACCAATTTAATTTTCACAGCTTAATTTGAAATGACAGGCAAATAACTGTTTAGAATATACAAATTTTTATTCTCAATAATTATAGCGTGAAAATAAATAATATTAGCTTTAGAATTGAAACAAAAAATGTAATAAACAACTACACGTAGACACCATATAAGTATTTTAAAATTTAATAGTTATACCTATTCAAAATATTTTAAACTGCTTATATTACCCACTAATTTTTTATCTTACCACCAATCTATCAACATCACTCCCGTTCAAACAAACGCAAAAACAAGAAAGCGATGACAAGCAATGAAGGAGCAAATGTGCCCCATTGTCCTCCACTCGACTCTGAAATCAACGGCAGGAGCAAAGTGACCTTGACTCGTCCTCCACACACCCCAACACGCACAGACGCGTCGAGAATTCCATTTCAATCTGACGTAAGTCTGGATTCGCCCCGAAATAATTTGGATGTAAAGTGGTTTACTGCTACTTTATAATAAAAATAAACCGAGAAGATTAGTTGTAGATTTAAGGGTACCTATAAAGTAATTTTCGTATATTCAGACTGCTTTTTTAAACGATTCAAATGCGCAGTATACGAATGATTATTGTACTACCACTCTTAATTTACATAACATATCAGTTACGGAGAGTGAAGTTGATGAAATTTAATCATCTCTTGATATTACTAGAGGTGCTGGCCATGATAGTATCCCTAGCCTATTCGTAAAACAGTGTGCCGAATCTCTTTCTCTGTATTTAAAGCTAATCTTTGAGAAATCTAAAGTACGCTGGCGTAAATTCATGTCAGACATGTCGTTTCGGCAGCCAAGAACAAATCACCTAAAACCAAATTTCGGTGTAATACATGCCAAAAATGTTGGAATGTTTCTTTGTAATACACGTTTCTAATGTGAAATAAATAAATTTTGATACTAAATTTGTTGAAATTTTTATTTCGCGGAATAAATAATTTTAAAAAATGTTTACACCGAAACCAAATTAACTTCCATTTTACTTGCTACCTACCAAATATATTTCCCTATAATTTACATTGAAATATCGCACGAACGTGATGTAATCTGGCTGCAAATAATTTTCGGTTTGTCGGAGTGCATGTGTCCCCCATGGCCACAATGGACCGTAAGGTTCAAAAATGGGGGACAGGGTTGATCCCCCATGGCACTTTACGTGTTAATTGAATTTACAAATTATATTCTTTCATCCATGGACGACATAGTACAAATTGATGCGGTCTATTCGCGAGTGAAGAAGAGGAGGAGCTTAGCGCATGACGTAACAATATGGCCGGTTTAAGGTAGATGCCTCGTTTCCCGCAACTGTATTCTTATACAATGCGGCGTTTGAAATACAAAGTAATATTAATATTATAGTTAATATTAAATAAAAATAATGTTTCTAGTATGAATAACATTTTGAATTTTGCGAACTAGTCCGTTTCATATAAAAATTATGTTCAGCATTCTCTCGAAATTCTGCGTGCTAATGACGTACATAGGTTAAACGCAACTAAAACGTGTTGAAGTTTTAGATTTTGTTATTATACTTTACTTCACGTGAGAATAGCGTTAGTTTAGTTAGGGATATATAAATTCTACCCTTTGATTGGTCAGAATATAAACCTATTTCACAGAAACGAAACAAATATCGCCTGTCAGTTGTCAAATAAAATCTACGGAATTAAGTGATGTTTAACCATATTTTGATGCAATTTTAGATTTTGACATTTTTACAGATAAATATATTTATTATTGACAAAGCTTGGTTTCACAAATTTAAATTATTTATTCAAAGCATGTAAAAACGGTGGGCTCCTAAGAGTAATCTACTATTTTCTTACGTAAAATAAAGTATAGCCTACAAATTTTACTCCACTCGTGATATATTTGTTAAATAAGTGACAGAAACGATGCGTTCGCCGCTACCTCGGCTAGGACTTACTACCATGCACTAGTTCATATTTTCGCCGCTAGACGTCGTATTGCTCTATTTCACTAGCGAATACGGATTTCAGTCAGGCTTTCGATGAGATTAATCACTCGATTTTACTATCAAAGTTAGAGAGACTGAATCTTAATATTTCCCTGTGACTTCTGGTGTACCGCAGGGATCCCATCTGGGACCTCTCTTATTTATAATTTTTATAAATGATATTAAAAAATGTTCTTTGAATGGTAACTCTAATATGTACGCCGATGATTTAAAAGTTTATAGGCGTATTAATTCATTATCTGACTGTCTGGCTTTTCAAGAGTGTGATATCTTTATTCAAATGGTTTAACTCTTAAGCTTGCTTGAGAAATGTTCGTGTATAACATTCCTACGAACAAAAATACGTACCTACATAATAACTAGGTAGAAAATTACACTTTGATTTACACATTGACTATGTTGTCAAAAAGTCATATAAAATACTTGCAGTTATTTTAAGAATTTGGGATAAATTCAAAAGTTGTAGTACTTTTATATCTTTGTACTATTCACTTGTTCGTTCTCATCTTGAATTTGCCGCTATTTCTCGGTCACATTTTTATCAAATATACATAAATAGAATTGAAGGTATTCAGAGAAAATTTTTGTACATTTAAGTGAAAAAATTCCAAATAACTCCATTTTATTAACATCATTACAAAAACGTCGAACAATGAAGAATCTAAAATTTTTATGCAAGTTGCTAAACAATATAATTGACAGTGCTGCATTACTTAATAAAATATCATTCAGAATACCATCATATTCTACCAGACTATGTAATTAATTTACTGTTTCAAGCTGTAGAACTTACTCAGCCCCAGCCGTCAATGCCCCACTTCTTAGAATGATATTCAGATTTAACAACGTGTCAATAATGTCCAATTTTCCAGATATATTTAACTGTACATTAAAAATATTTCAGTCTTTTTTCATTGAATTTAAAACGGTTATTTAGTTATAAATGAGAGAAAAATCAGTATACGCCGGGATTTGAACCCGGGACCACCACATCTCTAGTCTGATGGTCCCGGGTTCAAATCCCGGCGTCAACTGATTTTTCTCTCATATTTATAATTTATCTGGTTAGTATTCATATAAATACTAAGTTTGATATACTTTAAAAATATCAAAAATATTAATTTAATGGTTATTCAGTTATTTTAACTCATTTAATTTAGTCTCATTTAACTTCATTTAATTTAATATGCATGTGTGTGTGTAAATATTTTGTATGTGTATTTGTTTTGACAATGGTGTAGATTTTTTTGTATAAGTATTATTAGTGCTGCACAGTTATTGGGACTGGTCCAGTTGTGCGGCTTGCTTCTTATAGATAAAATAAAAATAAAATTTGCAGGATTCGAATAGTTTTTTGTTAATGCTGAAATAAGATTTTGTCTTCATATTATTATATTAAGAATGTACCAGAATGATTTAAGATGAAGTTCTTTTTACCTCCCGCTACCCTATGTAAGGGAGGTATAGGGATCGTGCTAAAAATCGCATATAGAGATTTTAGTGAATAAGCACGTTTTAATGTCCCCAGAATCCGATTTTAACATTTTAACAATGATATCTGTAGGTATGTATGTAGGTATGTATGTATGTATGTATGTATGTGTGTGTGTATGTGTGTGTGTGTGTGTATGTGGATCGTGTAGACACGATTACTCAAATATCATCAATCAGAAAATTTTTAAATTTTGTATACCCATTCTATACTAATGTGGGAAGAGCTCATTAGTTTTTAGTGTATATCGGATAACCGGAAGTATCATTTAAAACAAGCTTTTAACAGTTTTTCTTGTAAAAATTCATTGAATATAATTTTTTAGCAACTTTTACTAATTAAAATTGAATATAATGGTACAATCTTCAATTCTACTATAATAACATTTAGTAAATACATAAACATAATTTTAATAACAATTTTGACATATTTAAACAAATGTCACGGTCAGGAAGCAATTACATTAAAATTAATAATGAAACCGTGTTGAGGAGAATATAGTAGTAAAATATTTAATTCTAATGAAATTAAGGTTTGTAAAAATAATATATTTTCCATAATACATAAATATTAGATGTACAGGATGATTTGATTTAAATTTTCTATTTTTGCAGCACTATAAATTAATATTAATTTACAGCTACACATTTACGAACTGCATCATGTACGGAATTTACAAAGATTGCGTTTTAGAGCACCTGGAAGTTGATGCTGATTTTTATAAGAATGTGTGTGTGACGATTTTTCCTTCAAGTCTATTAAAATATGATCCAAAACTTCTCAAATTTGGTATTTAATACTCATACAAACTTTAACAGATTTTGTGGGAAAACAATAAAACATAATCTAAAATTACAGACTTTTCTATTTATGGACAACAAATTAGATTTTATTTACAAGCGATCAACCGGAAGTGATACTTTACTTAAAGCTCAACAAGTTTTTGTTACTAAATTTTTTTAATACCTACGTTTTCAACTTAAAAACGTTTATTATATTTTTGAACTAAATTCTTAAGCAAGCACTATTTTCATTTTTCATATGTATTAATGGATTAAATTGCTTAAAAAAAGGTTGTTTGTACATTTCTTTGTAAAAATCATATGAAGCAGTTCTTTCGGTTGGGGGGTGTTATATGTCGTTCGATATGCAATAAAGCCAGAAATTTTCGAATTTAATTTCTTCTGTGATAAATAATAATCATGCTTTTCGAATGTCATTTGGTTAGAAAGAAAAAATAAGTGCAGATCAGAACTCTTTGCAGGCGGTGGCTAGTAGTAACGGTCTAAAAAAGTAGGTATTTTGCAGACTAGTGTATTTTCCCTAGTTGCCTACATTCAAAATTTTCGATTTAATAGATGTGATGATATAAGTAGAAATTTACAAATTGTTATTAATTACAATTAAAAATCTATTAATATTTTTGATCGTAGAAAAATGTTGTATGGACCTCTGATTGAAAGTATTTTTGCAAACTTCAACTAGTTGCAATTCTTGCTCCGCTCGGACGATAAATTCTAACTTTGGTCTGCAAAGAGTTACTTTCAATCCTTGTTATATAAATAACTATTATTGAATGTCCGTAGTTTTGAAAATATTACCTTACTTTTAATAATATAATTAAGTAACAAGTTTATAAAACGAGTCACAACTATACTTTTTCTACGACTGCAAATTAATACAGCAGAAATAAATAAACATACGTATTCTACACAAAACTGAATGTCTTGCAAATCTGTAATTAATGAACAAAATCGCAACGAAAATTGCCACTCTTATGTACGATTTTACATTAATCAATAAAAACAGCCATTTTTTTCCGATTTACAGATATTGTTTACCTCCATAGAAACCAGTACTTTGTGTCACATTTTAACAACGGAAGTAAAAGAAAATATTAAAACAGTAATTAAATTATTTAATAGCACTAGGATTCGATTGCCAACAGAACAGAAAATACGTAGAAGTAAGTATAAATAATGTAAGTATAATCTGAACATGGTAATGATTGTTTTTATCGCAGTTAAAACATACAGCTATCGATATTATTTTACACACAAATTTTTCACATAACTCGACTGATCATTACCTACCAATACCACTTGATTTCATTTCAATTTTCGCTTAACACGAAATTTACTGCTTCCTGTGTAGTGCGATATCCTGCATCCATGTTCCATGCTTCTCTCCCCTGCTGATTTACATATGACACGTGTGTTATGTGTTTCTCGACACGACGATCTGTCTACGGAATAGCAAGCAACACATATCCTGCAGACTACGCAACTACAGTGTGAAATGTAGGATGTAGGCTGCTGAAATACCTGTCCTACTCCACGAAACTTTTATTTTGCAAGAATCTAACAGGGGAAATATTTTGTGAATTGAATAACACGGCCTGAATGCATAAAATTGTGATTTTTGGGAATTCTTTATTGGTTTTTCCGTTGTTCAGTTGAATGAAGTTTTTTCTTGTGAAAAAAACTTGAAGGATGTTAGATCTAGCAGAAAACAAAATCTGTTGGGATTTTTAATATTATCTTTCTTAGAAATGTTTATAAATACTGGTATAGTTTGGCCAGGAAAAAGGTCCAATAAATTTCAAACAATTATTTATCTGTCATTTCAAATTAAGTTACAAAAGTTTAGTTAGTTAGAACCAGTGTTGGGTCAGATAATGATTTTCGTTATCTGGATAAAAGATAAATTTGCGCAATATATCTAGATAAGGATAACAGATACTTTACATGTTATCTAGATAAAAATAACAGATAACAGATAAGATACCTGAAAATAGTGTTGCCACAAGACCAAGACCAGTCTTGGTCTTGGTCTCGTCTCGTCTTGGTCTTGTCGAGACGAGACCATCATTTGGTCTCGACTAGAAAAGTCGAGACGAGACGAGACCAGTATCAAGTCTTGTCGAGAAAGTCTTGAGTCTCGACAAGACTCTCGACTTCAGTTCAAAGGTATTTTTTTGAAACACATATTCTAAAAGTGCTTCAAAAATTGAGAATATTGCTGTAAATACTGTTCGAAAATTCATATAAATAAGAGAGATAATAATTTTTCAAATTTTGTAATTTTCTATTTTCATATAGTTGTGTTCCAAAAACATTAATTTATGTAAATATGATGTATTCTTTATTCATCTAAATAATCCAAATGTAACTTTTAAATGAATTTACAATGTAGGTGGGATGGAATGAAAGAAATATAAATTTAGAATTCTTGTGTTATTTTAATGCACCAATATTTTAATTAAATTAAAATCAACCTTTATTTTATAATATATGTACATGTTTTATATGTATAAATATGTTGATTTTAATTTATTTTTTGATTAATTCTCAATTAAAATATTGATACAACTGACTATATCTTGGAAAATATTTTCAATTTTCAAATAGCAAAAAAGTTACATTTGTGGTGCATTCTCCACGTTAGCAATGTACTTCAGTTTTATTTATTAAATTAATTAACAAAGTAACGTTCCGAAATATACAGTATTTTTCATTTTTAAAGAATCTATTATGATTGTTAGAATTTTACGGAAATGCAGACAAAGATTTTACGATCCTAGGGAAATTCCAGGTATGTGTCCCGGTTTAAAACAACCATATTGTACTTGTTCAACGGACGTACTTCTTATTCGCCTAAATATTTCACTTCATTCAAACATATGAATACATATTGCATATAGAAATAGGAATATATTAAATGCAAATAATGTAAACTATTAATACTAACAAATCAGGTATATAATTATTTTGTAAAGAAATAGTAAAAGTATAGAAAACGAAGATTTAATTCTTCTCAAACTTTGTATCCATAATTTATGTAAAAATACTTTTCCTGAGAATTAAAATAAAACATTTTCTAGTGTTATCATTAAATGCCAATAAAAAAATTATGATATCGTATATAAACAAAAATTTGGAAAATACGTACTTCAAAAGATAAAAGTTTATGTATCTATTATGTGATGTATAATGAAAGTAAAACTTTATCTCAATAAAGTGAAATGTAAGGGACATTGTTAAAATATGTAGTTACAGGTATAACAATTTGGGAAATTTGGTATCAAACATTCTAAGAAATTGGTATTAAACATTTCTCGTAAAAACACGTGCAAAGTACAAGTATACCTCGTCCAGATTTCATTTGAACAAATGACTTTTAAATCCTCTGTGTTAATCCTAATCTTTGCTACTGTGAATATTTTTACGTTTCACGCAAATATAGTTTCTTCTCAAAGTTCCTGAGAATCATAGTTGACCTGTAAAATTCTTATCCAAGATGTTATGCTTGCTTTAACAATGAACGCTCATTACTGAATTGAGCAACTGGTAGTGCCAAAATGTAAATATGCACGAGGTACAGTTATACCCCAATACCCCAATAAAACTTTTCCCCTTTTAAATAGTTACAAGCAATTTTCAACTTTCATAGACATATAATGTACTTTGAGAAGAAACTATATTTGCGTGAAACGTAAAAATATTCACAGTAGTAAAGATTAGGATTAACACAGAGGATTTAAAAGTCATTTGTTCAAATGAAATCTGGACGAGGTATACACTTTCCTCGCCTGGTGTCATTGGTCATAAAGGCCTTTGATTTCTTTTCGGCGTATTTTAATCTAAGGTTCAGTTCAACTGGGTATTATAAAATACTGGAATTAGGGATATCCTTGTACTGGGATTGTAATTCATAATTTTGTGTTCATTCATATTTTCTTATTTTCAGCTTCGTTGATAAAATTGTTGCCAGAATATAATTAATAAAAATAAGCATAATGTAAAGATTAGAAAAGTTTGTAAGGAAGTGATATTTTTGGAAAAACCATTGCTTTGTCCCCCATCCCTTAAGTTTTATAGTCAGTATGAAGAACGTCAACATAAACATAACTCAAGGTCAAACTTTTGAAATAAAACAGCAGTTCTCAACCTGTAGTACACGTACCAGGGGATACGCAAAAGTCTAAGTTTTAGTTATCTACTTATTTAACATAAAAAAAATAGCGAAAGAAGTTACTTTTTTGAGTATTTTTATCCATTTACTTACTGCTTCATTTAAACATATACATATCTATTTAACTATTGCTAATAATAGAAATGCATTCTTTAGTTAAGGAATTGAAATTATATATTTTATGTTTAGTAATGATAAACAACACTCGATATATACGTATATTTTCATATTAATTGTTTGAAGAGGTCAAGTATCAAGTTGATGATATTCATGGAAAACTTAATAATAAATATCTCAAATATTATTTGGAATTTTTTAATCGCGATTGTACTGCTGTTCTTAGAATTTTATGTACTATTAGGTACGATTATTAAAAAAATTATTAATGGAAGCAAAGTCGAGAGTCTTGTCGAGACTCGAGACGAGACGAGACTGACATCAAGTCTCGTCTCGACAAGACCAAGACGAGACCACTCTAGTCGAGACCAAGTCAAGACCAAGACGAGACCGACCCCAAGTCTCGTCTCGTCTCGACTTCTGGCAACACTACCTGAAAAGTAAGCAACCGTGATTTCTTACAAAACTTTCTTTAATTGTTTATGCTTGATTGATACGATGTGTGAAAAGGAAACAAAAAATATTCAGTGTGCATATTTATTTAATAACATACAAAACAAAGATGGACACTATTCTAAAAATATCTATGTACATATTTTTTATAATAATAAATTATTGTTTTTTAAAAACATTACTTTCTCAAAATTAGTATCAGATAGGGGATTGCGTCTTGGTGTGAGAATTTGCACGCCTACCTGAAAAGCCTTTCAACGGGACCGATAAACACTGTTTTATAATATTTACCTGCATAAAATTAAGCATATAAAAATGCCAGTAAATAATTATTTTTTATTTTATTTATTGTATTTAACATGTCTTCTGCACACATACAATTCTACTTATATCTATTACTTCCGGTTGTCTAATTGTTACCAAAATCGAATCAGTTCTTTCCAGGAATGGCAGACTGATGAAACTGCAGTTAAATATTTTTTAAGTCTTATAGTATTTGTAGGGACCTTAAACTTTGCTTATCCGCTACAATCTGGATATGCGATTTTTAGTTTCCAATACATCTCTTAGCGAGAGGAAAAAGTACGGAAGAATGGTGTAATATGTAGCATATTATTAGATGTATTTAATAAGCCCAGCAAAACAAGCACCCGGAAGTAAAATTTGTTGAACGATTTTGCTAGCCTAGAATTTGCTTGATTTCCAACGCAAGCAACAAATTTCTCGCTTGTCTTGTTAACTGTTAAATATAATGGCAGAAAATACAAATTTTACTTACCTGAAGTTAACTTGTAATGTTTCTATTTTCTTTTATGGTGAGTGTTTGTTAACCGCATGTCAAAAAGGCTTTGAGAGTTTTATGATGGACGTATATATATAACATTATTTAAAATTTAAAAATTTTGTTAGGACTAATATAATTTCTTCAAAATTAATTCCACTATCTGAGAATAAATGTATAAATTCATTTTCCATAATTCCGCAGTCGAAGAACAGAGATACGAGAGATACAACTGATAACTTTCTCGATGTTCGTCACATAGCTAGCAAATTGTTCAACTAAGCAACAAGTCTCTTTTGCTTACCTAGCATTTGCTTGATTTGTTTACTTTATTGAATGCGCCTATTATTATAGCAGAGGGAACTACTTTGAACATATTCAAAATTCGAAAAAATATGAACCATGTGTCATATTCTTTATATTTCTAGCGTGACCCTTGTATAAACTAAATCAGGACCTAATGCTACACTAATAAAAAATTAGCAAACGACAAATTAGAAAATGATTAATTCTACATGAAATAATTAAATTTGTCATATAAGTTGAGCTGTAAGTAATCATTACTGTTGTGCAATAAAATTTATATAAGTTGCTATATATTTCTTTCTATAAAAATTAGGAGTGGTGGCATGAACATGTGATTAAGGGTGATTAGCTAGTAGATGACTAGCAGTGGTTCAGCGCTGTCAATTGTTTAAGGATTATTTTAGAAAAAATACTTTAAATAACAGTTATAAAAAATATAATTGTACACAACTTTTATTTGAAACATTTTTCTCTAAAATAATCCATAAACGATTGACAACTCTTAAACACTACTAGTCATCTCCTCCTTAGTCATCTCCTAATCACCATTGTATTTTTGTGACAGAAAATTCACTTTCCTGTTCATATAAGAAAAAATGTTTAAGATGATTATTTTTCAATTACTGTTTTCGTCAGTATGTGGGCATTTTTTCTAAACATAATTTAACAAACAGAACATAACGTAATGTACAAAATTTATGGTCGCAGAACTCAGGCTAGGCCGTTATATTCATTTTTAATTAGGTTCACGTTATAGTTATTTTCGTAACAAGTTATGAAAAATACCAAATATCATGCGAGTGTAAATTGACGCACGACGCGTAGCGGAGTGCAAGTCAATACACACGAGCTAAGATATTTGTATTTCATACAAGTTATGAACATTATTTTTTAGACGAGCTTAAATAAATTTTACTTTTTTTACAAAACTGAAATTTAGGCTCAAACGTACGGACAGCTGACAAATGAATAATGTATACATATAGCCAGAAAATAATGACATAGTAACCTAGCAACCGTGTCAACTATTACGATATGAAATATATCGTAACACTAATGTCATAAGTTCAACTTTCAGTGTTAGGGTACTACGTTTATATGTCATACTTATCACAATGGTCGTCTAAAAATGTCTTTTCAAAACAAATCCTATGTCTGTGAAATTCAAATTCACGAAACTCGGGAGGTTATTTTCTCTTTATTGACATATTTGACACTAGATGGCAATAGTGATTGAGCACCAAAATGATGACAGCGTTTAAAATACCATATTTACAGCCGAGACTGCCGTTTCACTGCCGAGGCGAAAAGCAGAGGCAATGAAAGCTACCGTTATTGCCATCATGTTATGTTTGCTATGCGTTTGTTGAACGGTTGCTAAGCGTTTATTGAGCGGTTGCTATATGTAAATAGCAACAATAGCCAGTAATAGTATTTTACATTACAAGCCAGGTAAAACGGTTTTTACTGCGGAAAGGAGGAAATGACTGGCGAGCCGAGTAGGCGAGCCTGTCACCTCCTTGAGGCAGTAAAAACAGTTACCTAGGCGTGTATTGTATAATATTTTATTTGTTACTCACTTGTAAATGAAATTTAAAATTATAACCTAAATCTCTCAGTTGCAATTGACACTTATTTTTAATACGTATGACAGTAACAAAACACAATTTTCACATGTCAACAACGTTACTAACGTGGTAACTAACTTGTAAAATTATTACAAGTTAGCAACCAATTTTACAAGTTAGTAATTAGTAAACAATAATTTTCAAAAGAAGTTGGCGGTATCAATAAATGAAGTTTACAAGTGAGTAACAAATAAAAATATTTTTACTGCCTTTGTAGTAAAAGTGATATTTTAGATTGTTAGCTATCAAAAAAGTTGCACTTTTAATGCCAATCGGCAAAAATAGTTATTTATGCAACAAAAGTGTAAACACAAGCTTTATGGCATGAAGTCAAGTATTTCGTGACTCGGCAAGCCTCGTCACCAAAATTATTGACCGAATGTCATAAAGCTTTTTACACTAGAGTTGCATACAATATTTTTTATACGACATACCTGAAACAAATTATAAATTTTAACAGACAATTTCAACACACCATATATCGAGTTCACATTTGACAGATAACAGATCTGAAGTTGGATACTGCAATTCTTACTGTTGTCAATCAGTATTACCAACATGAATGTACTGAAAAAACTAAATTTAGCTAAGACAACTTAAATGTCATACGTGTATTGATGGTGGTAATTCTGTAATGTGTAAAGTAAATAAAATACGAAAATCGTTTACTTCACACACTGTCTGGAGTGTGTAAAGTATCAACTTTACACATCGGAGAATAAAAAATATTTTTATATACAACCGGTTAATAATGTTAAGTTACTACATTCTTATCAAAATCATTACTTAATGTGCTTCATTATTTATCGAGGGAAATAAGTACTCCCTAGGGAAATAAAGTGATTCAAGTCCTTTGTTAATTGATATTAATTAACAAATAAGGAATATTATCAATTATATTTATTTTGGAAAAAAAATATAATGATTTTTGTAAAATTAAATTTAAAACAAATAGTTTTTCTTCGTTTATAGAAATGTGCTTCATTCTTACTAATTTCGCATGCTCTTTTCTTAAATAACCAATTTTTCCGTTTGTATATAAAACTTTTAACACGGGAGTAAAGTGTCATTATTTGCCTCAAGCGATTGCATCCCTCGGGCTACGCCCTCGCAGGATTCAATCTTCGCTCTTACTTACTCCCTTGATATATAAACTACTATTAATATAATCAATATATCAAATTATAATATCCGTTAACGTTTGGTGCATAATTTGTTAAAACACCGTATATTTAATTATGTTATATGCCTGAATAATATACGAGTAGGAATAACAGAAACTATAAAAAAAAGTAATAGTAAATAGTAAGCATATGTTAAACTATAAACTACAAGTTACCAAAAACATGTTTCGTTTTAAACCATGACGTTCATTTCGTATCAATATCCAGTTTATTTATCTCCAGTTTCAAATACAAATGAAAAACGCTTTGTAACATATGTTAGCACACATTTCCACATAGTAACACAAAGGACGGTACATTTTACAACCAATTTCATTAAAACGTTCTAGCTGTATTGCACCACATCGTGCAATAAAATTTGAAGCAAGCATGTTCTCTTTCTATCAATCATACAAAATAACATTTCTTTCTGTAGCAAGAATGCCATGAGCGCATTGATGATAAATTGACGGTAACTGCACCCAGGAGATTTAGTTTGTTCCACTCAGTGCTGCCAACATGCTGATTCGACGGGGATATCGTTCTGGGGTGATTTTTGCGCGCATTATGTTCGTGTTTGCATTCCTTTTTCCAGAAACTTCCGCTTGCGGTTTATGTGTATCATCTTTCAGCACTTTCAGGATATGGTAATTTAATAGCAAGCAGTAAGATTTGTATAAAATATGTTATATGGAAAAGCACAGGTTTCGGAAGAGAAATGGCGGTAGTGTGCTTATATGTTTTGTTTTACAATTTCTCTGACAAATGGGATGGAAATTTTTGTTTATTATTCTTTTCAATATAAATTCTATAACAGGATTTTAATCGTTCATTGCTAGACGGTAAAAGTCCATTT
Source organism: Ophonus ardosiacus (assembly GCA_943142095.1). Taxonomy (NCBI): domain Eukaryota; kingdom Metazoa; phylum Arthropoda; class Insecta; order Coleoptera; family Carabidae; genus Ophonus; species Ophonus ardosiacus. The sequence continues at coordinate 23,260,866 of OW964829.1, read as the reverse complement.
TATATTTTACTTAATTTGTTTCTTACCGATTTCTTTCCATAGATACTTGCAAGTACCATTAAAAGTAGTCAGCGTAATCCATTGTTTCTTAAAAGGTGTGCCATGGTACAAAAGTGTGCAAAAATCTTTAAATGTGCCGCGAAATCTTACAAAACTTAGGCCGATATTCTCTCGAATTGAGACTTGCACTGTCCGAAATTATGCTTAATATTACAGAAACAACAAAACATTGTTAATCCCTTAACTGACGATCATATCTTCAAATAAACCATCTGTTTCTACCACATCTTTAAATTTAGTTTACTCGGACACTAAAGCTGTAAAATTAAATATTTTAACCACTGAAATATATACTAACTGGAATGCGCGTACGAACCGTGACTGTGAAGCATATTGAAAGCCTGCTGCTGGAGTAGTCGGCAAACATCGAGACAGTTCGTGAGTAGACGAAAATTATTTCGTGTGGCGCATGTTTAAATAAATGAAGCATAATATGCAAACAAAGCAATCAGCTATAATACGAGTTATTCGGCTAGGTTCGAGACAGTTCGTGAGTAGACGAAAATTATTTCGTGTGGCGCATGTTTAAATAAATGAAGCATAATATGAAAACAAAGCGATCAGCTATGATACGAGTTATTCGGCTAGGTTCGAGACAGTTCGTGAGTAGACGAAAATTATTTCGTGTGGCGCATGTTTAAATAAATGAAGCATAATATGAAAACAAAGCGATCAGCTATGATACGAGTTATTCGGCTAGGTTCGAGACAGTTCGTGAGTAGACGAAAATTATTTCGTGTGGCGCATGTTTAAATAACTGAAGCATAATATGAAAACAAAGCGATCAGCTATGATACGAGTTATTCGGCTAGGTTCGGTTCGGCACGAACGTGCGCGAACAGGACCAGCCATTATTGTTCAATGAGGCTTCAGTTCAGCGTACGCTGATAGGTAGAGTATGCGAGTTCCAGTTAGTATATATTTCAGTGATTTTAACACTAAAAATTCTTTTTTTTTTGTAAATATTTTTATAGGACAGATACAAATTGAAAATAAAAACGGCAGTAGTTAATATAATTAGAAGTTTCGTTGAAATTATTTTTCGATATTTTACTTAACTTAGTTTAATATCCACTATTTCACGTATATGTAACGAGAATTTTTTCTTTGAAAAATGTGCCGCGAGTGTAAAAATATTGAGAAACACTGGCATAATCTATATTCAATTTTGCAAATTATAATGGCATTTGTTTTTGCTAAATGAAGTTGATAACAAATATGTTACTCATAGATTTTTCATTCCATAGAAGTTGATCAAATAGGTAGGTAATTATATATTTGCTTTCTTTTATGATAATTGAACAATATTACTTGTAATATAACAATTATTGTATACAGGGTATATCATGAGTAGTGTAAAAAATTAATAGCATATTCCCGTGATAATTTTGAGTAAAACATGTCATATGAACATAAGTTCTATTCCTTTTAGTCATGGAATTATAAAGGACCTTATCTATTTGTAAATTTCAGATTAATTTTGCTTTGTTTCATTGTTTGTTCTTTTGTTTTAAAAGTATGTATATTTTATTAAATTATTATTTTTTTTAATTGCTATTTATGAAACTTTGATTCCTCTTAATTCCGTAACCAAAAGAAATAGTACCGCGTTGTCAAATTTGCATAAATACAAAAAGTTTTGCGCCTTAGATAGGCATGTTGAGGATTATTTAGAGACATATTACATAATTAATACCAAATCTTTTCATTCTACAAAGTCAAAGAAGATTTGACAACTTTATTGCGTTTTATAAAAAGACTAATATTAAAATCTGGCTTCGATATAATTATTTCTGTTAGTGTACTCATAATTTTGGTATAATCAAGTACCGTCAGGTATTTTATCGACAGTTTAATAAATTTGAATTACCTTACGTTTGGCATAAAAAAACTTTTTTGCTAAGAAAGAATTTTGCGCTTTAAGACGTAGGAATGTTTGGAAAAGTTGCAAGCGAAAATTAAAACAAAATCTAACAATATTCATGATATATTAAAATAAATTTATTAAATTTGTTAGTGATATTCATCTCATTAACTGATCATCAAAATTACAGTTTAACTGCCTACTTAAATTACCCACCCAAAATGTATATTTAACTGCCCACCCAAACTGTCCACTAAAATTATCCACCAAAATTTTTATTTATATAGATTAAATTTTTGCCTTTATTACAATTCTGACTAAGAATGAAAATTTTAAAATAAAACGCTCGGTCAGAACCAGAAGACTACTTAATTGTCAAAAATGTGAACAATCGATAATCTTTGTGAAGGTAACTGCGAGTTTCCAGTCGGAGAATATATCGCTGCCTTTGAGGATGGAATTTGTGTAAAATTTATTTTTATCCTTCCTTTAAAGCCTCAACTGTCTTGCCTGGAATATGTAATTTATCATAGCGCGCATTTTTTACATTGCCTCAGCATATTCGTTCCATGGGATTACCTGAGAAGTCATATTACGAACAAGTTAGGAATTTTTGCTAGCGAAGGATTTGTTTATCCTGACGGTAATTGCATAAACTAAACTTATGGAGATAAACACAACTTGTCTTCATTTGCATTCTGCTCGCCCACGGCAAGTTTATATTCAGATACGGATTCCGCAGATCCTATTCTACGTAAGCAACTAACTAATTTCCCAATCCAGATGTATTTATAAGAATGAGTTATTTTTAATTGCTTCCCATTAGTAACTGCATATTCTTTTTAGCATGAATAATATACTTTATAAGCCTTATAAATTGAATGTATTTTACCATTATTTCTTTGGAATTTTAAATTTTAAGAATTTTTATTGGAGGTCCGTTTAAAATTGACTGTAATTAGAGCAAGAAATACATTTACCATTTTTTAAAAACTGCCACTAATCAATGATGATATGTAAAAGCGGTAATAATAATAATAATAATAATAATAATAATAATAATAATAATAATAAACTTTATTGACATATAATCAAGGGCGAGGTTCAGCCTAAGGCTGCTCTTCCACCTAACCAACAAATAATACACAGATATATATAAAACTAATAGACACGTTTGAAATATTAATCAATTACAGATAATTTAAGTAATAGAAACATTTAAGATAAATATAGATAAATATAGAGTACAAAATAGTAATCAATGAAATAAATATTATGCAAATAATAATGCTCGTACATTTTTTTTGAAATTGTTTAAAGAAAGGATCTTCAGATAGTCAGGAACACTGTTATATAAAGTGGGGGCCATATATGAAAACGCACCTTTAAATTTTGACTTTCTGAAGGTTGGGACAATGTACAAATCCTTCATTCTAAGAGAATAGTTATAGTCTTTAATAATAAATTTATCAAATAAATATGATGGAGTACCTGTCAATATAATTTTATGTAGCAAGCATAAATACAGATATTTAAGACGGTTTTCAATAGAGGGCATCTTAGAATATTGTTTCCCAATGAAATGGCGTATAGTACTCAACGTTACTGATCACGAAATAGCTATTTATGTGTTTAGTTGCAAAATGGTTGTGTTTTTCTCACTCGACGTGAAGATTACCGAACGAACGAAGTGACAAGCACAAAACCTTCCGTCAATTCGATGTATTTTGTACAAATCCGATACCAAAAGTTTCTTGAAAAAGATTTTATATATCCTGTAAAATTATAACACGAACACACTAATTTTTACAAATTCCATATTGCAAGTTCCTTTGAAAAGATTTTACAAATCCAATAAAATTATAACACGGACGACCATTATGTAAATTGCACTTGACATTTCCTCATTCCTATCCAACGCATCTTCTTCACACAGTTATTCCTCTCTCAAATCTTCTGCTACACGGTCCTTCTATCTTCTCTTTGGCCTTCCTCGTACTGCTGGCATTGAAACTGTAAGTCACTTGCGAGGGACACTCTGTCACTTTTGTTACTTTCTGATCCTATACTTTCCACTTTGGTTTTGCACTTGACACTGACATCTGTCAATTAGAATTTTTTGAATATATCTGCTGTTTCCATAATTTTTACAAAGCTGACTGATTTTTGAAAGTTAACCTCTCTTAATCTCTCTATAACTCTATATCCATTGAATATGAAGGAACATGTATAATCAAAACTTATAGAGAATAAGATTTTCTTTCATATTAATGATCATAAAATGTCGAAAATTGATATTTAACTACGTTTTTGCCAGAAAAACTGTTAAGAACTTCAAATAAGGGTACTTCCGGTTGACCAATTATAACCAAAATCTAATCAGCTCTTCATATGGTTGTAAAGAAGATGATTACGAAAGAATCATAATTTTTAGAATTGTAGTTTTGGAGTTATCGTCGGAGAAAAATTTGTCACTCACACACACACACACACACACACACACACACACACACACACACACACACACACACACACACACACACACACACACACACATATATATATATAGACATCAATGTAAAATTAGTAATATCGTATTCTAGGGATCTTAAAACGTACTTATTCATTAAAAACTCACCGAATTTTTTGACCAAAGACAATACCTCCCTTACCTAAAGGTGACTGAAGATAAAAAATATTGAATTAGTATCATATAAGTAGTATTAAGGTTAGCTGTCACTTATGTATTAGTGTAAAAAAATGACGGGTTATCGTTGATTGGTTGATTTGAACACTTTAGAGCACTGATGCTTTAAAGTGACAGGAAATTTTTGGGCCACTGTTTGAATAACATTTTAATATTTTCCGTTATTTTTACCACTGTAAATAATGTTTCGTAATGCATTTATTTAATTTAGTTTCATGTAGCCGGTTTCGTAGCTCTCTCAGCTTTGGTAGTGAGATATTTATTCAATAATTTTCAACAATTTTTATGAAAAATAGGGTAAGTAATTTAAAATTTTTCAAGATACTGCATATTCATACAACTTCAATAATTAATTTTGATTTTATAGATATTTCACTACGTAATCGCATAATTAATTTTTATATTATATGGGGATATACAAATAACGTCACTTGAAAAATTGAAGGTTATGTTGATTAATTTAGAATAACAGTGACAGCTCTGAACTTTAGCGTTTTCGATTGAACTGCTCTCGTTCAGTGCAAATGACGTCATTGCATGTCGTGCTTCGTTGTCTCATTGTAAATTTAGTGTAGTTTGAATTGAATATGATACTTTTTTCTGATACTTTTTTCTGAACACACTGTGTAATTATTAATTTATGAATTTGTTTATTAATATATGGATTTGTTTGAGGTTATAAAACAAAATTTTGCTCTTTTGTAAATAATACTAATTGCCAATATTTAATAATATGTAAATGCGTATTTAAAATTTAAATGCAAATTTTTGTATTAATACGAAATTTTGTGCGAAAATGGTTCACTTATTCAATTTGGTGCAGTCGACTCTCCATAAATCGAATTCGCAAGGGGAATTTGAATTTGTTCGAATTTGAGAGAATTCGAACTAGAAAGAGTAAAAGAAAATTAAAGGAACATTCATATAAATTGTAAAGAGTAGGTATGTACCTATATCAAATGGAAAAAATGTTTATTCAGTTAATATAACAAAAAAAAAAAAAATAAAGTGAAAATAATTGATAGTAATTGATTACAATAATCAAAACAATGATATAATAAAAATGCATTGTATTTTCTTTTGATATTAATAAAAACAATATTTTCTTTTAAAGACAGTTAAAACAATAACTACACAAATTTATTATATTTCAGTTATCTAAATCTAAATTCGATATATAGTGAGGCGAATTTGATTGAAATTGATGACAAATCCCAAAGGAAAGTTCGAATTAAAGAATAATTTTTACATATAAAAGCATGTTCAGTTGAACATGTCAAAAATATAATTCGATTTAGAGATAAATTCAAATAAGAGAGAGTTTGATTTAGAGAGAATGACTGTATTATATTATAGAAATAAATTTTAATTTTAAAATATATTACATCCAATATTCATATCTACATAAATTTTTTGATCATCTTAATTTTTTTTTTCTATTTGTACACAATTATATATATAATTGAAACATATGACTATCATCTGCAAACTAAACAACATCACACCAGATTTTTTACGGTACGCATATGTGTATGAAACTATGACATCACAGAATCAGATCAGCAAATGTTTATGAAGTAAACATAAATGAAGTTCATATAATAATTTATACCTATAGTTTTCATGAATATATGTTCAATAAGATAAATTTTTGATTTATGGAAAAAAGGTAGGTACCTACTTTTCTTTTCTAGGATGGCCTCATTAAAGTACTTCTGCATAATACTGACTTATTTTTACCTCTCGCTAAGAGAGATATTGGATGCTAAAAAGCGCATATCCAGATTTTAGTGTATAAGTACGTTTTAAGACTAAAGACAAAATTAACTACATATTCCTTAATCTGCCATTAATGGGAAGAGTTGAATAGGTTTTGGTAACAACTGGACAACCGGAAGTAGTAGTTTCTTAAAAACAAATCTTCTAAATATTATTTTTTGAAATTTTTTGTTATTACAAAAATTAAAGAATATAAAATTCTCTATGAACATTTTTATTATATCTTCTACAGATTAAGAGATAGATATAAGTACATATATAAAATAATCAATTGTAATGAATCTCACATCCCAAATAACTCCATGGTTGAAAAATTAAAATATTTGTAATTGACAGAAAAATGTCGGTGTCAAAAACTCAGATACATTCATGAAGACTTTTTCTGGGAAGTACATTTAATATTTCTTATTTTATTATTAATTAAATATTTAAAATTATAGATACATGTATTACCGTGCGAAATCGCATCAGAAATATCGCCAAATTCGTCATGAATGAAGAACCTCCAACATTTAGAAGAGTAGGAGGAAACTGATTTATAGAATGAATTAAATTATATAAAAATATATTAATAATAGATGTAATTAGCATTTTTCCGTGTGTACCAGAAATGTTAAATATAATATGTAGTTATATAGCCTAATATGGAAATGGCGAGAAGTCTTGTACTGGCCACATCAAATTTTTATATTACATATAGTAGCTAACTTAGCACATCTAATTAACGTAATCGATTTCATGGAAAAGTAAAGAGGCCAACTGTTCATTGATAATGTATATTGCGTTTTAATATTCCGTTCCACGGAGATCATTAATTATTGTCATTTTCGTTGCTGAAATTGAATGATGTTATTCCTCATATAAAAAGATTATTTTCTTTTACATGGACGTTATCGTAAAATCTAATTTAAGAATAAATGTCACGAAAACGAATTGAAAATATTTTTAAAGAATTTTTGGCATGTAATTTTTTTCTTTTGGAAGGGGTCTCTAGTGTTTTGTTAGAAGGAAGTGAATTTGTATTACTACTGAAGCACTCTTGGGGGTTTTTGGCAAATATCTTTAACAGAAAGGACCCGAAATAATGTTTAAAATACATTAAGCTTGAGAAATATTCATGTACGCGTACGGTAAAGTAATTTTCGCAAAATTTAATTGAATTGTGGTGAATATGTATTGAACATTTTAATTTATTATTTAAATGATGAATACGAATAAGGATAATTAATTTTCATCTGTAGTTTTAATCCTTTTTTGTTGTTATACATAATTCATTATACACTAATAATATAAATATGTAATATCTGTGATGATGTTCCCGCCTCAAAAATTTAAATTTTAATAATTTCGTTCTTCTACTGGATGAATAATATTTGAATTATGCATTTAAATTAATTTATTTTATATTTGGGAAATAGCTTTTTACAGGGCCGGCGCGTGGAAAATTTTTCTGACTTAGATGACATTTGCTTAAATTTTTAAACGTCATAAATCAGAATTGACTTTAATTTTCAAATAATAATTCAATGTTATCAACTACAATATTACACATACAAACTTCCTTAAATCACCTCGGTTTAATGTAGAAATTTTTTGTAAATATTTTATTGTATAAAAGACGCAATATATAAAAAATAGTGTCAAGGACTCATTTTATAAGAATTTTTTCGCACTTGTTTAGAAAACTCGCCAGGACTCGTTTCCTAATTTTTGACTTATGCGAAAAAACATGTCTTATAAAACTCGTTCTTTAATACTATTATTTTAAAATTTGAGAGTATATCTATCACGCACAGTTTTATGGTCTAGACCTTGTTTACATATAAATGAAATTAAAGCAATTAGAGAGGAAATGAAGAAAAATGGGAAAAAAGTGAAAACTAAGAAACATAGAAAAAAATCTGTTGTGGCCAGCACAAGACCTCTCGCCATTTCCATATTAGGCTATATAAGTATTGTGTTGCACTTCGCTTTCGAACCGTCGTTTTATAACAAAATCTTACAGAACATTACCCAAATATTGTTTCTTACTATATTTAGCATGTCTTCTGCACACATATAATTCAAATTATATATATTTTTCATTGTATGAGGAAGTTTCTAAATGTCAAATATTGTTCCAATTCATTAACCAGATTGGCGGTATTTCTGATAGATATATGCATTTTACCACAATTTTACCTATAATTTCAAATATTTAATTAATAAAACAATAAGAAAACTTAAATATACTTCCCAGAAAAAGCTATCAGAATGTCACTAAAACTGTTGATATTTGACAATGACATGTGTCATGTTATAAACATTGGAATTTGTCAACTGGTTTCCTTAGTGCCTTGGCCTCTGCGATTAGTTTACTCTATAAATTATAGAGTCTTTATCTCTAAATCTATACAAGATATAATAAAATTTTTAAGTGTACCTATTACATGGAGAATTTTATGTTCTTCAATATTTAATAAAAAAAAAACTCCCAAAAAATTATATTTAGAAGATTTTTTTCTAAGAAACTACTACTTCCGGTTGTTCAATTGTTACCAAAACCTTTTCAGCTCTTCCCAGGAATGTCAGATTGAGGTAACTGCAGTTAAATATTTTTTAAGTCTTTTTGAGGAATCGTGACTACAACATCCAGACATACATACGTACATACATTCATACATACATACATACATACATACATACATACATACATACATACATACATACATACATACATACATACATACATACATACATACATACATACATACATACATACACACACACACACACACACACATACACACATCCACACACACACACAGACATCATTTTAAAAATGTTATAATCGGATTGTAGGGACCTTAAATCGTGCTTATTCAATAAAATCTGGATATGCGAATTTTAGCATGAATCCAATACCTCTCTTAGCGAGAGGTAAAAATTGTGTGTGCTTAAGACCCCACGTCCGTGAAAACTTCTATTTTATTGTAATGTTTCATACAGTTAATGACAGCTCATAAACATCATAACAACTATCTTATCTTTCATGTGTACTTGATATTTTAATTACGATCAGGCCGTCAAATTTTTGACATTTCTGTTTGGCAGCCCTTGACGATATCTCTTATTTAATACCAAACACGTCATGATTCTTACAACTTTATGCAGAAAATAAAAGCCGATCGATCTGTCAAGTTTTTGACATTTCTGCATGGCAGCCCTTGACGGTACCTCTCATTTGATACAAAACACGACATGGTTCTAACAACTTTATGCAAAAAACAAAAGCCGGCCGAGCTGTCAAATTTTTGCTATTGTTGCATGACAGCCCGTCAAAAAACATTTCATTTGATACCAAACACGACATTTTTATGACAACTTTATGTAAAAAAAAACACACAAGCCGATCGAGGTTTAAATTTTTTCGCTTTTATATGGTTGGTAACATGTATTTTTTTCATGCAGTTATATCTCATTTTTACTATATTATAAATGGCAGTATGAAAATTAGTGTAGAAACTTCACACTAATGTATTTACTTATATATGTGGAGTGTGAGTGTAATCGTCATTGTGTTTCGATTAGTTAAGTAGGAAAATTTTGTGGGTATATCAGTGGATTTTGGGCTTTCATTAAAGTTGATTCATTTAAAATCTGTCAAGCTTTCGTGTATTTGGTTGTACACTTTATCAGGACACTGAAGTAAAAATACAAATAATTTTACAAGTATTCTATAAAATAATTTATGTCATTGTTTTATAAAAAAACAGAAGAATTTTGACATAATTTTGGTTAAAATTTACAAAAATAAAAACTTACATTAATTTTGACAAAATCACATGTTTGTATATGTTGTAATTGCGCAACAAGTTGTATTTTGTTTTAGAGTTATATTGGTACAGGATGTGGAATGGGCGGTAAATTTTAAAACGGTTTAATTTGAAATAGATGTTACCATGTCAACGCTCAAGTTTCGGTATCCTGATTTTGAAGTAGTCTGCTGTTATTAATAAGTTTAAATAAATTACAATATATAGGGCTCAGGTTATTAATGTCAGTTTTTTATTCATAGTATTGTTAGTGTTTTATATATGATACAAAAACGATAGTTTATTGTAATGTTTTTCCTGTATCTAATACGTCTGTATTGTCAAAGTCCATAGTATGTTTGTTTGTCACACAATGTTGAGATAGTGATGTAGCGTGAGGTTTTCGTTTTATATCGCTTTTGTGTGAAGTAATTCCACCTGAAAGTTGTCTGGATGTGTGGTCGACGTAACTTAAATTGCAATTTTTACATGGGATTTTGTATATGATGTTCGAATTTTGCATTTTTGGTGTTTCTTCTTTTAGTTTACTAAATATTGTTTTAACTGTGAGACAACTTTTGTTTGCTGTGCGTACTGTGTCGTTCTGGACTATGTTAGTTATGTTTTTCGTAATTTTGTCTATGTTTGGAAGTGAGCAGTATTTTATATTGTTATTGTCGGTCTACATGTCGTTGTCGTTGGTTTTGAATAAACTTACTGAATGTGTTGTTGTTCATGAAGAACATCAAATACAAACCGGCACACAATCCAATACTGATCAGCTAAGTTCACTGCGCAAGAAAAAGTGTGCAAGGTGCGCCTAAAGAAGTTTTCACTTCAAAACTTGTATTCTCAGATTGTATTGAATGAAAATGGACACTAATATAGGGGCTGATAGCGCCCTGAGGCGGCCTCCTAGGCGCTAGTACCGGCCCTACATTTGTAATTATTATTAAGTGAGTAAATATTAAAGGCGACTGCACAATAGTCCGGGAAAGAATAATAAACCATCCAAGATGACATAATTGCAGAGGTAACTAACCACATGCAGAGCCATCTATCGAGAACGCCGTAAGCTTGGCTGTCCACTCAACCTCGTTCTACAGGCTGTAGTGCACCACACTGACGAGCTCTTATAAAAGTGAAACGCGTCTTTGTCTTTGGTTCTAGTTAAGTGGACCAGTCTATGATGAATGACTGAGAGGTTGATTCAGAGACTGAAATATTATGAAAACGTGTCATGTATGATTTTTACCTCCCGCTACCCTAGGTAAGGGAGGTATAGGGATCGTGCTAAAAATCGGATATAGAGATTTTAGTGAATAAGCACGTTTTGATGTCCCCAGAATCCGATTTTAACATTAAGTTGGTGATGATCTTGACAATAATGTGTGTGTGACGATTTTTCCTTAAAATATATTAATGATCCACAACTTCGCAAAGTTGGTAGATATTTAATACTCTTATATAATTTGAAACAACATATTAGATTTTGACTATATATTATAAACCGGATGTAGTACTTAATTTGAGGCTCTAACAAATTTTTCAGGAAAAACGTAATAAAATATAATCCAAAATTTCGTATTACAAACTTTTCTATTTATAGGAATAACAAAGTAGATTTTGTTTACAAACGATCAATCGGAAGGGAAACTTTACTTAAAGCTCATTGCTATTTTAAACATGGAATTGGCGGGAGTCATGTGCTGGCCACATCAGATTTTTAAAATATTATATTAGAACAGTTTCACCAAGTATCGCAATTGTATTTTACTTTATAGTTTTGTTTGAAAAGTATAATATTAAAATATTGGACTCGAAAGATCCAAGAGACTGGGCACCCAAACTGTAGAAAAACAATTTCATTCTTTTAAAATTTGGAGTTCCAGCTATCTATTTATTGGCACTCTGTACATTCTTGTAAATTAAGTAAAAATGCATACCTAACTTATTTTTGTAAACGGATTTGAATTTCAAAGAAATCTAAGAACTTGGCAAGAATAAATTTTCTCGCAACAAGTAGCAAATTTAGGAATAAATAAAATATTGCAAAACTAAATTTCTTTCCCACTTGTAGTATTTTCAGTCGAGAAATTCGGAATTAAAGTCTTATTGGAAATTGAAATGAAATTGAAAACAAATAGTACGAAATGGAAGAAGTATTTTAACTATATGTATTTCTTTCATTTGAATCTAAAACGTCGTCAAAGCATTTGAACTTCATTTAAATCCAAGAAACTTTCCTAATGCACTTGTAATTTGTTTTTCAACATTCGTATAATTAAACGATAAAAACAAATATTATTGTTTGTAGTCCGTAAAAAGAAAACAAGAGGTTATCTGAAATTCGAATAAGTAAAATAGAAACATAAATATTTTATTTCCTGTAAAGGTTGAACGCATGGAAAACGCGCGTGCAAAAACTTTCCTGACCTAATAAATAACACTATCTTCGGATTTATATGCAATAAACCTGTGTAACAAATATTCTGCTAATCTTTACTACGAGAAATTGTTTGCAAGTCGTAGTTTCTTATCTCGCCAGAAATACATTTGAAGATCAAGAAAATTCTTCTGCAGTATGTAAAAAGAGTTACAGGGAACATATTTTTGTTCCTTGCATAAACGTCTCTGAAAATTTATGGTTTGTTAAAAGTAGCAAGTATTCTTAAAATTTAGCACTTAAGAAAGAAATTATTGTAGCGAATATGGCTAGGGATATATTATAAAATATTTCTGGAAAGGTGAAATGCACGTATATGGGGTCTCCAACTTTAGAGTTTTCCTTTTTCTTCAGAAATAGTTGATCACCTTAATATTATCATAAAGTTTATATTCAGAAAGCACTACAAGGGTAGGTAACCTAAAAAAACTAAATTATTAATCGAATATCATCAACAATCCAAAATTTCCATTTCCAACAAAACATAAACCATTAACATTCTGCTTAGTCAAATTATCAATATTTAAATCACTACCTTACTTCAAACAATTCTCAACAAGAAATGATCGCATTACCTCCCTCCATCGTCGATTCAATTCCTTGTTCTGGTCTACTTATTTAATCGTAGCAAGTTAGCCACATCGATCTGAATTTAAATTTATGCTATAACTCTGTTAGGGGTTCGTGTCGACCCGCCGTCACTCAAGGTAATCCCCCGCGGAATGAGGTAGGCAGTTGTTTGGCGTTTGTTTTAGCGACAAGTGAACCGGTGGAGGTGGAAGTGTTTTGTTTTCACGGTGGTGGTGATTAGTGATCAAAGAACGGGACGAGAATAATAATTGGGAAAGTTGGTTCGGTGATGCGGTAAGTTGACAGGAAAGTGGATTGATATTAAGTATTAATTAGTATTAAAGGACAGTGCTTAATTTTAACTTGAACTAGTAATTGGGATCATATACAGTCTTAATCCAAAGTATGGAAACATTTTTATTTTACAATTAAAAAAAAAAAAAAATTAAGGCCATCCATAATCAAATCGTTATAGTGTAACAAAGTAGAATTTTAATAAGTTTTATTTCAGATAGTGAAATTTGATATCATTCTCTGCGTTGACAGGTTTAACCGTTTAAGTACGCCAATGTGAATAGTTCTATGCGTTGGTCACTCCATTCGAAGATTTTTTATAAGTTAAAACTACCCTCTCGACGACATGAAACGGACAGAGTTTGATTTGTACCCACGTTTAGTAAAGATGTAGAATTGAGTGTCGATCCGCTTTGTGTGATGTGAGAATTCGCCTTAAAGATGCATAGGCATCTTTGTATTCTTATTACGGGGTCCCGCGGCCGCATGCCTGCTTGTCTGGTCACGAACCTGGGGAAACCGGGTTCGATCCCGACCGGTGTCGAATATTTCGAATTTTAAATGGCACAAAAGTGACCCCTGTGGTGCACTCTCCACGCCAGCAATGAGTGCCCGTAAGATGACGCCTGGTAAACGCCAGCATGGTACAAATATGTCATCATCATTATCGATATGTGCGACAAAGCAGATTGGCACACCTAGAAATAGGTAATATGCCGTGATGATATATTTATATTTATTTCTTTGTGTTCTTATTAATTTTAGTAATTAGTCCATTAATTTAGTGTAATTGTAAATATAAGTAAATAATAATGTAAATACTGTTATTTAAAAGATTTGTGTCCATTTTTCATCCATTTTAATTAATGTGTGTTCACAGTCAAATACAGTACGCCATAATCAGATTCTAGTCATCGTCGGCCAGTCGACTTTTTTGTGTTACTCTAAAATGTAAACCATAATTTGGGACAAAGGGAATAAATTTAAAGCGCCTGTTAAAATGTTACATTTGAGAGCGAGACATATTTTCTAAATTTATTCTTTATTATAATGGCTTTAAATAGAAAGTTTGAAATTTGCAGTAACTAGGAATATATTTGAAATATTGCTTAAATTAAAAAATTCCCTTCCTTCGTCGGAGACTAATTCTGAACCATTCTCTTGGTGACGAAAAGTGCTCATAACAGAACGATAAAGTTCAAATTCTAGAACTCATTTAGTATACGGAGGGCATTATTAAACTAATGATTCATTCATAATTCTTTCCAAATATCGTTGATTTATATCCTTCAACCGGCATAATCGTAACGAAAATACATTCCAGATTTAGAAAAAAGGGAAACTTATATTCACAATGCACACGAACGAACAAGTAATACATTCAAATATATCTGCTTTTTTTTGGCAAAACGAGCGTGTTCGAGAAATTGATCCATATTTATAATAATCCTAAAATTCGTGTCTGAATAAAAATAGCATACTATTAGACACATAACTTCTTCCTCAATTTACATAATAATAGTCTTGCTTCCTCGGAATATGAAATGGAATCACGAAACTCATAACTCATTAGCATTCCATTTTTATGTTAGATATATCAAAACGCCATAATGTACATTAAACATTTCCCTGATGAAACTCTTAATTTTATATCTATTTCTGAAAACAAATATACATATACACAGAACTAAAACTAAAAGGTTGTTTTATATATTTCATTATGAGTTCTGAAAGATATTTTACTAATTCATTTCTTCTTTTTCCCTTCTTATTTATAATATATGTAGGTACCTTTTAGTATTATTATTATTACTATTATTATTATTATTATTATTATTATTATTATTATTATTATTATTATTATTATTATTATTATTATTATTATTATTATTATTATTATTATTATTATTTGCGATTGACATTAAGAATGATATATTTAGTATCGAATTTTTAACTTATGTTGTAAACTGTTTAACATCCCCCTGTTGAAAACGACCCAAAATAGCACTAAACACCACAACACAAAATTAGCGTAATTAAATTTATACTTCATACCATGAGATAATTTCATTTACATCTAACATTGTAAGTAAACTAGGATAACCTTACTTATTCACTAATCACGTTTAGTCACAGAATTCCCACATGGAGTACTATGTATACAAATGTTTCCTTTATGTGAATTTTCATATCGATTTATTGCTTCGAAGTTCATAGTTCGTAGAATAGAGGAAAGTTTTGCTTCATTTGAGATATACAGAGAACGAAATGTGAGAGTTTATACTACTATTCAAGCATAAGATCTATAGCATAAGACAGATTTTATTAGGTATTGGACGATTTGAAATTGCACCGTACTAGTAATTATCTTTTACTTTCGGCTATCTATCCGGTAACAAAATAATAGAATAGTATACATCAAAGGAGAAAAATGTTTCAATTTGCTACAAAGCATCGGGGGAAAAATAGCATTATCTCCTGAGGTGTATATGTATATACTATTTTTTTTCACCAACGAGAGTAGAAACATTACAAAAAATCTAAATTTTTAAAAATTAAAAGGTTGTGACAACTTACCTAAGACAATTCAATGAATTTAAAGCCTGTTTATCACTTTTTCTGTCAATTTTAAGAACTTGGCGAAGTTCACTTTTAAATTATTAGTAATCGTGAAAAATGTTTCAAATATAAAAATTAGATATTTTTATTAACTAACCAGTGGCGTACGAAATATTTTTTTATACCCGTACATTTTCGAGATATAACACAAACTTTCATTTTTTTAAATGGAACCCATAGGTATCTGATATTAGTCTCAAAAAATCATTATTTTTTTCTCTTTTCAATGATGTAAGGGCTATTATGTTTTATATTTACTCTGCCCCCAAAATTTTTCTCCTTATTTTCCTGAATTTTCTTATTATATTCCAAGAAACTTTATTATTTTTATTAATTATATTGTATTTGATTGATATAATTTATTTTATGTCTTTATTGCTTAATATTTTCATTCTAGGCTCATAATTACAAATTACACTATAATGTGCTAAGGGCAACAAAATAACTATAAATTTAGTACAAAATAAGGAAAAAATAATAATTTTTAGGACAAAAAAAATATGAAATATAATAACCCTTACACTATTGAAAAGGGAAGAGAATAATGTTTTTTTTTTTGAGACTAAAATTAGACATCGGTTCCAAAATATATATATGTTTGTGTTATATCTCGAAAATTTACAAATATAAAATTTTATTTCGAACGCATCTGGTTAGCTAATAAAAATATCTAACTTTTATATTTCAAACGTTTTTTTTAATAGTTTAGAAGTTATTTGAAAAAGAATAAAATAAAAAATAACAAAATTCAGTATTTCGTCTTTATTTAGTGCCCTATGAGAATTTTTGGATAAACAAAAGCACATCTGAGATGATCCCCCAAAGGTACACAAAAAGTTCTATTTAACCGACATCGTATCTCTTATAGTTCTCGAGATCACAATCGTAGGAGTTGTAAATGGGACAAACTGTATATGCTTTTGGTACAATATATTTATTATTTTATTATTATCATTATCATTATCTTTAATTAAATTTTTAATTAAATTTCACTGTAAATTTTTGCTAGATTTGCCTTTTTGTTTATGAATGGCAAATATGTGGATTGTTATTTTCAATGTTTTACATAATAATAATTAAAATTAATTTACACAAATGCATGCGGACTTCGAGTTTGCTTGCGACCACTCATGTTCTAAAAAGGGCGCGACTACTGAAAGGTTAAAATTATACAATAAGCTTAGCAATTTCTAACCAACTGTTTTCATATTAAAATATCAAAAATCATTGACATGTAACAGTCATATAATGGGGTCATTTCACATTTTCTGATTTATTTTTTTCTTGAAAATATAAGTCAAATTAAATAGATGTATGTTTTACACCTTGCAAGTCTTTAGAATGAGAGATATGAATTTTTAAAAGTTGCGTTTAATTTCAAATATTTCAACGGCTGACGACACAGTTTCATGGATACGACAGTCGAGCTCTACCGGTTTAATTTGGAACTATGTTTGGTTTGGTATTTATTTAAATAAATCGTTTATTTATAATCTTATACTGCACTAGTACTTTTAAAGAAATAGAAAGTAATAATATTCTTCTCTCTTGTATCTTTTGCTGTCAGCTGTCACAATTTTAGGTTAGATTACTGTTTAATGTTGTGTGGTGCGTAAATGTGTACATGTGTGTGAGAGAGAATTATCTTTGTGTGAGTATGAAACTGTGTCGTCCTGTCGTCACAAATTTAGTCCGTGTTTAAAAGCGCGAAAGTTTATTAGCAAATTTATGAATGAAAAGTCGCATATTTCAAATGATTTTCTATTACTTTGTATATTAAATGAGAAGGATTTCACGATTTTATAGAAAAAATCGACATTTTTTTTTAAATGACCCAAAAAAAATTACTAGAACACTCTAAAATATTGAAGAAAAATTATATTTCATGTTTATTCAGCAGCTTAAAATTGACTCAAAAATTGACAAGTGTAAAGCAAGTGCTTTAAGCTCAATTTCTAGAGCTTGGCTAAGTTCTTAAAACTGATGAAAAAATTGAGAAATGTAAAACAAACTTTGTCTTTTTAACACAGACTTGTGTTATAAACGAAGTTGAATTTTCTCAAATTTAATTTCTTTGTGATTTTCTTACTAATACTAATTTCAATACATTGTGTTTCTGTATCTTTTACTCTGAATGAAAATAAAAAAGTCCTTTAGTTTATATTACCTATACTTATTGCATAGACAAAATAATATGATCTCTCTAGGTCTAGAGTTTATTTTTGACATATTTTCTCCTTAGAGGCAAAATGTTCTATTTCTATCATGATTTTGACATCAGAAATATCGATTTCTATACCAGGTGGTGAAAAACATTCAATTATATTACATATTTACCCAAATATAAGCATCGGTTCCACTCCCGGATCCGAAGATTGATTCTATTACCCGGTTTCAGGTAGAAAATTTACAATTGACAACTTTAAAATTTTAATACAATCTGTCTCAACTGTATAATAATTTCAGCGCTATAACATGTATATTGCAGTTCTGAGCATACATCTTAATAAATTGAGTGTACGGGTGAGTTGGAGGAAGTTAGAAATTGTTTTGACAACTAATGATTAGGTGTAAATACGGTTATTGACAATTGTGGTTCCAATAAATACATAGTTTCCTATAAAGTCAAAATAATTGGTTAATTTTCCAAAAAGTAATAATAAATAATTAAAAAAAGATTCAGTATTTTTAAAATTGTTATATCTTAGTAAAAGGAGCATAGCAATATATTATTTATGCTTTTTAATGCTAATATATTTTAAAATAAATCTGGAAAAATTCATATCACTTTGTATGCTTTGAAAAAAGCCAACACTGTTTTTCAGATCCCTACAACATTTCTTTACTCTCTGATCCATATACGCGTTTATTCAAACATGAAACTATTGTGAACACTATCAGCCGTATTCATAGAAACTTGTTTAGTTCTGATTTAAACTCGTATTACGTAGTACTGGTTTAAACTGCGACTAAAAGCCCCTATTCATATACGAACTATCTCTGTACTAGTAAAAGCGATACACTAGGCTATGGTTTGCGCGTGCGTATATTGGTATTTTGTATTTTACGAAATGTCATTTTGACGTAAAATATACAAAAGTTTGGTTTGGTATGTTCTTGTATAATGTGATTTCTTCCTTAAAGTAAGTTTAAACATATTTATATTATATAATACTATTAATAAATAGTTACCATAATAGAATATCTACTAGAAGCAAAAGAGAAACAAATTGGGCTCAAGAATAAAAATACTTCTTAATTGAACAGACCGGCTCTAAAGTACAAATATAAATAAATAAATAAATAAATATATCATCACGGCATATTACCCATTTCGGGTGTGCCAGTATCTACAACAGATGTAGAATGTAAATCGATTAATTCAAGAATGAATATTGGGTTGGGAGGAAATATCAAATCATTTTGTGGCCAGTGGTTTCCAACGAGACAAAAAAAAAATTAGAAAGCAATGGAAATGGATGAAGCAGTCGGCGAAATCTAACATTTCGTCCTTTAAAAAATGTAACATGGGAACAGAGGGCGGTACTCCTAAAAAGAGCCCAGATGATCTGGACTAGGTACGTTATTGAGTCGCTGGTTCCTGCGGATTTCATAGACGTCTGATTTGGCGTAAATTTCTGACATCTTCAACATCTTCCAAATCCCCAAGAACTTGTTGCAAATTGGACTAAAAAAATAACTTATTTAAAGAATTGTTTTTGTAAGTAAAATTTGTTGTTTGTAATTTAACATAAAGATATTTTTCCAAAAACATATAAATTTTACTTTCCATTCTTTTAAAACACTTGCAAAATTTGCTGTCAACTCACTGATGTCATGAAAATACCAAGATAAACCTGCTAGGATTAAAATTTAGTACAGGTTTAACTATGTATATACTAAAGTTAAATCGACATTAAACTGCGCTATGAATAAGGCAGTGTCCAGTTAAACCAATATTAGACTATTTTTTCTGTAAATACGGCTGTATGACAACATAACTCTTTACTAGCTTTTCAAAAATCGATGCGCCATTCACGCCTAGCATTGACAACGTAAATAATTCAAACATCCAGGGAACATCGACTGGTTGCTCGGGAAACAAAATAACGTTTTTATTAGTTCAGACATGCCGTTATATGCATGCAAGTCGCGTAGAACTTCAGGATAAAGAAAATAAACTAAACGATAACGTCTGCAAGAGAAGGATGCTGGTTTTGAATCCTTCATCCTTAAAAAGTTAACTTCTTTGATTAAACCTGCATTCAAGAAATAATGGTCTGTGAATACGGGCAATTGTTTATGTCGTTTTTTTAGTTATCACTAAAATTATGTCTTATTAAAATATTGTACATAGGTACACAAAATTGAAAAGAAAATACTAACTAAATATATGTGTTCCTTTGTACTCAAAGGACGAAAAGATAAATAAAAAATATTTTATTGCAAAACTAAAACAAAACTTAAAACAGAGAAACAATTTGTAGAGTGTGTAACAAACGTAAATAATGTCCTGCTGATTGTCGGTGCATGCTCTATTCCAGTAAACTAATTTTTGTGTGTATCCATAAAGATTAAAACGAATTTACAGGAGTTTTAATGTAATAAATCTCCTCTGAGTGGAGCTCTGTTTTGAAATGGCACATCCTTGGTGGTTGGATTGTTTGTACAATTCACCAGAGACCGCGACGATTCAAACTTTCAACGTTAACATATTTTATGTACGTTCATTCATACAAACACATGCTGACACTCCGACATAAGAACTCCAACGAACAAGTACGTCGTAGGAAAATGTACGAGCCGGAGATGGGGAAAAATTTATTTCACACGTTATTTATAACAAAGTGATTTATATAGTAGATAAGTAAATGGATTGTTCATTAATGTATGGAGTATTCACTAAGTGTTACTGTTACATAAATTATTCAATATTTGCAATTGTAGACTTATATAATTTCCTCCTCCTACAACACATCAAATTAGCTCCCCTAAGTGCTTTACAATTAACTAACATTTAACCACCCCAAATTTCATCACTGCGTGAATCCGTCCTTATCCTCATGTCTTCAACCCCTAATTCTCTACATTTCGGTGTCTATGATCACACCGGCCTGACGTGCTGGGGGAATCGAACAAACAGGGTCCATCACAGGCACAGGTCAGCCCAGTCTATCCTCACTGATTACATCGCTCCTATGTCTCCAGTAGAACATAGAGCTAGACTGGGTTGCTCCCGCTGGAGAAAGCGTAATTACATCCAGCTATAAACAAGACAGAGGAATTGGATTGTCAAGTAGAAGAATTGGATGATTGAAAAAGAAAGGAATGATTTTATTGAGGACTTTGTTAAGTTATATATCATTCTGTTTTGTGTTAATATATTAGTTCATATCTATTTTCGAAGAATCAAAGACCATTGCTATAAATCTGGCCCTGGTAAACAAGAAAACAATTGGAATCCAAACAGTTAAAATCAGCCTTGAGATGAATCAGTCCACCGGGAAATCTCCCAAGTTGGTGACGGAAATTTTAGAAATTATAAATTAGGTACTTAAACACTATCCATATTATACATTAAATAACGTTGTATCTTAGCCACGATTTGTTCGTGTAATATTTATAAAATAACACAAAAATGCCCGGCTTTTCCAGATAAACTTAAGACTTTAGTCGTTGCTTATTCCTAAGTTCCACCTTAAACCTTTGACCTTTGTACCACGTAAAAATTTCAAAATGTGAGACGTAAGTGTAGCACTTGTAAGTTTAAAAAAACGGTGACTTATGTGGTTGGTTATGTGTCATATGTCAGTTGACATATCGTTAAGTTGCGGTAAATTTGATTCGTTTTGGGCTGTTACGGCGTGAAAATTAGATGATATGAAGAAGAAACGTATAAATTATAGCAAAGAAGAAAAAATTGCTCTGTGAGATTGAAGAAATAAAGATTTAAAGAAAATATTGAAAATAAAAAAATCATTACGGTGTCCATGACCAATATTCAAAAAGATAATATCTGGAAATTAATTGCTGCAGCATTAGTAAACCTATGTTCCGTTTGTAGGACTAGCGGTGGTCCACATACAAATATTAAAAATAAATAATATATTTGGAACAAATCAATTCTGTTATTTGTCGCGGAGTTCTACCATTTTAGACAATATCGACAAAATCAACTTCCTTCACAGTATCACGACGTGAACGTCGTCAAAATTGGGGAAATCCAGTAAATTCATATCGAATATTCTTGAACCAATACAACTAATACCCGAGACAGACGATAAAAATTTATGTTCATTATCGGCTAGATATAGTATGCTCACGTGAACTTGAAACTATTGACACATGTCAAAATTGCGTCTATTAACAAACCAGAAAATATTGACTGTAGAAAGCACATGTTACTTATTGTTTTGTACTGTACGAGTACAATATAATAAGTAGCACGAGCTTACTACATTCAATATTATCTGGTTTATTAATAGGCGCAATTTTGACATCTGTCAGTAGTCCCAACTTCAGGTGTGCATACTTTATTTAACCGTTAATGATCATTAATGTTTGTAGTCTGTCTCGGCTATTAACCGTGATGAACACAATGACAACTTTGACGTTTGACAGCCGGTATTTTATCGCTAAATTTCAAATTGACCAATCATATAGCAGCATTACGCTGCTGCCAATGTAATTTGCGATATAAGTTCGAATTTAAATTTGCTGGAGCACGCATTTGGGTTATAAGGTCTATTTACAATTAAGTAGCACCTTAATAATCAACAACTTAAGTTGCTTTGGAGAAACCGGATATAAAAGTCATATATAAGCTCTCTATCTTTTTGTCCATACGGCGCAATGTGTTTTATATGAAACCATAAAATGAGGAATTACGGAATTCATTAAATGAAATTGTGGTTAAGCTATCTTGTGAGAAGCGTGGGTTTTACGCTTAGTTAAGAGAGTTTATGTGAGCGAGTTTGAGGGTAAGCATTTGCGTGGGTATCCTGTTTTAGGAGATGTGGTTGTCATTTGAGTGTGCTTTAGACAGAAATTTGTATAAAACAATTACTGAACTCGGTAATTATTTACGTACTTCAAAGTTTATATCCTCCTACAAATACAATATGTCCACTGTTCGAAAATACCAATAATTCTCTCATCACATTAAATGAAGCACTACTGTGGATTCAGTAAACAGTTCGTATCTATTTCAACAGTCATTCCTGCACATCATAATGAAATGAGAAGTTTTGTATAAACATATACACTCGGCACAGTTTTACGATATCATTTTTTCACATTATTTTTTTCTGCTTTTTACCTTCCGTCACCTTTAGGTAAGGAAGGTATTGTCTTTGGTCAAAAAATTCGGTGGTGAGTTTTTAATGAATAAGCACGTTTTAGGGTCCCTACAATACGAATATACCATTTTTAAGATGATGTCTGTATGTGTGTGTGTGTGTGTCCGTGTGTGTGTCCGTGTGTGTGTGTGTGTGTGTCCGTGTGTGTGTGTGTCCGTGTGTGACAAATTTTTCTCCGACGATAACTCCAATACTACAATTCTAAAAATTATAATTCTTTCGTATTCCTCTTCTGTACATCCATATGAAGAGTTGATTAGATTTTGGTTATAACTGATCCACCGGAAGTACCCTTATTTGAAGTTTTTAACAGTTTTTCTTAAAAAAACGCAGTTAAATATTATTTTTTGACATTTTGTTATTATATATATTAAAGAAAATACTCTTCTCTATACAGTTTGATTATACATTTTCCTTCATATTCAATAGATGTAAATTTAAAGCATTATAAAGAAATTAATTTTCAGAAATTAGTCAGCTTTGCCATTTATCATGGAAACAGCTGACATAATTATTCAAGAAAATTTAATTGACAGATGTCAGTTGCAAGTGCAAAACCAAATATGGAAAAAAGTATAGGATCTAAAATTGGTATGTCATATTGTTGCTCGCAAGTGACGCAGAGAAAGGCCAAAGAGAAGATGGAAGGACATTACTTAGTGTAGTTTATGTTATAATTTTATTGGATTTATAGAACCTTTTCAAATGAAAATTTGGTATGGAATTTGTAAGTAATAGTATGTGTTTTTACATGATATTATATAGAATCTGTTCCAAGGACCTTTTGGTATGGGATTTGTACAAAATACATGGAATTGACGGAAGGTCTTGTGCTGGCCACAACAGATTTTTTTAAACTAGCTCCGACATTATACTATCTATATAAGTTTCATATTAAACCTGGACAGTGAACACTATGTGCGCGATACGTAGACAAAGTCAAAATATTTTAATAATACAACCTTTTAGTTTATGTTCTATATATAGCGATGTTCATTTTAAATGGGCCACCAATACTATCTCGAGAATTATAATAATTACACGATTAAATGGGCAAACAATTTCTATTCCACAAGACATATTTAAAATGTATATAAAGTTTTACAAAAATCGTTAAGTAAGGATTCAAAAATATTATAACAGTAAATGTAGAATTACATTGTTCAACGAATGAGCAAACAAAAAATATATGTCCCCATTTAAATAAAAAAGTTAAGTCCCGTATTTTGAGAACTGCTGATCGAAAAATAGTATATTATTCAATAAGCATGTCATGTTTGCTATTACTCATGAGAATGATTTTTGTATCTCGAGCCGGAAGACGAGTGATGTAAATCATTCGAATGAGTAATAGCAATTACATGCGAATAGAATACTATACTTTATCCATTACTGTCAAATTAGTGACATATTTGTATTGAAAAATAAGTAGACATAGACAAATCTAGTTATCGAAATGTTGCAGCAACCTTTTGTTGTAACAAAATTATGAAGTAAGTTAAAGCTAAAGAAGAAAATAAAAGTGTGACAAAAACTAGTGCAACTTTTGCTTTTTATGTGGAAAGAAGTAATTTTGTTTGTACTCCCTGAAAGGTAGGTAAGATTTGATTTTGACATACGATAGAATAATATTATTTTATTAGAATATTATTCAAAATCGGTTGAATTATGGGTATATTTTTTGAGTTATTGATAAAATAATTTTCTTTAAATTTGTCTTGTGAAATAGAAATTGTTTGCCTATTTAACAGTCTTTGTAGCTCTTATAGTTCTTGAGATAGCACTGGTGGCCTATTTAAAATGAACACTATGCATATTTTATTTAAACTCAAAGTTTCGGCAACATACACTGCTGCCTTTTCTGGTATAAATAAATAATACAAAACAATAGAAACAAGTAACAAGGTAACATATTACAAAATATTTTTTTCGAAAGGTATCGAAATATATGTTTGTGAAGTAATTTAAATATTTATTGTGCCTTTGTCCGATCTAACTAGTTTTGCATATCTCTACGGACTTTTCTGGTTATAAGTTCGAATCACTGTTCTATGAACTGTCAATTTTAGAAATAAATCGTTAATTTTAACTTAAATGAATATATTTTAATCTTAAATGTAGGTAACTATAATTTTACTTGCATTGCCAATCCCATAAAAAATATGTTGATTTAAAAATGAAAATCAAAAATTCTGATGTTACCAGTGTAAATAAATTGAAGTAAAATGTAACGTAAATACAAAAATGACATATGATATTCACAGTATCTTTGTTATTGAATTGCATCGAACATATTTCAATCGCACGCAGTTTTATGGCTTTTATCTATAGTTCACCTTCATGTAACCATATTCTCTTACAAAATTCATAAAGATAAAAACTTTTATATATTCACCGACCTTTAAGTTTTCCTTGCAACTCAAAATACTTCAATTTCTGTCTGCTTACTTTATTATTATTTTACGTCGGTGTTTTTGTCACGTGCATTTCAACTCTTTTGTTTGTAGATATCACGGCTTTCTACTATATCGGAAGTAGGAAAGTTTATAGCGTTCCGGTATAAAGTGCGACACCCTGGAACGTAGATTCTGACCTCCCGACAATTTAAAGCCTCATATTTTGTGGGCTAAAGTGACATTAAGCAGTTACAAAGTAGAGTTATGAATTTTCCGCTCCTTAGGGTAATATTTATGACAAAGGAGTGACCAAGATGGTAAATTTAAATGGTTAAACCTTCCTCGAAATAATAATGCAGTAATTTGAACTTTAACATATATTTACAAAACTTAATGTCTATGTCATTCCTACTTCGTAAGAATATTTTATCACACTAGATAAATAGTTACAGTTATTATCAATAAAATTTACAAATAGTTATAGATAAAAATTTATTCATAAATATAAATTTGAAGAATATTCAAAAGAATCAAGCAAGTGGAAGAACAGTTCGTACCTAAATGGATGAACCTTTAGGAAAATCTTTTGCTAATAGCGGACACGTGAAAAATAGTTGCAGACAAAAACTACAGAAAAATAATTATAAAAGTTACTTACATTTCAAGTTATCCTATATGGAACATATGTAAATAAAATTAGGATGGGATATTACACCATAACCAAATAATAATAAAAAAAAAATTAACTTAAGGTATGGCACAATAAATAATAGGTAAAACAATGAAATAATTACTTTACGAGATATTTCACATTTGCTAAAAGGGGAAATTGACGTCATACAATTATTATTTTTCTCTCGTAGCGTACTCAAAGCAGTGTGCGAGAGAAAGACAAGTATAGGGGAATGTGACGTTTCACCACTTACCAAATCGGTTTTTACACGGCTAAAATTTCTTAGAGTGTATTCATCAACTACAATTAACCGGTAGACCGTTCAACCGGCTATATATATATATATATATATATATATATATATATATATATATATATATATATATATATATTATATATATACATACATAAAACAATTTAGGATAAATATCTTCATCTTCATCAATTTTATTAACTTATTTAACTTATTGCTAAATTTAACATGTTAAATTTAAAATGTTAAATTTTGACATATTATATCAATTGTTATATAATTTCATCTGAAAATATAAGTGAAACTAAGACTATTGGTAAAAATGCGGTGAAATATTCCTATTAATATGTGAGTTACAGACCCCGAAGTTTGAAAAAAATAATATGACGTCTCGTATACATATATGTTTCTATATCAAACTACTTTCATGATGGACCTAAATATTCTTGAAATAGATACTATTTTTAAATTATATTTACAAAAAATAAATGAATATTATAACACTGTATAAGTCTACCTTATAATGGGCTACTTGCGTGATACTGAAAATCCGATTTCTATCACTATATACATATGTAATGTTATGTCGAAAACATATATAAAAATATAAATTTTATTTAAAAAAAAATAGTGTTTCTTAGTAAATTAAAAAAGAAAAATTTCTGTGACGTCATTATATTGAACTGGAGAAGGAAACCATGTTTAAAAATGTAACGTATAGATGGCATGGCATGCGAGAAAGTTTTAATTTGAATTTGACATTTTTCTCTCTCTGGACTCTGAAACAAATTAATTACTTTACAAATAAACACAAAGGTAGTTACATGTATTTTAAAATATCGATACCAAAAAGACAAACTAAAATACTAACCTCCAAACTGTTGTTCAGACGTCAAACAGGAGATCTACATTACCCGTACAAACAAACGCTATGGCTTTACGACCATTCATTGGTGCGGCGTAATTCTACGTAATTCAAATAATTAAATTTCATTATTTTTTTTCGGGCTAATTAATAAAAAAATTTGTCAAAAGAAAAAAATATGGGTAGCAAGTTTTTTCTTCAAAAATATGAAATAAAAAGGTACGCAAGTAGCCCATTGCAAGTGTATAGAAATTATTAAGTATAATGCAGGAAATTTATGTTCATATAAAAACTGTTTGAGAATTTAGTCCTGGAGTGTTGGCTCCTCCTTTGAGATTTGAATTTCTTAACTTCCATTGGTAGTAAGGTCGCCTCCTAACTCGCTATTTATTATGCATTTACAGGTGGTCTTTCAGTCGCCAATCAAAATATATATTGAATTCATATTCGTGTAGTGCCGCTATAACAAAAAGACCTTATTTCCGAAGTATTTCAATTATATCATTTTATTTCCTTATTAATATTCATTATTCAGCATATACATTCGTATTTTTTTTACTAATTTCCCTTTTTACGATTGAGCTAGAATCCCATATTGTGAAAAATTTATAAATATTGTTATGAATCAATTACATTGGGTGTATTCTATGCATACTCAACGCATATATAATTTAAATTGTATTTACACACAATTTATTTAATTTCTACTCACTTTTGTAAATTTGTCATATGTCGAAATTAACACGTTGTTACATTTAACAATTATTTAAATTTAAACAAGCGTGTATGAAACCGGGCATCAGAGAAGCATTTGAATTCAAAGGGTACCAGGTGCCATTTTTATGTTTTAAAATTATTCCATCCAAATTTTTATTTTATTATTAATTTTGTTTAAATAAATACGTAAAAAATAAATTCAACTAGTGGTGCAACCAAGAATGAGGGAGGGAAGTCAAAAGTTCATGGCACCCCCAAAGTATCTATTTTTAAATTCTACCCTATTATTATTATTATTATTATTATTATTATTATTATCATCATTATTATTATGGGGTCGCGTGGCCGTGTGCATATAGTGTCTGGTTGCCAATCTGGTGACCTGGGTTCGATCCCAGCCAGTGCAGACTTTTAATAGCACAAAAGTGATTCCTGTGGTGCACTCTCCACATCAGCTAGGGGTGTCCGTAAAGTGACGCCTGGTAATTGCAAGCGCCTACAGGGGAAAAATATATCGTCATCATTACCGATGTCTACATGTAATGTAGATACTGGTACACCCAGTAATGGGTAATATACCGTGATGATATATTTATTTTATTTATTATTAATAATAAATTATTATTAGAAATAGTTATTGAAAATATTAATAAACATTATTTATTTTTCATTTTTAAGTAAAATAAGTACAAAAAAAATCTGATATGGCCAGCACGTGACCCTCCGCCAATTCCATGGTTAAAATAGCAATGAGCTTAAAGTAAAGTATCACTTCCGGTTTTTCAATTTTAGCCAAAATCTAATATGTTGTCCCCCTTGATATAAAAGTCTGAAGTACTAAAATTGAAAAGTTTTGGATTATATTTTAATACAGTTTTTGGGCTTTAGGTAAGTATCTCATCTGGTTATCCAATTTTGCCCGAAATCTAAGCAACTTTTTATATAAATGCAGAAAGCTTAAATACGGAAAATAGAAGTTTTTGGAAATTTGATATGAGTTATCGTGAAAGAAAAAGCGTCACACACACAACACACAGACATCATTGTAAAAATCAGCATCAATTTCCTAGTGCTCTAAAACGCAACCTGTGTAAATTCTTCGCTATTCATGATTCGTTTCGTAAATGTAGTTGTAAAATAATATTTGACATTTTGTAAACACGTGCTTCTTTAGAGCTGTTTGATTTATAGTCCTGCGAACATAGCAAACTTAAATCGGATCATCCTATACATCTAATATTTAAGTATGATACAAAATATTTTATTTTTAGAAACTTTAATTTCATTAGAATCAAATATATTTCTATTACATACTCCTTAACCCGGATTCATTATTAATTTCAATGTAATTGCTTCCTGACAGTGACATTTGTTTAAATATGTCAAAATTGTTATTAAAGTATTACGTTTTTGTTTGACACATAGGAAAGATGATGTTTAAAAATAAATTATTTTATAAATTTATATTTAAAGTTATATAAAGTTATTTACTAAATGCTATTATCGTAGAATTGAAAATTGTACCATTATATTCAATTTTTATTATTAAAAGTTGCTGAAAAATTATATTCAATGTATTTTTTTCAAGAAAAACTGTTAAAAGCTTGTATAAGTGATACTTCCGGTTATCCGATATACGCACTATATACTAATGAGCTCTTCCCACATTACTATAGAATGGGAATACAAAATTTCAAAATTTTCTGATTGATATTATTTGAGTAATCGTGTCTTCAGGATCCACACACACACACACACACACACACACACGCACACACACACGCACGCTCACACACATACACATACACACACACACACACACACACACACACACACACCATTGTAAAAATTTTAAAATCGGATTCTGGGGAAATGCTTATTTACTAAAATATCTATTTGCAATTTTTAGCATGATCCCTATACTTCCCTTACCTAGGGTAGAGGGAGGTAAAAAACTTGAAATTATGGTTATTATTAAAAACAAATAGTAAAATAATATTAATTCGTCACTCATTAAGCTCGTAGGATGACATATAAATACTGTTATTATTGACAAATCCATATGATTTTTAGGAAGTACCAAGTTTCAAAGGATAAGTTTCAAAATTTTATGATAATCTGACGTTTAGTTCACAAGTTACAGTGGTTTTCGTGACGCTACTTTTGTAATTTTCAATATAATGAAAAAATCTGAATTTCTTGTGTTGATAAAACATTGCTTTTTAATGGGAAAAATACCGTTCAAATGAAGCAATGGCTTGATAAGCGTTATTCGGACTATGCTCCATCGAGACAAATGGTAGAGAAGTGGTTTGCTGATTTTAAACGCGGCCGTACAAACACCGATGATGCTAAACGCTCTGATCGCCTAAATTCGGCAGTTGTTCCAGAAAAGATAAAAAAAAGTGCACAAAATGGTTTTGGTCGATCGTAAATTGAAGTTGCATGAGATAGCTGACACCATAAAGATATCAGAAGGCAGTGTATTTACCATTTTGCATAAACATTTGAGCATGAAAAAGATCTGTTCGAAATGGGGACCGCATTTTCTCAGAGTCGATCAAAAACAACAACGCGTTGACGATTCAGAGCGCTGTTAAGAGCTGTTTCAGCGCAATAAAAAGAATTTTTTCATGGGGTATGTGACAATGGATGAAACATGGATCCATCACTTCACTCCAGAGTCAAATCGGCAGTCAGCAGTAAAGAGATTTAGCTCCAATGAAGAAGTGATTGCCGAAACTGAAGGGTATATTGAGGCTAAAGATAAATCGTTCTATAAAAAAAGCATCAAAATGTTAGAGAAGCGTTGGAATGAATGTATCGCTCTTGAAGGAAACTATGTTGATGATTGAAGTCGAATTTTGCCTAAAAGTTGTTGTTTTATTAGTCATCCTACGAACTTATTGAGTGATGTGTTAAGTGCGATGTAAAATAGAATATTAATATAAGCATACAAAAACACAGTAAAACAGAAAATATAATAAAAACATTGTATAAAAGCAGCACAAATTTTAATACAAACAACTGAGCACATTGCACAATGCAAGAAATCCCACTAATTTACAATATCCCTACAAAACCAGCAAAACTAAAATCCGTGCGAAATACATACAATTTTTCCCACAGCTGTTTATCTTTATTAGGGCGCATGTCTAAACAGCGCATGTGTTGTATACCATAATCCACGTTCAGTTTAATCCTCTTAAAATTGGAAACCGGAGTGACCCGGAGCCGCCGTCCGGGTCGCCGGATCTCCGAACAAGAACGAGAAGGAGCAGATCGCGTAATACTTGATATAATGACAGGAAAGATTTGATGCCTTTGTATAGTACGATACGAGAGAGCATAGATGATTATTCTCCAAGCTTTGAGAGGAAGCTGCACATCATCTTTGTATGGAGAATTTTAAATAATTTAGGCTCGGTTCTTCCATCTCTGGATAAAGAGTCAGTTAATTTAACTGTCAGATAACATAAAAATATCGTATCAATATTAGAGCTTAAATTG
Organism: Ophonus ardosiacus; assembly: GCA_943142095.1. NCBI lineage: Eukaryota > Metazoa > Arthropoda > Insecta > Coleoptera > Carabidae > Ophonus > Ophonus ardosiacus. The sequence continues at coordinate 23,228,961 of OW964829.1, read as the reverse complement.
ACATTTATCTGGCAGTTTAGTTAACACTTTTTCCAGAGATGGAAAAACCGGGCCTTAATGTTATAAACATATAATTTTTTGCTATATTCAGTAGATATCAATTAAATCTGAACATTTCTTGTATTTACAATTTCGCTACAAAATTAATAGAACAGGAATTACACCCACATAAAAATTTTTATCCCTGTATTTCCTATAGTTCATAAAAAACATCCGGTATAGGAAATACAATGTTATTTTTATATTTATTTTAATTTTATTATGCTGTAGTTACTTATTAATTTAAGAGGAAAGTTATAAATAAAAAACTTCTTTACAAAAAGAACTATATAATTTGAGACTAAAATCAATAACATTTTTTTTATTTTACGGAAAAAAGAAAAAACCAATAAAATACGCAATTTCATCATATTTCAAAGGGCCGCGGAACAAACTGTAATGATATTGTAATAATATATATCTCGAACTAACATAAATAATAACAGGAAATATAAAAGCAAATACCTCTTTTCAACACAACAAAAGATACAAAAATTCATTCAAGTGGAAAAGATAACATAAACAATGCCCTAGGAAGCACTTCCTCCGATAGTAACACAAGCGATAAACCATGATAGCTCTAATAACACCTCCATTATCAAGTGGAGCGTCATATGCAAATATAACCCGAGTTTAACATCACCTGAGTTATCTGTAATTTCGAGATAACACACCGTGTGCACCGAAGGTATTTCTTTCCGGATTATTGGTGCTATAAACTGTATATGCTTCAGCCAAACATAATTACGTTTATGAGAAATATAAATGATTGTCTCCTTAAATAAATAATGGCTCAAACATGTGAGGTTATGATAGCATAAAAATTATATTGTATATGTGTGGTTAATAAACTGTTTATTAAATGTGTCAACAATAATAGACTTTACTGTTTATAAAACAAAAACGTGGTAATACTGTATGGTACGAAAAAATACTAAGCGACTGGTAGAATTGAGGACAAAGGGAATATACAGGAATGCAGTCAATATAAGTGATATATTTATTATTTGACAAACATCGACGTTTCGTAACCTACTGCTACTTCTTCAGGATGCTACAAGAGATAATATATAAATACATGTTAAGATTTTTAGTAAGCTTGAAGATGGAAACTTATTTACTTACAGCAGTGTTGTATAGTATTTGAAATATAAGTAATTGAAATAAGTATTTGAATTAGATAAAGTATTTTAAGTAATTATTTGAAATACTTTGTATTTTTAGTTTAAATACTTTTCACAGGTATTTTATATTTTAAATAATAAATAAAATAAATATATCATCACGGCATATTACCCATTTCTGGGTGTGCCAGTATCTACAACACATGTAGACATCGGTAATGATGACGATATATTTTACCGTGTGGGCGCTTACCAGGCGTCACCTCACGGGCACTCATAGTTGGCGTGGAGAGTACACCACAGGGGTCACTTTTGTGCCATTTAAAATTGGAAATATTTGGCGCCTGTCGGGATCGAACCCGGTTCCCCCAGGTTCGCGACCAGACACGCGGCCACGGGACCCCATATTTTAATAAATATACATACATACATTTTTATACATATTTTATATTTTAATACATTAAAATACTATTATTTGTATGAAATACTACTTTTCAATATTTGAAATACGTTTTTGTATTTAAAATACGGAAGTATTTGAAATAGATTTATGTATTTGAAATAGAAACCCTCCGTCGTGTGTAGTCTGTTAGTAATATAACATGGAATAATTCTCTAATTTTTTTCTTCAATAAACATTTGCCTATGTTAATGAAAGAGTTTCTTTTTAATATTAATAAAATTACGCGATTAAGTTGAATATAAAAAAAACATTTTTACAATATCCTAACTTATCTTATTTGTTTTTAAATAATTCAAAGTAATATATTTGAAATACTTGAAAGTATTTGAAATATTGGTATATTTGAAATACTAAAAAAATAATTGTATTTTACCAAACATATGAAATATTTTTATTTAGTATTTTGTATTTTCTATTTGAAATACGTTTTTTAAAGTATTTTACACAACAATGACTTACAGTCAAATTTCAATTAATGTTATATCTTTTAATGCATCCCGTAACATCTAATTTTCATTTTAAAATTTAATTTCACTGTAAGTAAATAAGTTGCCACCTTTAAGCTTACTAGAAATCTTAACATGTATTTATATATTATCTATTGTAGCCATTCTGAAGAAATAGCAGTACAGGCTACGAAACGTCGATGTTCGTCAAAATTTAAATATACCGTCTGCATTGATTGCATTTCTGTACTTTCCCTTTCTCATTACGTTGCAAATTCGTAGTATTGTAAAATTAAATTTATTATTAATTATGCTTGTTATAAAAGTGGAGGCATCGAGGCGTTGAAGAAATGGAATACCTTAAATTTTACATAAATATAAATGTTTCATTAAGATTTTTCAAATAACATGAAGAGCTGGTCATAGGTTTTTAACATGGGAAAACAGTTTATCCAATTCATTTTACAATGTTTCAAAGAAATGCTATAGAGAATTATATTTTGCATTTAATTCAAAAATAACATTTTCCATTATTTATATTCGAAGAAAAATAAAATATGATTATTGAATTGAATGCAGAATTTAATTTTGTACAACTTTTATTTCAAGCATTTTTGTTAAAAATTGCTAGACCATTTTTGTGCAAGAAAAAGTACTTTATTATAAGCGTGCCTTGAATGGAATAAATTAATAGTTTTTATTTTTACCATTCGCTAAAAGAGGTATTGGAATCATGCTAAAATTCGCACATCCAGATTTTAGAGGATAAGCACGTTTTAAGGTCCCTATAATCCGATTATAATATTCCTACGATGATGCCCGCGCGCCCGTGCGCGCGTGTGTGTGTGTGTGTGTGTGTGGATGTTGTAACCACGGTTTCTCAAATACTATAGGACTTAAAAAATATTTAACTGCAGTTTCCTCAATCTGACATTCCTGGGAAGAGCTGATTAGATTTTGGTAACAATTGGACAAACCAAAGTAATAGTTTCTTTAAAAAAATCTTCTAAATATTTTTTTTTGGAAATTTTTGTTATTACAAATATTGAAGAACATAAAATTCTCCATCTAATACACATAAAATTTTTATTATATCTTGTATAGATGTAGATATAAACGCACTGTAATATATAGAATAATTTAGGTAGTAGATCGCAGAGGCTAAGGCACTAAGGACACCATAGTTAAGTTTATAACATAGTTTGTAAATGACAGATGTCAGTGTCAAAAATCACAGTTTTAGTGACATTCTGAAAGCTTTTTCTGGGAAGTACGTACATTTAATCTTTCTTATTGTTTTATTAATTAAATATTTAAAATTGAAGGTAAAATGCATATATCCATCAGAAATACCGCCAGTCTAATTAATGAATTAAATTGGAAGAATCTCTGATATTCAGGAACTTCCTCATACAATGAAAAATAGATATAATTACAATTGTATGTGTGCAGAAGACATGTTAAATACAATAAAAACAATATTTAGGTAAAGTTCTGAATTTTTTTTGTTATAAAACGACGGTTCGGTAGCGAAGTGCAATACAATACTTATAAAATGGAAATGGCGAGAGGTATTGTGCCAGCCACAACAGACTTTGTAACGTAGAATTAAAGTGACACAAAGGAAATAAGACAAAAGGACATTTTTTATTGTCACTTATATTTTTGTCATGGCATTTTACATTATTTAATTTAATTAAATACTTTAGCGGAAAATAATTTTTAAAAAATGTTACCCTTTAACATAAAACAGCTTTTTATTATGAAGACCGAACTCCATAAAAGCGCTTTTATTATAAAAGTGCGTTCGTAATATGGACCATTTTTTTATTACATTAGTTTTGTTAAATAGAAATTGTTTGTCAACAACCTTCTTTGTTGCTCTTCTTATAATTCTCAAGATAGTATAGCTGCCGCGGGTTAAGTTGACCGTGATACTGCACATTCTAGCCACTCCGAAAACATCGACTACAATTTTTTACTTGTGAATAAATCCCCTTTTCCCTTTATATCAATTTTAAATGTTGATGGAGTGTTTTTTTCGTTGCAATAATAGCATATAACACTTACTAGTGAATAGGTAACAATTATTGCAAACATTCGGGTAAACGTAACCCCTTTATTTACTACAGTTCGACCCGTCCAAGTAAGTTCAGCGAATTGTAGATCAATCTCAATTTAACCCTCGTCAACTATACCTAATGGTGACCTATTTAAAATTAACATACTCTATACTCTAATTTTTAAGTTTATTCGTGTAAATTTAAATTAGGATAAAAATTAATTTAAGATTTATATTTGTAACGTGCATTGTTTGATTTCGCTATTTCACTATATGCATATTCCCATTTAAAAAAACTCGAAAAAATTATCAATGTCGTTTCTGTGAGCGTTCGTGACCAAAATACCTATTATCACTTCCCAAAAAGAAACAACATTTGCAAAGAAATCCTCCGGTTAAATTTATCCATCTGTTGCAACAATCGTCAAATTCCTTTGAAGAACTAAACTACATGTCGCTCCTACAACGAACAAAACCTTTTCGCGTTCCAGAAAGCGAGTGCATCGGAAAATGCTGAGCTCACTTGTTTCAAGCCATTTGCATATTGACTGCGACGTACGAGAGAACCTTCAAACTCCGGAAGAAGTGGCACGCTAAGGAAATTTACATGCCAACGAAATTTACAAATTCACTCAGTGATACGTATATCGGATTCGCATTAGGTGGAAATTCGCGTAAATCAATTAAATACGAAATACTTTGCTTGTTAGTAATACCCCTGGTAGCTATCGAGATGAAGTAAGTTCGGCAGTTTAAGTTATGTTGAGAATTAGTTCTCGGAAATTTGAATTGGCAAGCTCTCTCACAAGACGAGCTGTTTTAATGACACGGGATTTTACTTAGAAACATACCTGTAATTTTGATGAAAAATGGTTGAGTTCTAAACAAAATTTTATATGCAATATCACTGATCACTCTCACTTAGGGTTGCCAACTGACCTTTTTTGGAAAGGACAGTCCTTTTTTAAGCATATCTTGTCCTTGTCCTTTTTTAATCCAGGAAAGGACGCGATTTGTCCTTTTATAGTATTTTTTTATTTATAATATTTTTCTTATTATAAATATGAAAATGAAATAATTATTTCACATTTTATGTAATGTAATGAAATAACGATAGATTTTTTTAATTATTGATGTAGGGTTAACTAGTGTTGACTTTTCAAATTTTTTAATTGTTTCTTTCATGCTCATGCTCTCATCCTTCTTAATATTTTATTATAATTTATTAGCGCTAAATAACTGCTTTGTCAGTTTAAAAAATTAAAATGTAAAATTAGATATTGGCAGTAAATATTTTAAGGTTAGATATCTTATTGTGTTTTACTTGTTTTCTTCATAAAATATTGATTTTAATTTTTTTTTTATTTATTTATTAAATTTGATTTATTGTAAAGAAACTATATTATCTTGCATTAAAACACCGTTGACCTTGAAAATTTTCAAAAAAATCGCCTGCGGCGCATTTTTTCTTCTAAATTTTAAATTCTACACACAATTCAAAAAAAACAAAACGAAAAATGTCCTTTTTTGTAATTTTGTAAAGTTGGCAACCCTACTCTCACTGCACATTGCACGACATCAATACCAATACCAATTTACACAAATGCCAAGTACACAGGAATATTCTGGCATAGGTTGATAAGGAGAAACAAACCCTACATTCATATTTAAAAATTTATTATGGCCAGCATTTTGTGTAAGTACCTGTCGACCATTTAATTTTATTTTATAAATTAAATATGGCACAAAATATTTTTAATTTTTTATTGATATTTTCATACTCAGTCGTCGATAGATGGAAAAAATAAAAAGCAAATTTTGAGTCTAATTAACTTCTTATTATAAGTATTTCTTTATACAATGTAGTTAGAAATTGATGCCCTTGTAACACCATACAATAAATAAAAATAATTGGTTTATTGTATACAGTGTCCGTGTAGATGATGTCACCAAAAAGTCTGGTCCACATGAGAATTCTGGCTACGTAAAAAAAGTATATTGGCGTTTTTTCCGATATTTGTAAACTGAATGTATAAACGAATGTATTTATGTGTAAATGAATTTACAAATTATAATAATATTGTAATAAATTTCCTCGACCACTCATGGAGATTCAGCCCATTAAACCTTTTGGCTACGTCGTTTATATATATATATATATATATATATATATATATATATATATATATATATATACCGATGTCTGCATGTGTTGTAGATACTGGCACACCCAGAAATGGGTAATATGCCGTGATGATATATTATTATATTATTATTATTATTATTATTATTATATATATAGGTACTTAATTTTTTTTTAAATATCTTGTAAATTTACATTTTGGCATTACTAGGTGCTCAGTTTAGTAATTAGCGATCAATTTTAAAGCAAGCATAACATCTTGTATAAGAATTTCACTGTGCAACTATACGGAACTTTGAAACCCCAATAAAACTCTTGCCTATTAAAATAGTTTCAAGCAAATTTTCAACTTTCGTAGACATTTAAATCAAATATAATAATAAAATACCTTTCTTCACAAATTATTCGTAGACATATAATGTACACTGAAAAGAAACTATATTTGCGTGAAACATAAAATTTTTCACGGTAGCAATGATTATTATTAATACTGATGATTTAAGAGTAATTTGTTCAAATGATTGCAGGGCGCGCAGTACCTATAAGTTTATAAAAAAATCTAATTTGAATTAAACGATATTATAAGTTTAATTTAATTTAGAAAAGTTGTTGCTAAATTTTATTTTTGAAATATAGTTCTTGAATGATAGATTGGTAGTTTATCTTGTAAGTAGCATATCAGCTCTTGGAGTATCTTATATTCACAAATATTGAACAAAAAAATATATATCACCACGGCTTATTAGTATTTTATCCATTCTGGGAATCCCAATCATAACTAATTTGCAAATTTAACATCAGTTGGAATCGAATCCGTGCCGTCCAAATCACAATCATGAAAAATAGGTACATATTAGGAAACAAAAATATTATTTAATATTTATCATAAAAAAATTAATTCTGTATGAAAAAAATGTAAATATGTATAACTAAATTAGGCTTATTACCTATTTCTTGGTATGCCAAATCTATTTCTACTCGCAGATTTTCGTAATAACAACTTATCTGTAGAATTGAGGATTTTCAAAGTCGTCGTGGATAGAGGATCACAGGGTTCACTTTTGTGCTATTTGAAAATTGGAAATGTTTAAAGTTGATGTATATCGGAATCGAACACGGGCTTTCGAATCATAACCGACCCCTATGGAACGCCGTTTGACTTTTTATTCAACGTGATATTCATATTCTGATTGTTAATAGGACGTCGAACCATATTTTTAAATATATATATATATTTAAATATGTTTCATATATTTTTCATGTTTTAAATTTATCACAAACATATTTTTAAATAAATAAAAATATCATTGGGATTCATTTAATTTATTTAAAATGTTCTCAAACATATTAGTAAATCAAATATAAACCCGCGAACAATTAAAAATAAGGTTGAATTTCCAATATGTATTTGAAAATATGGTTAGTGTGCTCGTGAATTATCTTTTTAAAAACATATTTTTAATTCTCATTGCAAACTCAGTTTTATTTGAATTAAAAATATGTTTGTGATATTTTTAATTCTCTATCTCTCTCTTACTCATTGCGTTATATGGGAGAAATAGAAAGAGACAGAGAATTAAAAATATGTACCAGTAAGTTTGTAACCATATTTCTAATTCGAAACATATTTGAAATTCAAACATATTTTTAAATGAGCATTTAAGATTATGTTTCGAGTTCTGAAATGTATTTAATAATATGTTTCATTTAATTTTTAAACAATTTAAATGCATTTTGCTATTTGAAAATATGTTTTAAAAATTTTAAACCATTTTTAATATGTATAGTACTGTATAAAACATTTAATATTTTCTTTTTTATATACGAAGTGATTTAAAAATATGTTACGATTTCTAATGCTTTTCGAAGCGCAAACATATTTACCATGATTCAAAATAAATTCAACCATATTTTTAAGTTTTTATTTTAAATATGTTTGCGATACGAGAAGCATTAGAAATCTTAACATATTTTTAAATCACTTCGTTTTACAAAAATAAAAAAAATAAATGTTTTATACAGTACTATACATAATTAAAAAAGATTTAAAATTTCTAAAACATATTTTCAAATAGCAAACTGCATTTAAATCGTTTAAAAATTAAATGAAACATGTTCTTAAATACATTTCAGAATTCGAAACATAATTTTAAATGCTCATTTAAAAATATATTTGAATTTCAAATATGTTTCGAATTAAAAATATGGTTACAAACTTACTGATACATATTTTTAATTCAAATAAAACTGAGTTTGCATTGGGAATTAAAAATATGTTTTTAAAAAGATAATTCACGAGCAGACTAATCATATTTTCAAATACATATTGGAAATTCAACCTTATTTTTAATTGTTCGGGGGTTTATAATTGATTTACTAATATATTTGAGAACATTTTAAATAAATTAAATGAATCCCAATGATATTTTTATTTATTTAAAAATATGTTTGTGATAAATTTAAAACATGAAAAATATATGAAACATATTAAAATATAAATATTTAAAAATATGGTTCGACATCCTATTAACAATTAGAAATATGAATATGACATTGAATAAAAAGTCAAACGGCGTTCCATAGACCCCAAAGAATTTCCATGAAAGGACTTGTATAAACAATTCTTTATCTCATTTTATAAAATAAAAGGGCAAACAAGCATTGCCTGTAAAAAAGAAGTGGTGCGTGAGGATCTAAAAAAACACCACTTCCCTCGCTCATCAGGGTTGGATTGCATCAAAAAGCTGATAAATCCTTGATTAATGCTCTTACAACCAGTGATAATGCTCTGTGTAGAGGGTTAACTAACCGTGCGGGAAAGTTCATAGGTCACGGCCACGGGAAATGTCGAAATGGGAACGCGGTTATTTCTGTTATAGTGTTAATTTACCGGTGAAATGTACTCGAATTGCTCATGTCGTTTTGAATTAAACCCTTTTTTATACTGATATTTTCAGTGTAGCAATATACGAGTACATATGGAAACGTGTAAGCAGTGTGCATCACAACAGTGTATAGCTGGATGCGAATCATATAATCTATTAATAATTTCCATTTTGAACTGTAACATGATTTCCCGGAATATTTATTTCGCAGTAAATTGATTCTGTTTCAAACTGGAAACAATATTTCAACACCAATGTGTATAGAAATAAAATGTATGGATGCATATTTTCCAAAAATCTAATGCGAAATAATTTTATATTTTATAAAAAAATTTAAATATCATAATTAAACTACGTATAGCACTAAAGCCTTTCAAAATTTGACTCACTTGTCTACATTTGTTATTATGGTAATATAATACTTAAGGTATAGTTTAGTTCAAAATCATTCATTTGACTTCTATAATCCCTGAAATTTCGACAATAATAGCGATATGGTGAACTTATAGCAATAGAAAATAGGTTTTGGTTTTACTTAGCTCTTTTGGTTCACAATCGCTTACACAACGACTATATATAGAAAATTGATCTGAGAAGTACTCATTGTGAAAATTTTCTTCATAAAAATGCCTTGCAAGAACGACCACTAACAAATTGTTTCACTGGGTGCTGTTACTCGAGGGCTCTTGTAAGTATACTTAGAAAAATTGGTACGAACTGTAAATTTTCCAGATCAATTCTCTATATAGCTCTCTATATATAAGCGAGTATGAACCGAAAGAGCTTGTAAGTAAACCTATTTTCTATTGCTATCTGTTTATCTGTTCACCATATGCGGTTTTGGCTTTTGTAGTTAAAATTGCAGGGATTATAAAAGTCAAAGAAATGATCTTGTACTAAACTATACCAGGGGTATTATGTACGTTGATCAAAGGCGTTATTGTCCGTTTAACTCCCGTGGTGCCTTAAATATTATGTCCTACTGTATGTCATTCATATTCTATGGATCTACGGATTACGGATCAGAAAATGTTTATAAAATTTACGCAGTATAGGCTATGAATACTTGTGCTTGTTTTTTTACCTCTCGCTAAGAGAGGTATTGGATTCATGCTAAAATTCGCATATCCAGATTTTATTGAATTAGCACGATTTAAGGTCTCTACAATCCGATTATAACATTTTTAAAATGATGTCTGTGTGTGTGTGTGGATGTATGTGTGTGTGTGTGTATGTATGTAGGTATGTATGTCTGGATGTTGTAGTCACGATTCCTCAAAAACTATAAGACTTAAAAAATATTTAACTGCAGTTTCCTCAATCTGGCATTCCTGGGAAGAGCTGAAAAGGTTTTGGTAACAATTGAACAACCGGAAGTAGTAGTTTCTTAGAGAAAATCTTCTAAATATAATTTTTTGGGAGTTTTTTTTATTAAATATTGAAGAACATAAAATTCTCCATCTAATACACTTAAAAATTTTATTATATCTTGTATAGATTTAGAGATAAAGACTCTATAATTTATAGAGTATACTAATCGCAGAGGCCAAGGCACTAAGGAAACCAGTTGACAAATTCCAATGTTTATAACATGACACATGTCATTGTCAAATATCAACAGTTTTAGTGACATTCTGATAGCTTTTTCTGGGAAGTATATTTAACTTTTCTTATTGTTTTATTAATTAAATATTTGAAATTATAGGTAAAATTGTGGTGAAATGCATATATCTATCAGAAATACCGCCAATCTGGTTAATGAATTGGAACAATATTTGACATTTAGAAACTTCCTCATACAATGAAAAATAGATATAATTTGAATTATATGTGTACAGAAGACATGCTAAATATAGTAAGAAACAATATTTGGGTAATGTTCTGTAAGATTTTGTTATAAAACGACGGTTCGAAAGTGAAGTGCAATTCAATACTTATATAGCCTAATATGGAAATGGCGAGAGGTCTTGTGCTGGCCACAACAGATTTTTAGGCTATATATCCCAGTGTCAATATCAATTTAGACATTACCATAGCAACAACTCATAATGCCCTTGCTTGGGCATTATTTGTTATATAATTATCGTGAAAGCAGGGTTATTATCATAATAATAATATACCGTTTTGACATTAAATATTTTTTGTATTCTCAAAGCGCGACGTAGTAGCTTCACACATTGATTACAGTACGTTCGTGAAATCTGACTGCTAATATCGATGCGTAAAATGCAACGCATTTTACGCCCTATGCTCATAAGAATTTTTATGGTTTTTGACACGAATAAAATTATCTAAGCTGTGACTGTTTTTTGACAACTAAATTCAATAGCACAAGCAAAATATTTTAGAATTTTGAATATCGCAGAAAAAGACTAATGTGCATCATATCCGTCAGGCCTTTTTATACTTATTGGTTCCACTACTCGCCTACGGCTCACTTCGTAAACTCCACTCTATAATATTGATTCAATGGATTCCGTTTAATATACAAAGTTTAATCTCAACGGTTGAACATATTTATTTGGTTAATATTTTTTACCTCGCGCTACCCTTGGTGATGTATATGGAGCATTCTAAAAACCGCATATCGAGATTTTACTAAATAAACACGTTTTAAGGTCCCTAGAATCCAATTTCAACATTTTCACGATGATGTCCGTGTGTATGTGTGTATGTGGATCCGCTTGATGCTCTAACTTTAATATTATCAATCGAAACCTGGTATTTCGACTCTATTCTAATATGGAAAGAAAACAATTTTGGTGTAAATTTTTCTCAATTTATGTTATTATAAAAATTAAAGATTATTTAATTTTCTACAGATATGCATTCATACATGTATCAAAGATAAACACAATTAAACACAATTCCTTAGTTACGCAGTCAAAAAATATTTGACAAATGTCACATTTTATATGAATTTATGTGATAATAAATAATTCAAATAGAGACTATTACTTTCTCCTTAAAATTACATTTCATGATCAATTTTGACAACTTGACTTATGAATTGAATAATGATCAGACATACTTTTCTGTATTCATAGCCTACTCCGAATTAGATTTTTTTCTGATCACACTGTACTTATGTAAATTAAATAAATGAATAAAGACTTTTTTGCATAGACAGAAGAAAATGTTTAGGAGAAATATTGTTTTTATAAATGCTTTACTTTCGAAAATCGATGAAGCGGTTATCAAAAAATCTTGTATCGAAATTTTTGACCGATCGCCATTTTGTTATTTGAAGAAATATAAAATAATTGTAAATTCCAAATGTTTTAGGGAGCCGAAAGGTAATTTTTTTTTTTAAAAAAACTTTTGTCAATAGTCCTTAAAATAAGGGAGTTATGATGATTTTTCGAAAAACAAAAGAACTCCAATAAATACGAACCGTGGCACAAAATCAAAAATTTGTTTTTTTTTCGGGTGTAACAACTTAGTATTAACACCCTGTATGTGTAATAAGTGTAGTGATTGCTACAATTTGTGATAAATGTAAAATTTATTGTTAAAGAAAAGTTTGTTAGTTTCTATTTTATGAAATATAATAATCATTTATTTCTATACATTAAATTGAATCGAAACGTCTAATATTGTATTGTTTTAAAGTGTCCTAATACAAATCAAAAGATGTCATTAGTACGCCATTCGGAGTTTTGTTTGTGAGATGTAATCCTCAAACTACACGTGTGTTGGCCATCAGATTTTTTTACATTAATGATCAATATTTTGTAAAATAAATAATCAGTAATAATAAATATTTTTTGTATGTGGTTGTTATTGTTAGATTAGGTTAGTTTAGAAGTTTAGAGAAGGTTAATTTAGATTGAATTACTAATTGAATATTATATGGAATCTAAGACTATTATTTATAATAGATAATAAAATTAAAAATTACCTTTATAGTAAAAACAAAAACTATTGAGAAAAAATGGTCTTACCTTCAGTAGAAATTTTTTTCGCGAAATTGTTAGCAACTCTGGCATGGTTGATATGTTGAATAATCCTAATTTATCTGTATCTTCTTAATACGCGTAAATTTTGCTACTGAAGATTTTATTTAAAGTTAATTTCAATTTTTAATTTTATTGCCAATATTTTTTTAGTTGAGTTACGCTTTTATTATGTCACTTTTCATGTCATTCTGACGATCTATTGAAAATACTAGCACAATAAATAGCAGCCATACAAAATGTTTGTGTTTTTTAGCCAAGTACACAATCAATCTCATTTTGGTGAAAAATTAGAATTGACTGTTATTACATTAAGCTACAGAAATAATTTACTCTAACACTACAAATCTATATAATCTATCAACTCTCCCTTTAACCAATTAACCACAAAATCTCCAAATTGCTCCTCGGCCATTCAAACAACGTGTGCAATTAACGCCAGACTTCACTGCAGCAGGACCATCAGCTTAGTTCCTTGACAGTGTCGGAGCAAGGCAAGGATAAGCCCTGCTATCTCCTGCACTACTACCGCGCGCCCTTCTTATCCTGCTTAACAGCGGCGGTTGTTGTGATGGCCGCAGGATCTGGCAGGAACAGTCCTGCTGCAGGACAATCGAACCAATTTGAGGAGGGGTGGAATAGGGGAAATTGGGAGAGCTGTTCATAAATAAACGGAGAGGAAAATTAATTATTATTGGAGACGTTAACTTTAACTGATTTAAATTTCGTATTTAATTATTAGTATAAAGTATCAGCACTAATTCAGCAAATATTATTATATTTTAATGCTTTAAAATTTATAAGATTTACATAAACAAATGAGGAGTAGAATTTCCAAACGTTCTATGTGTCTTTGCATATTTTTTCAAAAGGGAAATAAAACATCATTCATAAATTAACACTTCCTTTGTTTTAATAACTAAAATTACTGCGAACGTTTGGTATATGACTATTGGTAATTGACGACTTTTAGGGTATAAAAATATTATTTCGGCAAGAAAAAGAATTGTGAGAAAGAAGCAGAGCCTTGGTACTTACAACTACACATTTCAAATGAAATTGTAGCGGCATGTGGCGCATTTCCAACTTATTTACATTATTTCCAAACATTCTGATGGGATGTGACAATTTTTTTAACCCATCTAATTATGGAAAATAATATGTGTACCCATATTTTTTAAAGTTTATTAAAACCCTTCGGTGGTGGCGCTCAGTCTGACAGACCCGACCGTTTTTATAGCATACTGTGAATTTTTTGTTGGATTATATTTTCAGTGTTAAATTCATAGTTGTTTTATTTTTTTATGTAAAATGTTCGTTTTCATAGAAAAAAAATTGTTGTGGCCAGCACAATACCTTTCGCCATTTGCATAGTAGGCTATATAAGTACTGTATTTAACATTTCTGGTACAACCAAAAAATTACTAGTCACCTAAATGTTCGAGATTCTTACAATTCATTGACGAGATTGGTGGTATTTCTGAAGGGTATATGATGTAATATATGTATGTATAGTAAGTGCGTGTTTAGTTGACACTGATACTGTGCACACTTTAGTTATAAATGAATCCCCTTTCTTTTTATAGCAATTTTAAATGTTGACGGAGTCTTTTCCTCGTTAAAACAATAGCATATTATAATTACTATTACATTTCGACTTGTCCAAATACGAATTTTAGGTTCTCCGCATTCAAGATTATTGTCAACTTAACGTGCAGCAGCTATATATATAATTTTAAATATTTAATTAATGATAAAATAAGAAATAATTAATGTACTTCCCAGAAAACGTCTTCATTAATGTCTGTGGATTTTTGGCACTGACAATTATTTCAATTACAAATATTTTAATTTTTCAACTTGTTTTCATGGGCTGTTTGATTCATTATATAATGGATTATTTTATATATTTATAATTCGCTATCTCTTAACGGCCGAATTCGCCATTCCTTAATCGTGAGTTGACCTACAGATCAACGTTGATTCTAAATCAATCCAATTCATCCTTAAAATCAAGCTAATCTACTAATCAAAATCAATGATCAACTGATTCGTCCTATTCCATGAATCAAGCTTTGATCAGAACTTTAAATACTAATTTTCACATTTATAGCTATGTTAGGATTCTGGCTGTTGTGCTTATCTGTAACTTTGCCTCATGTTATGCTATGCTTCTTCTTTATCTTTATTTAAAACCTGATTGGTTTCATAATTTTTAAATATAGGTACTTTTATTTCTTTCATTTTCGCTATATTTAAAAACACTCCTTTATTGGAATTAGTTTAAATAAAAATTTAATATTATTATATGAACATTATTGCTGGGTTTATGCAGCATGTAAATTATAATAGATATTTACACACCAAGTGAGCTAAGGTAATGTTTACTCACGAGAAGAAAGTTTAGTTAAATTCTTCGAGTGAATAGACATTCTTAGCTCACGTGGTTTGTACAATATTTTATTCAATTTTGACGAAATAATAATAAAAACCATTATAATATTTAATTTTGACAAAATAAAAAGTTAATCAGTTAGTAGGCTAAGCATGACAATCGTCGCTGATATTTTCGTTTTTGATGTTATTTTTAAATGCATTTTTTGTTGCAGAATGCCAGAGTGAGTTAAAATTTTATGAGAGTGATTTAAAAAATTTTTTAATTCACATGTGAAAAAAGTGTTACTTATAGTTGTTGCTATGGAGTTAATAATGACAGTTTAAAACGTCAAAATTGAATAAAATTAAATTAAGTCACTAAATTAAGAAACAAAATTAAAATAACGTCTTTTTTTGAAGTAAATTAAAAAAACCCGGAATTTTGTTTGCCATTTCGTATAATTTAACTTTTATAGGTGAAATTGCGATATATTATATTTATACAGCATAAAAAAATTTAGATATACAACTTGTTGAATAATTTCAATCAGTATTTCGTCGCTCTTTTCTGCAGAAACTTTGTTATGATCTTATATTTTCATAGATTAGATGTTAAAATCTGTCATATGTGCGCGAATGGCGTAGGCGCAAAACTAAGAAATTATAAAATTAAACTAAAAGTTGAAAATAACCAACTTCTTAATTTAGTTTCATTAGTTTAGTTCTTCAGTATAGTTGCATAAAAGTTGTCATTGATAACAATGGATTTTACTTGTTTAGTTTTACAATTTAATTATTTAATTTAGTAGCCTGCGTAAACCTAGCATTAAAAATATATTTCACATATATTTACATATTAAGTAATGCTGGGTTTATGCAGGCAACTAAATTTTTTATCCTATATAAATATAATGTATCACAATTTCACCTATAAAAGTTAGATTATACGAAATGTCAAACATAAAATTCTAAATTTTAATTTACTCCATAAACGACGTTATTTTACTTTAGTTTCTTAATTTAGTGACTTAATTTAATTTTATAATTTACATGCTGCATAAACCCAGCATAATACTTTTTATGGGAAAATACATTTACCACGATTAAAATTATATGGCAGTTACATTAACTGTCAGAAATCAAAACAAAACTGTGAATCTTTTGATCATGATTACTTGAAGCAAACGTTGATTTACGAATCAGCTTGATTCCTTAATCAGTTGACCATTAATCAACGGAGTAATATTGAATTCGACTGTAAATCTATAAAAGATATAACAAAATTATTCAATGTATTGGATAGAGAATTTTATATTCTTTATTATTTGCATAAACATAAATTTCCAAAACATAATATTTAGAAGATTTTTTTTTAATAAACTATTACTTACGGTTATTCAATTGTTACCAAAACCTTTTCAGCTCTTACCATTAATGTCAGATTAAGGAATACGTAGCTAAATTGTTCTTTAGTCTTCTAAAATTTTAGAAACCGTCCCTGGAACATCCAGATACACATACATGCACACACACATACATACATACACACACAGACATCACTGTAAAAATGTTATAATCGGATTCTAGAGAACTTAAAACGTGCTTATTCCTTAAAATCTGGATATGCGATTTTTAGCACGAATCCACCTATCGTAGAGATAGGTAAAAATTTGATGTGGCCAGCACATCATCTCCCGGAATTTAACTTTTATTAATTTAAATACAAACTTACATTTTTATTCATTCTGAAAACTATATTATATTTCTTTGTATTTGTATAACTATAGCTACTGTTTTATTTACCATTTTCATTTTAAAACGGAGTCATTATTAATTTTTTTGACCGTTACATTTATCCGTTATTTACATATATACACCGATTTTTCACACTTGACCGTTACGTCATAGTTTCATGTTCGTATATTAGATATACGTATCGAAGACAGAATGTAAGACAGAGATAAACATTTTATTTTGCTGTTCAGCAATTAATAACGCAAGGTCAAGTATGAAAAATCGGTGTATATTTGAAATCTGGTGGTCGATTCTAATTCAAAAGAGACTTATCGCAATTAATGACGTCATATTTTTTCAATGGTTTTTTTATAGGAATCAAATAGGGATTTAATTTTCTAGTTTGGTGTGAAGTGGAGTATGACAGGACTTTGCAATGTTTGACATTTTGAAAATTGTAATTGCAATAGGTGAGTCAACTTATACAGAAATAGTTAAAACAGTATTATTCAAAATTTACAATATATTTTTAGGAAATGGTTCTGTATTGCTATATCGAATTCGGATCTATTATTACTACAGTTATTTACAAGACAAGTTATTGATCATGAAGCGTGCCAGTCACTTTTAAATTAAGACACAACGTAAAATTATCTGAAAAAAATAACCTGTCATATTCCACCCTGTTTATACCAATCTAGAAAATTAAATCTCTAAAATCTGACGTCATGAATAGAAACTAGATTGAGACAGTCTCCAGTCTCCAACAAAATTAGAATCGATCTTCTGAACTGTATAATTAAGAAATTGAAGAAAAGGCGTTAAAACTCTAGCGATGTAATATGAGCAACAAGGTAGGTACAAATCTATCTGTTTCGTTCTCAGAATTTTTATTGCTGTTTTCCTCGAATTCTATTAATACTTAACAATTTTAAAAAGAACAAAGGGATATTATTTTTAACTCTGTGTTAATATTTTCTCTAAATTTGATCAAGGTCACATATTCCATTTTATTAACTTAAATATTATATATATAATAAACATCACGGCTTATACCTATTTCTGGATTCTGGGCTTACCAATCTGCTTCTATTCGCAGATTTCGGTAATGAAGAAATATATGTACCGATGAGGGCGTTTACCTAGCCTCACAGGCTCCTAAAGCTGTCATGGAGAAACTCAGGACGTGTAAAACACAACCGATCACCAACGCACACAGCCACGTGTCCCCAATTTTATCTTCTTAAATATTAAAATTTCAAAGCAAATTAATCCTATGTTTAATAGTAATAGTACCTATATCTAATAGCCAGATATAAATCTGAGTCTGAATGATTAGTAGGTATAAGTTGTCGATCTTCTTGTAGACTACTCAAACCTTTAAATGTAAGTAAAACTGGTTTGAAAATTGGTGGAATTCCAGCCTCATATAGGAATAGACTCGCAAGTGTAAAGAATTTATAATAAACAAGGTATTTTAATATAAATGTAAAAATAAAACTTCGCTCTCAAATATTGATTTACAAAAACAAAACTTTAAATTATATTTCTAAAAGATATTACTACGAATACACTAAATTATGCAGCATTAATCTGAAAATTATTAATACTTAAAAACGCAGAAACAAATTACTTGTTTCATTATCCTTAGATTATTAAATGAAAAATTTATCACTCACTGGCCACTAGCTCCCTAACACATAATTATAAACTGATGAATATTACGCTATATTATGGAAATGCAATAAAATGACGTAGTTCAATAAAGACATACATATTCATTTATAAATGTTATAACAAAAATACTTTTCATAATATGACCTAGAGTTGTACTAAATGATTACTATTGTAAAGAGATTAAAATAAAACTAAATAGTAAATTGGTGAGTCACAGTCAAAAATGGGAACGTAAAATTTGATTATTCGAATCGAAACGTGTATCTCCTTTTATAGACATTGTTGAGGCGGTTTATGAAAAGCTTACACATAAAGAGTAATTATCAATCATTTTTGACGTTTATTTCCCTATTAAATTATAAACCACTTATAGGTAGCATTAAATATGTATTTTGTTGATATCAAAATAATTTATTACAATCTGTTATACTTAATTATTCGTTCGATATAGAGTTTATCGTGATGAGCTATCTTTAGCAACCCTTATCATATCTGAAGGGATATCTATCTTAATAACCGATCACAATACCGATTCAAACCAGCAACTTCACATTGAAACCATAATGTCTAATGAAACAATGACCCATTGAATCCTGTACCTCTGTCCTGGTTCCTGCTCCTTCAAAGGACTAAACAGCCAAACTAATTTCCTTGTTGGTTACAGGACTGCTGCCAAGACAATGGATCTGCTCACATGTGAGTCATCCAGGTATTCGCCTTCAAGGATAAACACTCATACAAACAACTAATTAAATCATTCAGCTACTTCAAGGTGAAAAATACAACGCTGATTTAATTTAATGCAACGATTATTCCATCTGCAAAAATGTTATTAGCTGATGAACACACGTACGACTCGAATAGTTCGAATAGGACAAAATTATGAGCGAACTAACAAATTACCCCGTTTAATTAAGCCATTCAGAATCCGGTTCGTTAAGTAGAATTTACTTTAGCCAAGGGAATAAGTACAATTTGCAGTAATATGCAGCCAGACGAGCACGGCTTGAAAATCGAGCTAATTGAAGCCCGAGGCAACGACATGGACTGGCTAGGATTAGTAGAAATGGAGACTTCCCCACAGACAATCAGCAATATCCTAGACATGCAACGTGAAAGTGGAGACGGAGACAGCGGAGCCGAATGCAAGGAGCCTACAGAAGACGGAAAAGATTTCCTTGAAATTAAAGATGCGCTCACGAACATCACCCGCGAAGTGCAAGGAGCGGAGAAACCCAAGGAACATAAAAAGATATCCAGGATCCCTGTGCGACAAACCCGAATGCCTTATGGCCAGAGAACAGACAAAAACAACCCTCCAAGAGATAACAGTTTCCCCGATAAAATCCTAACCGTTCCAAACTCCAACCAAGATTCAAATCAAAACATTCAAACTCCCATCAACAAAATAGATGAGAAGTGGCGAGAGATCAAAAATTTCGTCGAAGATGAAGAGTATTATCTCTTGGAACAAGCATATGTTGAACAAGAAAATTTAAATGAAATTCTCCCTTTTGAAATGCGAGATATATATCAAGATCTGGCAACTGTCCCAATTGCAATGAATCAAGACTCCAACGAAAGTTCGTTAAGCCCACGCGCACCGCTAGCCGTAGCCGAGGAAACCACCAGTGATGAGTTCACGCTAGACGAAGTGGACGATACAATACTGGAAGCTCCAGAGGAGTTCCGGGGCGACACGATATGTGAGTCTGGTGTGGATGTTTCGGGATCCGCGGCTGACACGACTTGGTGTCCGAGCGGCGAGGAAATGGAGCTGTCAAGCGCACGCCGTGCAGAGGCGGAGGTGAACCATGACCGCGACCAGCCGACACCGGAAGTCGGCGCGGAGCCAAGCGGGGACTACAATGAGCCAGACAAAGATACACATATAATAAGAACTCATCGTGGGATAGAGGAAGATACGGTGACGGCGACAGCAGTAGTATCAGCCGATAATAGGCAAGCGATAAGTGAGCCAGTGGTAGAGGTAGAGGAAGCCGGTGGGAGCGACTCAGGTGGGAGCCGCTCAAGCAGCAGTCGCGAGCCAGCCATGCGGCTGAGTGACTGGCTGGCACTGCCTCTAGCCGAAGCCGCCACGGACACTGCACCAGAGGTCCACGTCTACTCTAAACATGTGGAAAGCGATACGGCTCTAGAGCTAGATGCGGGCGTACGTGACGCGATGAATGAATGCGAGTCCAGCACAGGCGGTGGCGGCAACGAGGAGATATTGAGTGTGGAGGGACAGGGTGACGTGGAACGAGGACGATCGACGCGGCCGTGCGACGCGCAGCAGACGCTGGCGGTGGCGGCGGTGGCGGCTGTGCAGGCATCGATCGCGTCCGGCGACGCTGTTGGCGCACCACCGACGCGCTGTAGTCGCGTCTCGGCCGTCACGGTCCGCGCTGCTCCGCGCATCTCCATCACCAGCTCCGACCACGACCACGATCACGAGACCGACCCATCGATAGCCAGTCCACGGCCCCGTGGCCTGGACTGGGAGTTCCGCGACGGCCGGCTTGTCTTCACCCACGCCCGCGGTGATAGCGACGCGAGTGACACAACACTTCTAAACAGTGCTGATAAAACAGTGACCAAACAGAGTGATAGTGACCCGCGACAGCCGACGCTGTTCGATGTGCTAGACACGTGCACTCAGCGAATAGAGCACGAGATCGCCAAGAGCAACGCCAACGTAAACGCAGACGTAGACGAGCCTGACAACGCGAGCGAACCGTTGCGCAGCAGGGACATCAACAGGCGCTCTGTCGACGCTGGATCGCGATTAAAGCTTCTCGAGACAAAGCTCAAGGAGGCTGCTGGCCTCTCTGACAATAATCAAAAAACAAATTCCGAACCAGTCGCTGCCAAAGACAAAACGATCAAGGACTCGCCAACGCCGGCCAGTAAATGGAATTCATCTTATAAGCCGTGTGAGGAGATAAGAAACAATAGTGATAGTAAAAGTGATAGCTCGGACTCAAAGAAAGAACAGGTGGTCGATAAATTAGTTGCGAATCCAACATCAGTAAGTGACATAGTGCTTGATAAGAACGACAACGAGTGCTTTGCAACAACAAGCGAGGTGGACCGTGCTCAGCGACGTCTGCACTCGGACGTGCGGGAATCAGACGAGGACGGTTACGGCGATTGTGACGCTTGCGACTACCCGCAGATTGAAATCGCTGAACTTAGTAGCGCTGCGGACCTAGACGCCTTTTTGGACGACCGGTTCGGCGGGCGCTGCGAGTTCGACGTGAAACGTATCGGGGCATTTAGCGGGTACGGAGCAGACAGCGAGTTCTACCTGGTGTACGATGAGTTGGAGGACGGGTACTCGAGTAGCGGCGACGAGGAGGCGTGCGCGGGCGTGAGCGAGACTCTGAGACCGCAGGAGGATCAGCAAGACAGTAGTACGAGTGCAGGTGAGAGTAGCAGTATGCGAGGCGACGGTGGGGGTGGTGGAGAGGGGGAGGCCGCTCCACGCAAGCGGCACAATCCCGACCACGACAACCTCAAATCACTGCTGAAGAAGCCCGGCCGCGGTAAAGAAAAGAAGAACCGTGTGAGTTTCAACGAGAACCGTAATGAATTCTTCGACGCGGACTACATTATCTTAATCCGCGAGGATTGCGATTATGACGAGGACGAGGATGACGGCGTGTGCACTTGCAACCAACACGAGATGGTGCGGCTGACGTGCTGCGAGCCAGGGTGTGGATGTGGGTATGAAGAAGGTGCAACCCCTAGTGCCCCTGGGCCTACACCACAGAGCCCGAAGTTTGCACCTCCTCTGGAATTCGTGGATTCGGTGACTTTGAGCCCGCCCGAGGGCTATAAAGACATGGAGCTGGGGGAGCAGCAACTCCTTGCCTTGCAGCAGATGGCTCGACATCGACAGCACCCGCCCGTCTGCAGGGAGTGTAGCGGCGTCCATGACTCCGGTGAGTACACAATCAACTATATCTTATTTATTTATCTCTTTACTTAACAATAAAAATATCATAATACAACCGTAAGTTAAAACTTATGGGAACCTACTTAGGACCGATAGTTATAAAACAAATTCCAAATCCAAAAATTGACACATGTAATTTGTAAAACTTTTATCGATGCTATATTTTTCATTTAACTGAATTAATAAACAGAATAACGGCGTAAATATACCGGCCTAAATATATAGTAAGAATTGAAATACGTCAAAGATGCAAATTGAATTTATTATTAATTGATATACACAGAAACACTGCTGTATAGATTCTTCTGTTACCATGAAAACAACATTCTTTATTGGTTAGTTTCAGCTGCGATTTCCAGTAAATGTTTGGATTTATATTTAAAGCACAATATCAAATTTAAAAAAATGTAACAACAATTTTTTAATACAATGTAGGTAAAATCAGCAATTAAATATTAGGAGTGGTGTTAGAAATAAGTATACTATAATTGAATATTTTAGTTTTTATTCATTATTCATTCCTATGGTTGCGATCGATTTTGGGATTTCAAATATTTACTACACCACTCCTAATATAAATCATGTATACCTACTAAAATGGAGAACTTTATCAAAAAAACGGCAAATAAATATTACATATGAACAAGTATGTTCATTTACCTTAACTAACCTACAAATATTTCCATATTGTTCAAAACCGAGGCAAAAAATTCTATGTTGAGAGAAATTCTGTGCTTCAAACTGCGTGTACCAACGGTAAACAGAAAACCATTTTCAATATAAATTTTTAAAAATTTGTTATTAATATCATTTTAATGTGCGCATAATTAAATAAACCATTTGTGCAACGAGTTATTCATTGGTGAAATTTGTTTTACTAACAAATTTAAACAAATGAAACATTATTATTGATCAATAAAATAAATGACATTTGAAATTAAAAACAAACACGGCAGTAACATTACTCAAATATTAACATTGCAGACAATGTTTTGAAATCTACCAAAATATTCATAAAAATGTAGAGTATCTAGGTAAACACTGTTGCAAGAGAAAAATGTTTAATTAATTAGAACGTAACATTGCCCAACTTTCAAGAATAATCTGATATCGCAAGAAATTCAGCACTTTGAGCTCAAGTGAGGAAAGAGTTATTGGAAAATGAATTAGTAAAGTCAGTTATGACAATTACCACAATGTAAAATGAATGTCAGTCATTTTTATAATAGTTGAAAGTTATTGCCGGTAATTTCTCCTACCAAGAAAATTTTCATGACTGCATTTTAATTACATTCTACTTTTAACTTTCATGCAACTTTTACTAAACGTACACACAATGTAAACATTTACAATCATTTCAATTTCAAGATGAACAAATCTATGCCTTCATGGCAGAAGCAGTCATGTTACTTTTTCAAATATTTCAGATGGTCAAATTTAAAGTTTATCGATTATAAAATAGGATTTTGGTTTTTTTTTCTGAAAATTTTGACAAATTGAAACAACTTGAATTCAAATATAATCAGTAATGATTATTACGAGTACTTTACTTTGTAAACTTATTTTTTTCTACGACCCTTTCACTTAATGTACCTACTGTTTTTAACTCCCAATTAAATAATCAATATTAAGCCCTGTTAACACTGGTTAAACTGTTTTGTCATTTGACTAATCATTTTGTTTCAATTTTGTTTATTTAACTAACAGGACAGTCAAAATATTAATCGGATATTGTAATACTGGCCCAAAAGCAGTTTTGCTACATACAAATTCATTTTTTCTTTCAAATTATAACTTTTTTTGTCGTATAACCAAAGAAATATATTTTTTTTTATAAAAATTGTCGTCACACATTATTTCAAAGTGCATATTTTGTCAGACAACCTTCATAGCGACCAAATTTTTATCTAATTAAAATTTTAAAATATACTTCAACAATATGATGAATCATTCATTCATTCGGCCTTGTTTAATGAAAAGTCAATGTGTCCATCAGTATGTTTACATTTTATAAATATATAGTAAGTTTTGTAATAGTAAACAAAATAAGTCTGTCAGTAAAGCCATTTACATTTCATTAGTTTGGGAAAACTACTTTTCTCTCAACAAATTTATTCTGTTGTGCATTAATGTAGTACATAAATCATTTTCCCCAGAAGATGATTAAGGATATCTAAGAATAAAATCTAAAGTAGGCACAACACACAAGGCACGGAAGATATTTGACTTTGTGTTATATATTGCTAGAAGGTATATTAGGTACCTACTTATAATAAATTATAAAACTTTGAAAATAACAGAATTGTTAACTAAGTATTTTCCAATTAATTTAAATAATAAGAACAATAAAATATACAAAAACAACAAATTTGTTCTTTCAACCACCAATATAGTAATGATTTAATGAACTTCGAACTTCTCACCGCATCGGATGTTCACGTTGCCTAACAAAAATTAATGGCTAGTTGTGTTCAATATGTTGCAGCAGCTATTGTAAATATAATTCCAAACACAAATACTCTAAATTCTAAACAAATATTATAAATAACAACAATAGAAAAGCAAATAATTATATTTGTTATATACAACGAATAAAGTTTCAATATTAAACATAAACATAAAATATTGATGTATCTGTATGACTTGAACACTAATATAAATTGTTTGCTGAAAATGTCCAACTGAATCATTGTAAAACAAATAAAATTTCTGCTGAAAGCGCTGAAATTCCTAATGTAAAAAGGTATTGTAATACTAATAATCATTTTTATGATATTCAACTGAATCGAAATCAATATATATGAGCAATTTATTCTAGACTAAACATCCTATGTTCCATAGTACGTGTTTGTAATTGTAATAAAATAGATGAAATTCCTACAGTATTTCTCTTTATTGAAGAAACAAAGATTAATTATTTACATGATAAAATTACAAGTTTCAAGGAAATATGTACATATAAGCAATTTCCATATGCTTGCAAGTCGTTAAATGGTAAATATAATAACACGTAGGTACTCATATTGAAACGAATTCTACAGCTTAAACAAAAAGAAATATATGATATAGTCTTGTACAGCATAATTTATAACGAATGAAGTTTATTTCTTAGGTTATTTTCAGTAAAAAATGCCGTATCAACATATGTCCTTTCTATTTCTTTTAATTATCAAAATACAAAAAAGTCTAAGTTTCATAAATATCATTTATTAAACTCATCACTAAAGTGCACAAAAATCGTCATTAAAAGTTCATAAATCGGCACTAAAGTAATCCAAATGCAGTGTTGCCAACTTTATGATAATTATAGTATATGTAAGATAAACTGAGCAGGTGTAGGATGTGCAATAGTAAACGAAACGAACTAAATAATTCCAATGAACAAGTTTGAGATAAAACACGTAATTTCGAGTATCCTTTACATTAACTTTGATGTCCGAGATTAGCAACATTGAGTGTCAGACTGGCAGATATGTAAACATAACCTATTTTCACAACTTTTCGATTTCAAATAAATTTTAAAATGCACCTCGGCACTGAAATTCCTTTTTACCACTCATATATCACATTCATGATAAAAAGTGGAACTTCAATGCCTTAGTACATAAATAACTATTGTTCCTTCATGAGAGCATAAACACTTAGACAGCTACTACGTTTTAAATTAAATAATATGCATGTTTTTGTTTTTACTGATCCATGTTTCCTTTGGAAACAATAGAACATATTCTCATATAATTTTCATAATTAATTAAAAAACGAATCTTTAATAACAATCAAGTAATTATTATCCATAATTCAATTCAAACAATGTACCATATATTAATTACGTATCATCTCAAATTTTAAACTCTCATTTTTAATTTGCTGGAGTACTTTCTTAGCTAGTGAATACCGCACTTAGCAACGGGTATTTAAAACACAACGCTTTTTAATTAGGAGAACAACAGCATCCAGTCCATGTTTCCGTTCTCACGGAAGCATCGCTGCGAAATTCGGAAAATTCTTCTCTCGTTACGCGGATAATGCGTGCAAGAGTGACGTGATACTCTGCTATTATTAGTGTTTCCGACAGGGTCATGGGCGTAGACAACGGGGCAGTATGGGTTTATTGCTGGAAATTTTCCGCCTAAACGCTAAATTTAAATCGGGAATTTTCATAGAAACTGCTATTTAATCAGTATACAAGTTGTTGGAGAGATCATAATGACAATTCAATTTTTTAAGAGAGAACAGTGGATTGAAATAATTTGATTGTAATTAAAATTTTCTAGTACCATTTTCCATTTAAAAGGCACAAGGAAATAAGTTAAAGTACATTCGAAATCGATACATCTAACTTTCATATTACAAACTTTTTTTTTGCCTGTTTTAACTAGAACCGAGAACCGACACTACTTTTCGTTCAAGACTTGCGTACTATTCAATAATGCCAGTATTAGTATAAATATCTTTTTTTTTTCTTTTGAAATAAGAAAATCAGATAGGCCTTTAAAAACAGAATTTGCACTATCATTTAAACACTTATTTGTACCTATGTCATTTAAAATTAAGTTGTGAAAGTTAAGTTAGTTACAATCTAATTTATCAGTTTTTAAAGTTATGGAATTAACCAGATAGACTTTTCGAATCATGATTTATAATTTCACAGCTTTGATCAATTTTAAGTCAGTGTGATAGTTTTAGCAGTTTTTAAGTCACTAGAAATTTAGCAGCTTTGCCAGTTTTTAAGTCTCTCAGAAATTAGTTTAAAGAGCATCCGAAAAGAAGATTAGTTGAGACCTTTTAAAAAAAGATAGGAGAAAATGGTGAAGTATATTATTGTTGAAGGGAAGTACTTATTAATATAAAATAAAAACAATATGAACCATATGTGTTTTTTTTTTCAGTAATTCTAATGTGACCCCGTAATGTTGTCGAAAATTTACTTAAATTCGCTTCCAACATTTTTTGCATAAAAATCAAAAACTTTATGTCACACAATTTGAAAATAGTTTTCTAAACTGTTTACTTATGTCAACTAATTAGTTAAAGTGACATCGTAATAATTTAGCTAAAAACTAGTATAATTTATAACCAAAAAAGTTCTAGTTTATTTTATTTTATTTTAAATATACAATGCCCGACAGGCTACAAACCTTATTATGAACAAGGAATAATATTCAGAATATAATGTAATAACATGCAAAATATAAAATTTAACACAATATGAAACAAACTCAATATAGTAAACAATGAATTATTTATATATTATAAATTATGATTACATAAACATTTAATTACTTGAGCAGCATTGTTATCACAAATATCAAAACAAGAGGTATTATATTTCAGGTATTACTGAAAGAATCCAATAATTCTTTAGAGCTATAGAACTATGCAGGAGTACCTATGGTCTACCAGATAATATTAAAGGTATAAGGGTTTTTCCTGGAAAATATTATAAAGCAATAAGCTAACCAAAATTGTTACTCTTCCGCTCTCTTTCATGTGTGCTCGGTACAAATATAAATATGAATTAAATTTGCTTACGACAAACATTATTACACCATTCAACATATTTTTTTATTTATTGTCAGAGTTCACACATAAAATATAATGTAGGTAAATATAATCTTGTTGTCAAATTGTACATCAAACAAAATTTTAGGGCCGTAATGTTTCAGCCTGAAGCCAAGAAGTATAGTAAATAACTGTATCATCTAACATAATATGAAACAATATTGATCCTTGTTTGTGCTCCTTAAAATAACATTATTATAGTAAATATAAAGGAAGCAATTTAAATTTTATATTTACTCGAAGAAAATAAACACCAACGCTGAGCAGAATTAACATAACAATAGTATATCAAAAAGCGAGTATCATAAGGCAATCTGTTAACGTACTAGTCCGAGTTTGAAAAACGAGCCGCGAGAAGAGTTTTACAAAGGACGAGTACGTTAACATGCCTTATGAAACATGTTTTTATACTATTTTTTCTATTGACGTAATTTTACAATGAGATTTTTAAAAAATGCGACTTTTGACGAAAATTGAAATTTCACATTTTGATAGTTTGTATATTGTGTGTTATGAATTTTGTCTGATTGTATACATTAGTACATTGTACCAAACATTGCGCTTATGGATCTTCTTAATAACGTGTTATCAGTGCTTAAAAACACCGAAATACAAAGACAAAATTACCTGACTATCGCTGACTGGAAAACTGTCTACAATAAGCTATCTATTCAATATTTACCCATTTGAATATTTTAAGAGTTAACGGTCAGTTTAAATACCGAAGCATGCATAAGCGTATGTTTACGGAAATTAAAACGTTCAAGTTCACGATTTTACAACGTACTTTCAAGGTTGCCATGTGATCTTTTGTTGAAAAGAAAATAAACAACGCTATTTAAAGTCAAAGAATGTTGAACATTATTCGAAAATACGCTACTGGTTTATTTATTTATAATAATAATTATATATTGCTGAAAATAATTCAAGATACTACATACAGTAATTTTGGAAGAATGGAGGAATATTTTGCATTCTTTCATATTATTGCATAAGAAGCCTTGACACACGATATATTATACTATAAAATGCAAATATCTTACTACACGACATTTTACTTAATAATAAACAACAATTTCCGCGGAACTAAAACGTCGAATTGAACATAGTATATTGAAATATAATATGTATGCAAAATATCCTTGTCAGTGACGTTTATCCGTTTTATAATGGTACCTATATTAAAAACAAGTTTCATTATGCAAAAGGCAATCTGTTAAATAACGTACGACTCCCTAGAATCCGATTTTAACATTTTCATAATGATGTGTGTGGGTGTGTGCGTGTGTGTGTATGTGTAAGTGTGTGAGTGTGGATCCTCTAGACGCTGTAACTCATATACTATCATTAGGAAAATTTTGAAACCTTGCATTTCGACTTTATTCTAATATGGACAGAAGTCATTTTGGGGTAAATCGAATAGCCGGAAATGACACTTTACTTGAAGCCCAAAATAGTTTTTCTTTGAAAAATATATTTAAATACCTTTTTTACGCAATTAATGTTATTATAAAAATTAAAGATTATTGAATTTTCTACAGATATGCATTAATACTTTTCCTATATATTTTACAGATAAATTAAAAAAATCATCTATTTTATTAATACCGAATCTCGGAGCCTATATTTTAAAGATAAACACAATTTCTTAGTTGCACAGATCAGGTTTCAAATGTAGGTACGTAACTGGTAGATAAATGTCACTGTCAAAAAATAATAAATAGAACAATAGTTATATTATATGTGTGTAAAGGAACTTAAGTTATCAGCAACAGTAAATATGTAGGTATGTAGTCGTTCTTTAAAAAAATCTTTTAAATATTATGTTTTGGTAATTTATGTTATTACAAATATTAAAGAATATAAAATTCTCTATCCAATACATCGAACATTTTTATTATATCTTCTATAGATAGACTGAATTATAAGTATATAAAGTAATCCATTATATAATGAATCAATCAGTCTATGGAAACCAGTTGAAAAATTAAAATGTTTGTAATTGACATAAATGTCAGTGTCAAAAATCCAGATATTATTGAAGATTTTATTTTGGAAGTACATTTAATATTTCTTATTTTCTCATTATGTAATTAAATATTTCAAATTATAGATAGATATAGAATTCGTACATGGACAAGTCGAAATGTAATAGTAATATAATACTTTTCAGCATCTGCAAAACAGATTAAAAGCAGGTATGATTAAACTGAGACATCTATATCAATTCCGCAATATACTGTCAAGTTGTGTTAAGTTAAAATTAATAAAATCAATAGTTTTGCCTCTCTTTGACTACTGTTCTTCTGTATATGTTCCTAACTTAACACAAGCAGACAAAAATAGAATTTCATTGTTCGAGAACTCCTGCCTAAGATATGTGTATGGTATTTCTAAATACGATCATATTTCTAATTTCAGAAATCTGGCTCAAATTGATAATATAGATGTACGAACTAGGAAATCTATTTTAATACTCAAACATAAAATAAAAATATCAGGTATTCCTATCTACTTGAATAATAAACTTGTACCGAAAAAATACAATTATGGTTTACGAGTAAAAGATTTATATGTTGTGCCTTCTTATCATAAAACAAAATTTAAAAGTTGCTTCTCATATTTCGCTCCTATGCTGTACAATTCTTTATCTGAAGAAACAAAAACATTATCAATAGGTTCGTTTAAAACACATATAAAAACTCTTGTGTAAATTGTAAATTATAAATTATATGTATATTTGAGTAAATGGATAATAACTTGTAAGTAATTATTTTGACAGTCATGTTCTTTATCTTTTTGTGAAATACTATGTATATACTTTGTACTGGTTGGGCGGAAGAGCAGCCTCTGGCTGAACCCCGCCATTGACATTGGTCAATAAAGATTATTATTATTATTATTATTATTATTATTATTATTATTATTCTTATAACGAGGAAAAGACTCCGTCAACATATAAAATTGGTGTAAAAAGAAAGGGGATTTATTTATAAGCCGCCAAAGTATCAGTGTCAACTAAACACGTGCTTACTATACATATATTTCATCATATACCCTTCAAAAATAACGCCAATCTCGTTAATGAATTAGAAGAATCTCGAACATTTAGAAGAGTAGGAGGAAAATTGTTCATAGAATGAATTGAAAACTAATGAATAGATATAATTAGAATTTTTTGTGTGTACCAGAAGTCTTAAATATAGCCTAATATGAAAATGACGAGTGGTATTGTGCGGGCTACAACAGACTTTTTACCTTTCGCTACCCGTGGTAAGGGAAGTATAGGGATCGTGCTAAAAATCACATATCGAGATTTTAGTAAATGACCACGTTTTAAGGTCCCTAGAATCCAATTTTAACATTTTCACGATGATGTCTGTATGTGTGTATGTGTGTGTGTATGTGTGCGAGTATGTGTAAGAATTTTGTCTTCGCTCTAACTCAAATACTATCATTCAGAAAATTCTGAAACCTTGTATTTATACCCTATTCTAATATGAAAAAAGTCATTAGATTTTGGTGTAAATTGGATAAACGGAAATGGCACTTTACTGGAAGCTCATAATGGTTTTTCTTCAAAAAATACCATTAAATGCCATTTTTTCGCATTTTATGCTATTATGAAATTAAAGATTATAGAATTTTCTACAGGTATACACTAATACTTTTTCTATATATTTTACAGATAAATTTAAAAATCATTTTTTTATACGTACGTATGTATTTAGATTAATAAAAATTAAATAGCGGGAGGTTTTGTGTTGGCCACATCAGATTTTTTTCTATTGAAATGATTTTATAATTTTTAAAAAATGTACCTTGTCTAAAATATGACTTGGTCTTTTTTATCAATAATGCTGGTAACGCTTCCCGTTAACTTCACAGATGAAAATTTATTGTTGGCTAACAGCAATTTGAGGTTATTCGTCATTCATCTGTCAATTTTGAAAGTCATGTACCAGCTCTAGAAAACAAAAAGCGCCGAATACAGTGCGTTTATAGATCATCTTGACGAAGTGTTTTCAGTGCGTTTATAGACTCATAAAGGCACTGAAATAAAAAAATATTCTTCTTTAATGACAAATTGATAGAACTACAGAATTCTGTTTAATTTTTAATGTATGGAATGGGGTTGCTTGGTCGTGTGCGTATAGTGTCTGGTTGCCAATCTGGTGACCCGGGTTCGATCCCGGCCAGTGCAGACTTTTAATCGCACAAAAGTGATTCGTATGGTGCACTCTCTACACCAGCTGTAAGTGCCCGTGAGGTGACACCTGGTAAGCGCCTACAAGGTAAAAAAAAGTAAAAAGTATTGTAGATACTGACACAGTCAGTAATGGATAATATATCGTGATGATATATTTGTTTTTTTATTTATATATTTATAGAATGTTATACAACTTACGAACCAAACCTTAACAGAAAAGAATCAGCAATTCAACTAACTACTTAAGCTGGAATGAATTTTTTCGTTAATTTCACTAAAATTTCGGTAATTTATCATTATTATTGCAAAAATAAGTAAACAGTAAAAAATATATTTTTTATCGTGATTGTAATATTGTAAATGTTTTTTACAATAAAAGTACCAACATTTTTTATAATTTGCTTCTTAAATGAACATTTTATGATGAAAGTGTAGTATGTTATAGTTTTCTAACTGAATTGTTCGATTCTATTTGAACAACGTTCTCTTCAAACATTATATTATACCCATTGAACATTGAACCATACATCAAGCATATCGATGATCATGTACCTATGTGAATTGTTCTCAGTACAAATTCCCCAGCAACAAATCTCAATAGAATGATATATTTAGTAATACGAGGTACGTGTAACCGCATATATTAATGAGGAGTACGTATCATACATTACCTGGGCGATTTTAGCGAAATAATTGGCAGTAATATTACATGGAATTGATATTAGATTTTCGGAATATTAACGCCAAATAAGCAATGACTAAGTTATAATAAAATGTATCAATCATTGTTTAAAGAAAAATAAACAATTGTTAAGCAAAATTAAAAACAAGGATGATATAATAAGTAAATTAGAAGCTATCGGTTTTGCTAAGAATATTTTATCTTTACTGGCCTCGTATTTATCCAACAGAAAACAATTTGTATTTATAGATGGTTTCCAATCAAATTATTATATTGCAATGTCAGGTGTGCCACAGGGCAGTATTTTGGGACCATTGCTATTCATACTATTTATAAATGATATAGTTAATACATTATCATTTGGTAACGGCTTACTTTATGCTGATGATTTCAAATTGTATGCTTCAGTAACTGACGTTGAGGACTGTATGAAATTGCAAAATGATTTGGATAAGATTTTTAAATGGTCAGTAGAAAATAAATTGAGTTTTAATTTAAATAAATGCGAAATAGTAAGTTATGCAAGAAAAGCTAACTTAATTTACTTTGATTATCATATGGATAATACTCGTCTCGTAAGGAAAATTAGCAAAAACGATTTAGGAGTACTATTCGATATGAAATTAACATTCCATCCGCATATTGAGAACGTTATTAACTCTGCTTGTAGAACATTAGGATTTGTTTTACGAACTACCTACAGTTTCAAAAATATAAATTGTTTAAAAATATTATTTGACTCAATGGTTCGGAGTAAGTTAGAGTACGCCAGCCTGGTTTGGTCTCCATTTTATAATAATTATATATTATTTCTTGAAAATGTGCAAAAGAAGTTCTACAAACATTGTTATTATCGTGTTAATTTAGTACGGCCAAGTATTAATTATGATGAGTTATTATCTATTTTTCATGTCGAAACGTTAAGAGTAAGAAGACAAAAACAACAAATACTATTTGTATACAAAATTGTAAACAATATCTTGAATGTACCTGATATTCTGGCTCAATTAAATTTTTTAGTACGCCCATATAATTCCAGAAGTTGTCAAACTTTTATCAATATTGTTGCTAAGACCAATTATCATCTTAATTCGCCAATTTTTTCAATGTGTTGCACATACAACATGTATTGTGAGGGACTAGATTTTTCTTATACTTTGTCGGTATTTAAAAAAATACTTGACCAAATTATGTAGTTACAATGTTTATTGTTAATTATTGTCGTTATGTTTATGCTACTTTTGTATATTTTTTGGGTATATATCCCGGGTATGTAAATATTTCTATACTCTATGCATTATTAATGTATATTTATTCTGTAATTGGGGGTATCCCTGTTGAATAAATCAATAAATCAATAAAATAAATAACCATGTCTAATACGAGGGTCATTCAATAAGTAAAGAGACAAATGGCTATAGCTCAAAAACGGTTTATTTCAATCTTTCAAAATTTAGGCTATTTTTCAACATAATCACCCCCCACAGTTATGCACTTGTCCCATCTTTCTTGCAGCTTCCTAATTCCCTTGGCGAAGAATTCTTTCGATTTACCCCGAAGCCACTTTTGCACCGCTTCCTTAACTTCCTTATTGTTAGCAAATCTTTTTCCACGTAGGGCGTCTTTGAGTGGTCCAAACAGGTAAAATTCAGATGGGGCGAGGTCGGGACTGTAGGCAGGATGAGGTAAGACCTCCCAACCCAATTCTTGAAGCTTATCTCGGGTCAGCTGGGCTGTATGAGAGCGGGCGTTAACGTGCTGAAGAATGTTTCTTTTGACAAGAGTCCACGACGTTTGCTCCTGATAGCTGGTCTAACTTTGTGTTCTAGCATCTTAGAGTAGTATTGGCTATTGATAGTTCGCTGATCTTCAAGGAAATCGCAATAGACTGGACCCTGTGAGTCCCAAAAGATAGTCAGCATCACTTTACCGGCGGAAGTTTGAACCTTGATTTTTTTGCGAACTGGAGAGCTAGAGTGTTTCCACTCCATACTCTGCCTTTTGGTCTCAGGGTCGTAGTGATGGATCCAGACCTCGTCGCTGGTCGCTATTCTTTCAAAAAAAGCGTCTCCTTCAATCAAACTTCGTTGCTTTAAGTCTTGACTAATGGAAAGCCTTGATTCTTTAAGAGCGTCAGTAAGCTGTCTGGGAACCCATCTGGCACACGTTTTTCTGCACTTTAAATTGTTCTGAATGACATTGTGAACAGTTCCAACACTTACTTGAACTTCCTCAGCTATCATTTCAACAGTAATTCTTCTGTTATCACGAATAAGTCCGTCAATCCTCGATTCCAACGAGGGACCAGAAACTTCCACTGGACGTCCACATCGGGGTTCATCACCTACACTTGTTCGGCCACTTTTAAACCGATCAACCCACTTGTAAAAATTCGCACGGTTCATACAACTTTTACCGTACTGTATCAACATTCTAGAAAAAATTTCACTTGGTTTTACACCTTCTGCGACTAAAAATCTAATGACTGAGCGCTACTCTTCTAAGGTGCAATCTTCTAGTGGACTTGCCATGGTGAATTGAAAATTTTGAGGTTATGTTGACATAAAATGACGAAACAGCTGATCAGAGCATATCCCAAGGTTGCCAACTAACACCCCTGAAAAGATTGTACACATTCATTGAATAGTTTTAAAATTATAGAATTTGTCTCTTTACTTATTGAATGACCCTCGTATTATTACAGCTCCAAATTTTTCGGAATCACATATTTTAAACTAAATCCTAAACAATATAAATTAATTATAACTGTCTATATAGGGTATTTCTAAACCTGTGTCACAATTTTTCAGGGTATACGGTGTGTCCGTTTTTCGAGGCTTACCATTGGGATCTCGGAAAATATAAGAGATAAGAAGTCGGTTAAGTTAGAGAGCAAAGTTGCTTCGTTAGTAGACCATTTTAAATATGTATTTGTTTTTCCCAAAAATATCATAGGTTACTAGATAACTGGAAAAATTCAAAATTTGCTGATTTACAAATAATTTCGAAATGCGAAATATTATTGAATTTCGGTTTGCACTTCTTCAGGGCACTTTTTTATTTTCTTTCAAACGTTGATGCTCAAATTTTTGTATTTGTTAGATTTCGAGTTATGTTGTCAGAGTTGTAAAGACAATTATTGTGGCAATGAAGCAATGAAATAGTCAAGTAGGTATTGTAATCTGTTTATTTTTATGTTTATTTTCTTCATTTTCTCTAATATTTTTAACTTCAGCTCTCAAACACTTTTCAAATTTTGTTTTCTATATGGCCATCGCTTACTATGACGTCTATATAAAAATATTAAAATTAATTGAACTGAATAATATTTTGAGAACTAAACTAGGAAATTAGATAAAAAAAATAAGCAGATTATAATCTATAATTTTGTTTTCATTTGTTTCATTTCCACAATCAATATTTTTACCCAATAAAATTAATAATTGTTGCATTTTTGCTGTTTTAAACAAAAGAACTGCAATAAGTAACACATCGTTGGAAAGCTAAAATAATTCTCCACTTATTGGTGTAACTTTACAATATGGCGTCCATATAAAAATTAAAACTGACACCAAAATTAGAAATCTAACAGTGCGTCGCCGTTTGAAAGAAAATAAGAAAGTGTCCTAAAAAACTGCAAACCAAAATTCCATATTATTTCATATTTAGAAGTTATTTGTAAAAATAAAAATCAGTAAAATTTTAATTTTTCCATTAATTCAGTGACCCATAAATTTCTCGGGAAAAACAAATACATTTTTAAAATGGTCTAGTAATGAAGCAACTTTGATTTATTAAATCAGACTTCGTATCCTTAGTTTTCGAGATCTTAATGGTGAGCCTCGAAAAACAGACACCCTGTATAGTACTAATCAAAATGAGTAAAAAACCTTAATCAACATGGGTCCGATCATTGATTTTATATATATATATATATATATATATATATATATATATATATATATATAAAATTAGTGATCCGATTAGAGGCGAACAAAAACTATAAATAACAAAAACAGTGATTTAACAAAATTTTGCCTTTATCGGTAAATAGACTATAAAAATACAATAAAATTTGTTGATGCCTCAGTTGAGGTAGAGATTCTCCAACAGCGCTCAACGCAGCCTTTACCGCTCAAACTCTGGGGTCGTCGGTTCGAAACCCACCAGGGGTTTAGATGTTTATGTGTGTCTTTAAATACTAATACGTAATGTAACAAAAAATTGTAATAAAAAAAGACTTTGATGAGGGCTACAACTCATACGAGTTGAAAAGCCGACAAAATATTATTATTTGAAATTTAAAAAATTTACATACTACAATAATTATTTGATTTTATTCGAAAATCAAAAACACATCTAAGATGAGCTCCCGAAGGTAAACAATAAGTTTGAAATCTAATAGTTTTCGAGATAGCAGAGGTAAATTCCATAAAATTAAGTTGATTAAGCTTTTTTACTCATTTTGGTTAGAACTTTATACCCTTAAAATTTGTGACAGGTTTAGAAACACTCCGTGTATTAGATATAAATTGTGAAAGGATCATGTCAGCCACCGGGATTTGAACCCGAGCTTTTACTTTACCGGAGTATCGCTGTAACTATCTGAGCTATGACTGGTCTATCACAATGGCTGAAATGATCTGTCATTTGGCTTAATGCCACTGCATTTAAACATCTTATGAACATATCATAATTTACTTTAGATCTAGTTTGTTATTGTTGTTGGCTCACTATTCTTAACGATATGCGATATGTGTGTAACAATATGACATATTAGACGCCTTAGATATTAAATGAACAAATTACAAATCACTTAACCTGTATCGCACATAAAACATAACATTGACACTCCTAACACCAGCAATCTACCGCCAACGGAACAATGCTCCGTTGGTCGTAGCGTAGCGACCGTGCCATCACTTCCCGCGTTGGAGGTCTTGCTATCAGGCCATGATGTGATTTTTGTGGCACTCCTGTGACGCTATCATTCACTCAGCACGTCCAAGGTGCAGGAACCACGCGATAAATGATTAGGACGAGTAGGATGGATGATACCAGTGATGTACCATGGGTGATTAGTTTCCAAAGAGCGTGAATGTCAAAAGATGACAGCGAAACTGTTGATGATCTGATTTTACGGATTTGTAAAACAATGATGTAGGTTTGGTAAATAGTTTCCTACACAAATATACCGACCTTGAACTTAATGAGTTAGGTTAACAATTTTGGAAAGAACGACACGAGATTCCTACATAATTCAGTAGTCATTTTACTTGTATTTAAGCTGTCAATATATGTATAACCCATCTTAGCTATAGTTTACAATATACTAGGTATTATTTAGATTCTATTTTTTTCGCAAATTTTGGTAATTACAAAATATCTCTACCGTCGAAGATGCTTACCTGGGCTGTTTTGGGGAGAGCACAATTTGAGAAATTGCACACCCGGAAATGGGTAATAAGCCGAGATTATATGATATTATAGTTATTATTTATTTAAGTAAATGAAATTGATGAAAGATCTTTAAAAAACAATACTGTACCTATCATTTTTTGTTAGATATAGTTTGTTAACAGTTGTCATTGAAGTTTGTTAGAAAGTTTAATAACTTGCGGTAAAAAAGTGAAAATCGCGATGGCCTTCAGTTCATTCGTCTTGGCCTCCCCAATCATCAGACTATTACTTATGGGATTTTATGAAGACCATAGTATACAACTATACTCCAACGAAATTTTCGACACTAAAGATTTCCGTAAGCAGGTGGAAGCAGCTGCGATTGAAATGATACAAGAAGGTCTTGGTTCCGGACGCATGGATGCGCATTTAAATTTTTTCTCTCTCTTATCACACAACATATACAAAGGTATTTAACATTTATTACCTAATTCTGAACTGTGTAGGTAGTATCACCCTTTAAAATAAAAACGAAAGTTTGTAAAATTATGAAGCAACGTTTAAAAATGTAGCATATTTGAAATATCTCAAAAATTTAACCATCCTGTGACGTTTATTTCAATAATTGATCTCCTGTTATTTTAACAATTTTTCTTATCATGTATATGTTAAAATATGTCTAATATTTTAATCATTCTTTTAGTTAAAATGTTTAATAAAAAAAATGTACAAAAACAATTAGAAAATGATTTCCAAGAAAAGATCGTTAAACACACATTATCATCAGACGTGCATATGGAACTATAACAGAAAGTACATCTAAGGCCAAGGGGTTACTTTCTACCACAAATTAATTTTGTCTTCGGTTTTATTCAAAATCCATTTTTTTCTACTCATAAATTTATTTAATGATCAATAATTTTAAATACTCAAAATTAAAAAATACAAAACGTGTGAAAATATTGAAATAGTTATAAAATGGAATGTCTAGTTCCAGACGTGTGTGTCGTAGTAATAAAAATAAATTGAAAATCTGTCACCACGTTCACAAGTCCACATTTGCGAATACCATCAAATCATTCAACATTCAACCCAAACTCCAGACAGGGCAAAAAATACCAGTCTTCTATGCGAAACATTGCTTTATTAGATTTGTTACTCGAATTTATAGCGTGAATAGAAATGCAATAAAAGTAAAATAGAGTAAACTGCAAATTACTCCCTTTGGCAATTTTTACAGCAGTTTTATTTGGATTTTTAAAAGTGCTGTCGTGTGTTTGATAAAAAATTCATTATTGTACATGTATGGCTTTTGTCGAGAGGTTTCGAAAAACAAAGGATCAAAGCCTAAATTCACTTCACACGCATATAAGGCTCTATTATACAGCCACTCGAAACGTTCAATCAGAATGGAGCTTTCATTAATGATTTCCTTACTATTATTAGCCTAATAATATTCACAATAGACGTAGACAAAACCATAGTACTCAACTAATGTGCAAGTTAAACTTAACTAAAGATATGGTCTAATGGTCTTTATATTTAATTGATCATGATCAGAATATATTGGCATGGTTTAGAATAAACTATTGCAAGGCAAAGACTACATTTGTTAGAGAAATTAATCTTTATGTTCTATACGCTCCTAGAAAACCGTTTAAAAATAACCAAATAAACAATATGGTCGAATAAAAAAATCCTTTTTTCTACGATCGAGAAAAAAGTAGGTTTTTGAACGTCTTTTATGGCTGCGTTATGGTGAAATCTGTATAAAAAATCTGACAAAATCACATCTAATAAAGTTATACACAAAAGTAGCAGCTTTCATTCACTATTTACAGATTTAAGACATGTAGTTTTGACCATACTGCTCTTTGAAGACCATTACTATAAGCAGCATCTATTTTCTAAATTTTCGCTTTCATAGATGTTATGAAATAAGTGGGAAAAAACAAAAAAAAAATCATTACCCTTAAAATTAATAGGGTATTCTATCGATTTTTCTGATAACATATAAATATCTAGGAGTCTTAGTGAAAACGAGATATGAAAATTCGAATTAGTAAGCGAGGTATGAATTTTTGAATGTCTGATAGTATTTGTGACGTCATAATTCCGAGTTGGTTATGCTTCTCAATATTAATTCTAGGGGTATCTGCATTCTCTGCATTAAGTATTTACGTATTTTAATTTAACTTCTTTCCCTTGTCAATTTATTTAATAATGACTACAGAAATAAAGAAAAATGTTTAAAATAAATAAAATATTCAGAATAAATATCATTTCAATCTATTTCATGAAATGTTCTGAAAATGTCATCAGGATGACAATAGTGTTGCTGTAGTTCTTCATTTGAATTCAAACGAAAATTTCAAAAAAGTCTAGATCGACCGAAGTCATCCGAAATTTTACGATAATAATCGATTAGGGACTGTGACGTTGCGTGTACAATAAATATGCATTTTTATTACGTCGAAGTAATATTACATTATTTTTATTTTACTAAAATTGTTAATTTAAATTATACTGCCTTATAATTATTGAAGTTTACTATTTCTTTGAAATGGTTGAATATCCCATTAATAATAATTTTGTAATTTTCCACTTAATATCATCGCATTTAAAAAACGAAAATTTTAAATCTAGGTAACTGGGGAACCAACATACTGGTCTGTAAAGTATCTACACTCCATGAAATTCTGTTTAAAATAAACACTAAAATTGGTTTATATAGGTCCGCACCACTTACAAATTTCATATAAAATGATACGTTGAAGTGGTTCAAAATCGAATACAAATATTTCGTAACAGCACCAAATAATGTATTTTAACTATGCAATGATGTTACAAGATACATACATATACCATGAATGTATGTATTATAAATAAATAAAAACAATATGTTCAAAGATCTCATCTATAGAACGCATTTTACATAGATTAAATGATAATATAGTACTTACCAGGTAATGAAAAATCTTCATATCTGCTAATGATGCCTTCGTTTAAGAAATAGCTATTTATGTATTACGAGCATAAAATGGGATAGTGTCACACAAAACACAAAAATATACATGCGAACACTTTGAAGTGGTTCAAAATCGAATACAAATATTTCGTAACAGCACCAAATAATGTATTTTAACTATGCAATGATGTTACAAGATACATACATATACCATGAATGTATGTATTATAAATAAATAAAAACAATATGTTCAAAGATCTCATCTATAGAACGCATTTTACATAGATTAAATGATAATATAGTACTTACCAGGTAATGAAAAATCTTCATATCTGCTAATGATGCCTTCGTTTAAGAAATAGCTATTTATGTATTACGAGCATAAAATGGGATAGTGTCACACAAAACACAAAAATATACATGCGAACACTTTGAAGTGGTTCAAAATCGAATACAAATATTTCGTAACAGCACCAAATAATGTATTTTAACTATGCAATGATGTTACAAGATACATACATATACCATGAATGTATGTATTATAAATAAATAAAAACAATATGTTCAAAGATCTCATCTATAGAACGCATTTTACATAGATTAAATGATAATATAGTACTTACCAGGTAATGAAAAATCTTCATATCTGCTAATGATGCCTTCGTTTAAGAAATAGCTATTTATGTATTACGAGCATAAAATGGGATAGTGTCACACAAAACACAAAAATATACATGCGAACACTTCCAAATATCACAACAAACTAACTACTGTGCGAGTTTTAACTTGTTTCATTAGGATCACGATAGCAGTGATCAGAGAATAGAATGAAATTTCTTTAAATTATTACTATAAATACTGTAAAAAATTTATAAATCATTTAACACTACATTTGTTTACTACATTTTATTATTTACAATTAGCAAATTTTACAAAATTTAGTGTTTATTTTTACACTAATATATTTCACCACTTACCAAATAGGTTTTTACACAACTAAAATTTCTTAGAGTGTACTTTGAAGACTGGTACTATTAGCAACGATCTGCAAAGAGTTTTCACTTTCTGTAACTGAATGACGTTCGAAAAATCTATCGCTGAAAAACTATTTATATTTGTAAAGCGCACTTTATTACACGCCTCTCAAATTCATAATTCATACATTGATACAGGAAATCTTTGTGAAAGGTATGTAGGTCTACCTAGTGAGCTTTGTATCATTGAGTTTATTTAACATTAATTGAGCTTGGAAACTATTTTGTTACAGCTTTTGAAGACTTTTTGAACATCAAAGACATATGAACACGATTTTACCAAAAGAACAAAAGTTACTTGAAGAATAGTAAATACATAAGT
Organism: Ophonus ardosiacus; assembly: GCA_943142095.1. Taxonomy (NCBI): domain Eukaryota; kingdom Metazoa; phylum Arthropoda; class Insecta; order Coleoptera; family Carabidae; genus Ophonus; species Ophonus ardosiacus. Next base: position 23,185,917 of record OW964829.1, on the reverse strand, counting down.
ACGTTGTATGTTATATCAAAGGAATACAGTAATACACTGAATACATCTTTTCATCTTCCATCTAGAATTCTTATTGTTTGAAATCATGTAAAATGAAATTGCTAATATATTTACAAAGAGATATAGGATTAACCCTTTACAACTTTTGTGGGGTTCCTTAAAACCCTATATGAACGAAATTACAAATACAGTGTTTAGTATAGTGTTACAGTTTATTATAAATTATTTTTTTCTTTCGCGACTAATATGTTACTTTCCACACTTGTATAATAAATAACTATTATTGTTTAGTTGATAGTTAACATAGTCATCCCGTGCTGTTTTTAAAAGAGTGCTATTTTGTTGATAGAATTATTCCGCCTTTAATACAACAAAATATCGCCTTTAACCTTTGTACTATAAATAAACTATTATTATTTACTGACAAGCTTTTCCTTGCTACAAGAACAATACACTTCACTGTTCTATATACATATGTATGTATTTATACAAAGGCATGTTCTGTTTTACATTATTTACTGATCTTTTCAAGTAACCCTTTCTACAGTTAATGCGTTCTTCCTCTGCATGTTTAACACTTGCTCTACTCTCATGTAATTAATTAAACTGTAGGACGACGAGCACTTTGCGTCGTTATTTAAATTTTTATAATACGTTTATGAGGTTTATAAAACAGCCAAGCATTAGCAATTTTATAACCAGAATATAACGGAAATTTTTATAACATTTTACGTGCGATTCGCATGCGAGAAAGTGGGTTCTCTTAATATTTTTGTTTCACCCCAAAAAAAAATATTAAGGTCGAAATTTTCTGCTTTTGCTTTCACTAAAAGTGAATGTAGGTATAAGTATACAGAGTGCTTTCTTTAAAACAACCAGTGCTTTTTTGGGCGAACTAATGACTTTATAGAAAAATATTTATTATAAATATCGAACCAAAATTTCAATCAATGGTTCTCAAACGGTAGTACACGATTACATTCTTTTAAACGGAGTGACTAAATACACGCCGCGACATTATATACACAAACTGAGAATTCCGCCGTACGACGGAATATCACCCGATAAACCCAATATATTCAGCAGGCGCGATGTTATTTCCCAACTTTCGGCGGATTTTACCTGCATGACAGATAAAATCCGTCGACTATATTTCTTTTATTGATATATTTCTCTGGGTGCTTTTCCGTTTCTTTGTATGCAAGTCAATGTTAGTGATACTACTAATATAGTGGACAATTTGCGTGGGCAGGATACATGTTCCATGTTGTCATAACTAATCACTGCCCACCTAAATCCGAGTGTGCGTTTAGGTTATGCTTGGTTAAAGTTTTTTCAAACAAAAATAGCATTTATGTTAAAGGAACAGTAAGATTAGTTTACTGTGATTTACCGTACAGAGCACATTTTCATTTCAACAGAGCGACGCAAATAATAGCCCGTTGACATGCGATGTTATAATGCAGTGAGCAATATGCCTCTTCGTCGTGCGAGAGAAACAGGTCGGTTTAGCGTTGGCTGAAGTCACTTAAATATTGGGTTATGTTACCTAACCGACTTGCGAGATTAACCGTTAAGACTTTGGATTAACTTAATTTTTTTTATAAAAAAGAAACCAATAATTATTATATATATGTAGAGTCTAATCGTCACTATGTTTCGATTAGTTAAGGAGGAAAATTTTGTGGGTATATTCTGGGCTTTAATTAAAGTTGATTCTTTTAAAATCTATCAAGCTTTCATGTGTTTGGTTTTACACTTCATCAGGACAGTTTTGTTGAAGTTGTTTTAAAGTCGTTGTTTTATTTTTAGTTACTAGATTTTTAAGCGGGGTATATCACTGCCAGATAAATGTAGTCTATGAGTTTAGGCTCATAATGGTATGGCCTCCTTGTATTTTCAACAAATTATAAAACCTACACAAATGGTGAGAAATGTTTATAATAACCGACTACTTAAAAAACTGTGGACGGGGTTTGACCGAGGGTTCGACCTGTATTAAAAGGTAATCTTCTGGTCCTGATTTATCTTCTACCGAGACTTTTACTTTTGCCACAATATGAGAAACAAGAAGCGGCATGAATCGAGTCGGCTTTTGCAATTTGCCTGCCACTATACAGTGTGTCCCATTTATTTTTTTGAGACTAAAATCAGATATGGGTTCCATTTAAAAAAATATAAGTTTGTGTTATATCTCAAAACTTTACGGATATAAAAATTTATTCCGTACGCCACTGGTTAGTTAATAAAAATATCTATCTTTTATATTTGAAACTTTTTTCTCAATTATTAATAGTTTAGAAGTTATTTGAAAAAGAAAAAATCAACAATATTCAGTTTTTCGTCATTATCTAGTGCCCTATGAGAATTTTTGGAAAAATAAAAGCACATCTGAGATGGCCTCCCAAAGGCGCATAAAAAGTTCCATTTAACCGACATCGTATCTCTTATAGTTCTCGAGATCCCAATGGTGGCACCTCTAAATGGGACACACTGTATATACTACTTTTGCCGACACGACAAAATGACGCCTCTTGTGTTTCTAGCCTAAAATCTACCATGTAAGACATGTGGACCAATACTCCTGTTATTACTAATAAAGGCAATGTAACATATTCAGTTTTTGTAAGATTAAGATCTATATTTTAAAATAGCGGCTCCGATGGCTTAATAGTTAGAGCAACGGCACTTAGTCATGAGTATGCAAGGTGTTCTCGGTTCGAATCCCACTAAGGGATGGATGTTTGTGTATGTGAACCTACTCAGTAATTGGGATTTAATCCTCTTGAGAGGTTAAAAAAAATGAAATTTGTAGAATTTTTTTGCCAATTGTGTAGGTTTTATAATTGTTTGATGAAAATGTACACCGTCTGAAATATTATAAGCCCAGGGCACCCTAGGCTCGTAATGCTCGTATTCACAGATTTCAGTAAAGATATATCTGTAGAAACGGATCAGATATCACCTCTATTAAAGCTATCGTGGATAGATGACTGCAAGAGTCACTTTTGTAACTTGAAAATTGGAAATAATTTTCAAGTTTGATTTCGGTCGCATTAGTACCCACTCATTAAAAGTTTCGTTCTTATATTGTTTTATATTATTTGTTATTAAAATCTACAAATATCTTTGAGATTATTTGAGCAAAAAATTCAAGCATATATAGACAAAGAACTTTATCATCCAATCATTATATCTGTTTGCAAAAACATCAAAATAATACAATAGTCGCTTCTTTAAAACAAGCATAAAAACCGAGTCTATTACCAAGGCAACTACCAACAATATGAAGCATGAAGGATAATGATAATGACGTGGCTATTTTCAGATCAACGTCTTGTACTAACGCGACTTAACATTATATACTATATTCTATAAGCAGATCACTAACTTAACACTTACCGAGCGTAAAGTTCTGAAACTTCTCTATGAACCACACATTATAACATAGTTATACATTATATTTGAGCTAGTTGGATTACTTACATCATTTAACCGCGGAGACACAAAGCATTAAGCGCTAAACTAAGTTTAAACTTTTATTAATTTTTTTCGTAACGAGAAATACAGTTTTAATGTATTTACATTTATTAGGAAGGTTATTTTATTCATTACTGTAATTGTGACTGTGTTCTAACCGTAACTTTGGGGCGCATTTGAAATTATAATAAACCACGACAAGTTGACAAATAATAACTGGAATTCTAAAGTATTAAATTTTGAAATAACTTTGGGCATAATTTAAAAGCACAATAAGATTAAAATAATGACTGTGTTCGTATTTATCAAAGCTATATAATGGCTACAAAAGTTTAAGATTACTTCCAAATTACTTTCTCATTTTATCAGTGTTTGGGTTATCTTAAAGTTTTGAAAAAGGACAATAAAAGGATCAGCCGCCTTCCGCAATAAAAATGTTTTTCTTTTTCACAAACCTCATTTTGAAATGTCAAATAATAAAAAATTCAAATACGTGTTAAACCATTCCATAAAAAAAGAAAAAAAATGTAAGACACACGTTTGTTAATTACATAAGTTATTTAAGAAAAGTATCTCACTCTTCCAACAACCTAGTAGGTTAACACTTCGAGTTACATCATTCCATTTTTGTTTATTGCTTTAAGTTAATTCTGGGGATCAACAAAATTTTTCATTTATATTTACATTGTAGCTACTAATAATATCAATATCAATTCATAGACTTTCGCGGTCATTTTTTTATGTAATTCATTTAATGTATCATAAAATTTCGTTTACTTTCAAGTACAAGAATAATTATTTCTTTGTTACAGAATATGGTAGAAAATTAAATAATAATTATTTGAAGAAATTGAAATACTTTTTTCTGTTTTGGAGCGGATCTAGACCACCCCCCAATTTAAGTAGTTTTTTTACCTCCCGCTACCCTTGGTAAGAGAGGTATAGGGATCGTGCTAAAAATCTCATATCGAGATTTTAGTAAATGACCACGTTTTAAGGTCCTTAGAATCCATTTTTAACATTTTCACGATGATGTCTGTATGTGTGTATGTGTGTATGTGTGTGTGTGTGTATGTGTGTATGTGTGTATGTGTACGAATTTTGTTTGCACTCTAACTCAAATACTATCAATCAGAAAATTCTGAAACCTTGTATTTTTACCCTATTCTAATAGGAATAGAAGCCATTAGATTTTGGTGTAAATCGGATAAACGGAAATCATATTTTACTTGAAGCTCGTAATGGTTTTTCTTCAAAAAATATCATTAAATGTCATTTTTTCGAATTTTATGTCTTATGAAAATTAAAGATTATTGAATTTTCTACAGGAATACATTAATACTTTTTCTATATATTTTACAGATAAATTTAAAAATAATTTTTTTTATTAGTCGCGAAGCCTAAGATAAAAACTATTTCTTTGTTACACAATTCATTTTTTAAATGAATGTAACTGACAGTAAATGTCACTGTCAGAAAACTTATCACTTCAAATTAATAATAGTGACATTTTTAAAAGAAAATAGTAAATAAAGCAATAGTTTTCTGCAATGGAACAGTTTGCAGCGTAAGGGTGCGATTATGTTGGAGCTGCGATAAACGACAAGAGCGACGATACTAGCGAAGCAAAGAAAATTATGTCATTATTTTATATGCAGGTGTTTATATTGGAGCGACGCGTTGACACATGGTTGGCAGCCGAGCAACGATAAGAGCGGCGCTAGTATCGTCGCTCTTATCGTTTATCGCAGCTCCAACATAAACGCACCCTTAGTCAATACGCAGGTACGTATGTATTTAAATTAATAAAAATTAAATAGCGGGAGGTTTTGTGTTGGCCACATCAGATTTTTTTTTTAGGATAACAATAAATAATTATTAAGAAGTTTTAAGCCTATTAAAACGTATATATATATATATATATATATATATATATATATATATATATATATATATATATATATATATTTCGTATTATGTTCTTATAAGCAGTCTGAAAAATTCTGAAATTGTTTGACAATCCAAAATGTGAAAGCTTTTTAGAGTTGTGTCAATATTACAACGTTTTTCAGAGATTTTATTTATATAAGAGTTATCTAAGTCAAATCAAAATAAAAAATACCACACTACTACCGACTTACCGGCTGATACAACGCCACCAAATAAAATTACAGTCGATACAAACGTAAATAATGACTGCAATATTAATAAAAAAAAATAAAAAATATATCATCACGGCATATTACCCATTTCTGGGTGTGCGAATCTGCTTTATCGCAGATATCGGTAATGATGATGACATATTTGTACCGTGCGGGCGCTTACCAGGCGTCACCTCACGGGCACTCATTGCTGGCGTGGAGAGTGCTCCACAGGGGTCACTTTTGTGCCATTTAAAATTCGAAATATTTGGCGTCGGTCGGCATCGAACCCGGTTCCCCTAGGTTCGCGACCGGACACTCAGGCACGCGGCCACGGGACCCCATAACTGACTGCAATATTAAGAACGATAAACAAAATGGTGGTATATACAAGAACCACATGGCTAAAATTAATAAAACTGAAAATAATTCCATATCAGAAAACATTGATATGTCAACAAAAAGTAAGAATATACATACTCGAGACCAAAATCAGAGAAATAAACCACTCTTGGTAAAAAAGAAGTTATTCAAAACATGTCTTTAAAAATTGTCCCTAAATCAAGTTATATTCATATTTACAGATACGAAAAAGGTGGATGTAACTAATTACCTAGTAGGAATGTTTCCTGAAGTTAAACAATTTGCAAAAGGCTATGAATCCTGACATCTGGCCTGCCGGGGTTGGTTTTAACCGGTTTTTTCATTTCAATAAGAAGAGTCTACCAACAACGTAAATGATTTATCATTTCCCTCATCAATACATGATAATGTCTCATCTTTTTCTATTATGCATATCAATGTCCAATGTATAAGGAACAAAATCGAAGAACTAGAAATTTTTCTCAGTAAGTATCCAAAATAATTATGCATATGCCACAAGTTTTTTTCGAAAACAATATACTCTTGGTGGTTTTGCAATTTTCAACAGGTCAAACATTAAATGTGAAGAAGTTATATACCTTCAGAAATTTAATGTAGAACTTCATTTCGAATGCTGTGGTATTAAATATGTGACCAACAATAATGTAATAAACATTGTTTTATGTATTTATAGGTCGACAAGTGGTAATCTACACACTTCTTTTAAACAACTTAATTGCTGTTTAACATCTATAAACATATACATTTATTCGTAGTAGGAGACTACAATATTAATATTCACAATGAAGGTAATGAAACCAAAATATGATATCCTTCGATAAATGAAGCACCAAGGGTAACACGTACTAGTAGATCATATATAGACAATATTTTTACCAGTGTTAATACTTATAGTGCAAATGTTATTACAATGAAAATTTCAGACCATTTTTCCAAAAATCTTACTTAGGTACTTATAAAATAAACCACAAGTGCACTAAAGATACTCCAGATAGTAAAGGCATATTCAGTTCTGATAATATTAGTATGTCTAAACACTGTCTCTCAAATGCAAATTGGGAAAATGTTTATAGTGTTGTAAATGCAAACCTAAAATATGATAATTTTTTGGATACTTTCTTATATTATTTTAATTTATGTTTCCCTAAAATTAAATTTATTTAGGAAAGAAAATTATGGGTCACAAATGATGTAATGCAAAAGTGAAGAAATATAAAAGATTTATATATTTTGTACAATATTACAATGTATGTAAACGAAGTTGTAGAAATTCATTGCTCCAGTCTAAAACAAGTTTTAATGCTGAGAGTATAGAAAAATCTATATTTAACTACATACATATATCAAATGTTATAAATGATAATATCAATCTCAAAACTAATAACAATGACAATAATATGCAGGAGGTCATGTGTGATAATGAAGTTGCCAATTCTCCAGATAATGTGGCCAATTTATTCAACAACTAATTTACAAATATAGCAAGCACTGTTGGCGGTACAGCTAGTGAAGCTACTAATTATGGGAGTACCAAAAATCCTATTCCAAACAGTAACAATAAAACTATTTTTTCATTTCCTACTACTGAAAGTGAAATTTGCTCTGTTATTAAGTCATTAAACAGCTCATGCTCTCCTGGTTTAGATGAAGTCCCTGCAAAACTCTTGAAAGAATGTCATGTACTCTTCATTACACCTTTAACACATTGTATAAACAGTTCACTATCAGACGGAATTTTCCCTGACGCATTGGAATGTATAAAAGTAGTAGCTTTATATAAGAAGGATGAAAAAAATCATGTTGTCAATTATAGCGCAATAAGTATAGTCTCAACTTTTCATAAAATTTATGAAAAAGTTGTCTTTATTACAATTTTATCTTTTCTACAGGAGAATGACATTTTAATTTCAGAGCAATGCTGCTTTCGCAAAAATTGTAATACTATAATAACTTCTTTGGAAAAATTATTAGATTATTTGTACAAAAACTCGGACGCTGGAAATATGATAACTGGCATGTTTTTAGATTTATCAAAATCTTCTGATTGTGTTATGATCAGTTAATCAAAATTATGTCACAGTACGGTTTTCGCGGAAAGTGTGAGCAATGGGTAAAATCTTAAGTAATACGAAACAGCTTGTTGTTTATAACAATTGTAGGTCTGAATATAAAATAATAAAATTTGGTGTACCGCAGAGAAGCATTCTTGGCCCCATTTTATTTATTTTGTATATAAATAAAATTAAAACTGTTATAGAAAACAATATTTTCATTTCCTACGCCGATGATGTTTCAGTAATGGTTCCGTGTGCTAACATTCAAGAGCAATCAGCTTCATTGTCACAACTGACCTCTGCATTATCGAAATGGTTCTCTTCTTTACATTTAGTCTTAAACGTATCAAAATCTGTAGCCGTAAATTTCACTACTCTTAAAAGGAATCAGAGTATTTTAATATGATGTCACAATCAGTCGTTGCCTCAAGTCGATAGTGTAAAAGTCTTAGGGTTATTAATAAATGAAAATTTAACCTGGACCGATGAATTAATAGTAAATGTAAAAAGTTAGCACCTTTATGTTATGCAATTAAAAGATTAGCACAAATAGTTGGCATACTTTCTATGATAAACAAAAATCTGAATTAGAAAAGGTACAAAGGAAATTCCTGAAATACATACATTTCAAGTCATACAAGGCTTATCTAAACCGTGGTACAGCCCACAACCAACTGCTTAGAAAATTGAATATTCTGTCATTAGATTCCAGAAAGATAAAAAATACTATAATGTTCTTGTTCAAATTACTGCACAATATTATTGATTGTCCACCGTTACGGAATAAAATAAATTTTCTTGTTCCTAGGATAAACTCTCGATCTTCTATTACGTTTTACAATACACCATGTGAGACAAAAAATCTCCATTCTATTCTATGGGCAATAATTTCAACAATTTAGAATTAGATATTGATATTTTTAATATCACATTATACACACTTTACACCTCTCTAAACGAATATTTTAATACATGAATTAGTAATGTTCAGATGTCGTATTTGTAAACATTACTTTATAATAATTCTGATACTGAACTTGTCTGCTATTCTATAATCAAATTTCTATGTTTTTTTTTTCTTTGTATTTTGTCTGTAATTGGTACTATTTACTGTTGGGCAATAAATGATTATTATTATTATTATTATTATTATTATTATTATTATTATTATAAAAATGACTAAAATATTCTATTTTGCTAAGTTTAATTCTGTTGCAAATTATGGCATAATTTCATAGGGGTACTCTCCAGCCGCCCAAAGAGTGTTCATATTACAAAAAAATGCCATCAGAAATATGTTTATGCTTTGCTATAACACATCATGAGAGATACTTTTAAACAACAGAAAATTTCACATTGCCATGGATATACATGTTTTCTGCTTTAATGTTTATAAGAAATAACTCACCTAATTTAACAACTCATGAACACTTACATAATTATAACACAAAGAATAAAAATAATCTAATTATACCCAAATATATATTATCATTAAGCCTAAAAAATCAAAAAAAATTTGGTATTAAACTGTACAATAAATTACCCTCTAATCTAAAAGACATAACATCCAATAAACTCTTTAAATATCATTTAAAATGTTACCTCATAAATAAATGTTGATACAGTATGGAAGAATACATGAATGAAAATAATTAAAAATGTGTATTTTGTATTTATTTATTGTAAAACTGACGTGTCAAACTTCTTTTTGTAAGATCGATTGACAAAATAAATCTTTACTATTACTACTATTACTATTGATGCTAAATGCATTATTTAACGGTTTTTGGTGATATTTAAATTTTATGCGTACAAAATAGATACGCAAACGAACAAATCTGCCAAAAAAATCCCTTAATGTATATTGTCAACAAATTATTTTTATAAAGAAAAAAACATAGTAACAGAGTAAATTGTGTAAAACACTCACGGCTATTCAAACGTTCGTTCGTTCGTTAGTTCATCCATCGTCCACTCGCTGCTACGCGCCGTGTAAGAAAATCAAACTCGTAATTGATTAGGTTGCTTTCTGTAACTTATATTTTAATATACTATTCTCTAAAAATTTATAATAAAAATTAACAATTCTCTTCAATAACTGGAATGATAATACATATATATATTTCAAGTAATTTTCAAGTGCAAGAAATATTTATTTATCTTATTATCATTGACATTCACTATACTCGTACTTGGCTTGGTGCCAGAGTTTAATATACTCTACATTAGCATAAAATTAAAATCATCCTCTTTTATTTGATCTGCCAGAACCACTAAATGCTTCTTATCGACCCTTAACCTTTAGAATGAAATCGCTGAGCGATTCTTATCAATTTACACTTAGATGTCTGCTTCGGCTCAATGGCATTCCCATTCGAGAGTTTTCAAATTAAAAACATAATTTTCAGAGGAAAATTTCATTTGGTCGTCGACGTTAGACAGTCGGCAATTCAGTCTAATTTATGAGATGTAATTTTGAAAAGAGATGCTGAGCCTCTTTTAGGTTATGTATGGCTACTTACTGAGAGTAAAATGCTCGTTTAGTTTCCATAAATCATAAGAAAATTAAGATTTAATGTGCACTACAGAATGGAACACGTAACACGTATTTCTTTCACAATCTGTTTTTCTCACGCAGAAGTTCAAATTAAGAAGAGCCGTCTGTTTTCAACTGGTAATCAATGTTGCATGTGCATAATTTATATAGAATGATTCAGAACTTCAAGTTCCTAATAACTTTAACGGTATATAGTACTTAACATACTGATCACGGTACGAAAGGATTTTTCAAAATATACAAAATTAAGAATGGTTTTCTCAAAGAGTTCATTTCGAGTACCAGTGCATTTGCCTGAAACAAACGAGTACTGACAATTTAATTAAATTTATGTCTTATGCAACATTAGTTATTGTATAAATTGTACTGGTAAGATTAAATTTAAACACAATATTAAAATCACATACCATACCAGTGGCCCAAAACTGCTCGTTTCAAAAACCGCGTTTTTTTATATTTTGAAATAAATTTATTTCTACCGTGATCAGTTTGTTTAATACCTTCGAGCATATACTGATTAGAGAAGTTATGTCCTATACCAATGCATAGGTTGTTGTGATTGGAAGATATTCAGGAGGGGGACTGGAAGTCATGGTGTATTGTGGGCAGTGTTTTGTTGTGCTATATGTCACTAATTGTCCTTTTACTGTAACAACGTTATTTTTTTCGTGTAGTTTGTGAGTATATCTCGGAGTATATCAAATTGTAATGAAAAATATAAAGAAAGTACGGATATTTCATTTCATGTGTAAGTAACTGGGATTTTTTCTACAAATAATATATTAACCAAAGTGTAACTTTTAGGTTTCCTGCTAATAATGTCGTAAGTGTAAACAGACTAAAATTTATTGGAAATAAAGGATATTTACATATGTATTTCAAAAGCAGAAATTAGACATTACTTTATAAAAAAAGGCAGTACAAATATTAAGATAATACGCAGCCCGCAATACACCACGGCTTCAATACGCAACCCCTAATTCAGCACGGCTTCCGTCCCCGCAAATCCCCGTGGTGCATATGTACCGATCACAACAAACACCATAAGTTTAATACTATTTACCGTTAAAATAACTACCTAAAGTTTTAAATATAAAATAATACATATTTATAAGTAAATTAAATCTCAGTTTTCAATACCAATTAAATGTAAAATAAAATACCATCAGTGAATCATTTTTATTGAAAACATTTTGGTAAATAATTCTCTCAGCGAATGAATTGATACTAGCTGTCAATTTTATAAATAGATTCATCTGAACGTGGGCATGAATGAAACTGGCGAGCTTTGCGTTGTCCTGTAAAGGTCAAGGGTCGTGCCCAGTGAGAGGTGTGGATCGGTAATGAACCGCCAACTCTTCGGGCGTTTATTGGTAAATCTTAATTGCCAATGAACGCCCAATCGCTTAAGGGTTTGTGTTTATAAATACCTAATAATTGCGACAAGGAAAGTTCCTATTTTAAGGAATCAGTTCAAAGACGATAGATCTTGTAATTGAATTTCGTATGCTAGAACAAATTTAAACAACCAAACAATTATATTTTTGACAAAGTTCTCCAGTTTGGTATCCATAGATATATTAGAACTGACATAGGAAATGAGTATACTCTAATTCAATATTTTATATTTTATACATTCCTATGGATGCGATCGATTTCGGAATTTCAAAAATCTCATCATCAGGCATGACCAACCGAAAATTGTAGTACATAGGTAGAAAGTTATATTATACATAAATACAGTATTATATATATATATATATATATATATATATTTACATCCCGCTATCATTGCTGCGTCCTTTCATGGCTAGGACATTGTGGCAACCACCGAAAGGAATAGAGATAGGTATCGGCTTTATAAAGTATATCTACTTATTTTTCCCCCTGATTATGAATTTCGGTTCAAATTTCAATAAAGTCGATTTACAACGATATACGTTTCCTTTCATTTGACGGGCATTATGAGCTCCTCCACTCTGAGTGAATCCGACGTCCACAGTATATACTTCAGACATAATCAGTACTTGTGACGTCCAATTTGTATATTTTTATTCATACTACCGTCAAAGTGGCGTCCAGCAGCGTTGCCAATATTAAATACATTATTCTGATGCAGAAACCAAAGCACTCTTTCACAACAATATGCATACTTTGCTGAAAACATCATAGATTCCTACAATGTTTGATAATGGTAATTTCTTTTGGCAATCTGTAAGCAATTTGAAAATGGAACTATTAATTTGTCATTCAAAATGTCATTTTTAATACTTAATACTTTAGTTCTAAAATTATTAGGAAAAAAATTTCTCCAAATTAAAATTTTACCATTGTATTTCTCATACATATAACAAAAATAAAGTAGATACCCGTTAAAAAATGTGATAGAAATGTGAAATGTTCTTGCACTTAGTGTACAAGAACAACAATTCTATTTTTTCCGACGGTAAATGTAAATATGTGAAAATAATGCACTTCGGCTATTTGTGCAATAAATTCAAATTTTTATGAAATTTATAATAATAAGCTTATTATTAATATTCATTCCGATTTTAATACGCTTATTCTAAGGAAATAGCTATTTGTTGAACAAATTATTTTTCACATGTCAATAAAATAGTAAAAATATATGAAAAGCAGCCGTTTGGGTTCGGCTATTTTTCCAATAAATTGAAATTTTTACGGAAATTACAATAATAGGCATATTATTAAGAAAATTCTAATTGACATAATAAGTCAGTGTCAAGTGCAAATTACATAATATGTTTGTGTTATAATTTTACTGGAAATATAGAAATTTTCTATGTGGTATTTGTACAAAATACATGGAACTGCCAGAATGCAATGTAATGAAATACTTGAAATGTAGAATCTTTTGCTAGAAACTTTTTGTATGGCATTTGTATAGAACTGAGGGAAGGTAATGTGTTGGCCACATCAATTTTTTTTATTTAACATAGGAGTATAGTCGAAATTCTGGAAATTTGATAAAATATTATAAATCACAGCAAAAGCTAATTTTAGAGCTTTAGCTTGTGAACTGTTCTGAAATTATCAATCTCCCCTGAGAGTTATTGAGTCCCTTCGGAGAAAATAAAATGAAAAAATCTGATGTGGCCAACACAATACCTCCCGCTATTTCATTTTTAATAATTTAAATTCATACCTAATTTTTTTTTTTTTTTGCAGTGACATACATTTGAAATATAAACTGTGTAACATAGGAATTGTGTTTATCTTTGAAACAAAGGCATCGGGATTTATATAAAAAAATTTTTTTTTAATTTATCTGTAAAATATGTAGAAAAATTATTAATGTATACCTGTAGAAAATTCAATTAGCTTTAATTTTCATGACATAAACTGCGAAAAAATGACATTTAATGGTATTTTTTGACGAAACACCATTATGAGCTTCAAGTAAAGTGCCGTTTCCGGTTATACGATTTACACCAAAATCTAATGGTTTCTTTCCATATTAGAATAGGGTTAAAACACGCTTCAGAATTTTCTGAATGATAGTATTTGAGTTAGAGCGTTGACAAAATCCATACACACACATACAGACATCGTGAAAATGATAAAATCGGATTCTAGTGACCATAGAACGTGGTCATTTATCAAAATCTCAACATGCGATTTTTAGCAAGATCCCTATAACTCCCTTACCAAGGGTAGCGGGAGGTAAAAACAAATAAGTGAAATTTATGAAATATTTATTATTACATCGAACAGTCCTGCTTATTTCCAGAGAGAGTATTTCATAAACATTAATTTGTTTCATTAATCTTTAGTTGTTACACATAAACAAATTACTTATCCGTGTTTCTTTCTATGTTTTCATATAGATTGCAATAAAAATACGGTGTTTTTAAAAGTCATTACTTTTGATCATTTATATTTCTACATATCTCACTAACGCATATAATAAATTTTTTATATTTATTATAATAAAAATAAAAAGCAAATATTTTAACGTATTTAAACTATCTAAAATGTATAAAAATATTTTCTAATTAAATGAAAACACTTTAATGAAACACCTCAAGTAGAGGAGAAATAGGAAGAAGTACCCAGAATAAAAAAATATCTATATTTAATAAATCGTTTGTAGTACATATTAATATGTTTTAAACATTTTTTCTTTTAATAATTATTTCTACACTCTCTTTTTCGACTCTACTTAAAATTTCGGTCTTCGTATTTTAGATCAAAAGTTTAAAAATATTTTATTTATATATTTCACTGTAGCATACCGTGCTCATATTTATTCCATACATTTAATCATTAATCTTCTTACTCTTACAACTGGTTTTTATTTACAATTTACTCAATATTTTGTACTTAATAATTCAGCTTTATGATACGAGTATTTATAAATAATTACCTACCTTTTTTTAAATTTATTACATTTGTAAACCATACATTTTGATTTCATAGTTTATTGATTTTGTTTGCTCAGAGGATTTTGCAAGTGCAAAACAAAAGGTTTGATTTCATAAATATTAATTTAAAATACTACCAGGAGTGCACAATGTAGATTTGAATACGATTAAAAGAGTTGCGCGCTAATGTAGTACCCAAAGTTCCACTGTTGCCAAATGTACGGAGTTCAGAATGGCGCTGGAATGAAACTTCAGTATATACATTGTATATACGCCGGACGCCACTAGCGCCGCAAGTGGAATTTTTTTGAACTACAAAAAATATACATTTTCCATTCCGCTATCATTCTGACGTCCATAACAAATTTTGCTATACGATACTAGAGGCCCCCCTGATGTCAGAAAAAAATTTATAAGGCCATGTGCATATGACGTCCGGTATACGGACGTCTTATGCACAAGGACGTCACTTTGAATGTAGAAAATTACACAGGGGACGCCACAATGGTAGTGGGATGTAAATATATATATATATATATATATATATATATATATATCGCGAGCGTAAAGTTATAAAAACTAGTAAAATCTTGCTTGTAGGGTATCGCTCAATAGCAGCTGTAGACACGTGTTTCGCTCTTATTAGATCTCATCAGTACAGCATAGCTAGTTAATAGGTGGACATTAACTAGAGGTAGTAATTTTAGAAAACCGACAAATTGTAACAGCACTAGTACGCAGCCAAATACACATTTGTTGCTTCGGTCAGCATTTCCACGGATTTGTGGATAAATGCAACGTCGCAGCGGCGGTATATATAAAATTGTTGCAATGGGAAGTAAAAAAGTATGTTACAGTGTTAACAATATGGAATTTAAAAAATTTGAATAAGAAATAAGTGAGTAAAATGCGTTAATAAATATATTGTTCTTGTTCATTCTTAATTCTTAAAAAGGTAAATATAAAAAGGGCCGGAAAAGAAATATATACAAATGTACAAAATATGTGGTAAGGCATGTGATGTAAAATGTAAAATAAGGTTATGGAGCTGGTAAAGACTCGAAAAAAATGCTTACGATTCAGATACTTAGCAGTGAAAATAATTGAAAATAGATATTGTATAAATGTTGGATTAAATTTAGTGTGTAAGATAAATGCAAATAAATCGCAAAGTCAACCTTTAGACCTTTTAAGGTCAAAAAAGAGAAGATATACTGAAATACTGAAGAATTAAAATGTCTCTTCGAGTTTATGTGAAGATGTGCGCATTCTGTTGTTGAGAAGATGGCGGTAATTTTAAAAATAATGAATTATTATTAAAAGTTGTAGTATTGTTTATTAAATTTTCATTATTGATTTTATGCAGAAGGATTACATATTGTTCAAGAAGAATTAAGTTTTTATATTTGGTTTCATGTTATAATAGTTAAATTTTCGATTAAAGTAGTGGGTTCTTTGTTTTTAAATGGGCCCCATAGCTGACAGTGGGTTATTTTTAATATGTTCTGTAAAACGAGTTTCTAGGTTTCTATTTGTAAGTGCTATATACACGGAATTGCAATCGTTACAACAAATTTTGTAAATACCTGATTTTTGGTGATCGTGTGGTTTGGGTTTATTGTTTATTAAAATATTGCCTAAAGTTTGGTGTGATTTACTTGCTGTTGTACCTATAACTACCCCTCACAATATATAACAATACCAAGTAAATCACACCAAAATATAGGCAATATTTTAATAAACAACAAACCTAAACCAAACGATCATCAAAAATCAGGTATTTACAAAGTTGTTGTAATGATTGCAATTCCGTGTATATAGGACTTACAAATAGAAATCTTAAAACTCGTTCTACAGAACATATTAAAAATAACCCACCGTCATCTATTATGGGGACCCTTCTAAAAACAGAGAACCGCACTACTTCAATCGAAAATTTAACACTACGAGTATTACAACGTGAAACCAAATATAAAAACTTAATTCTTCTTGAACAATATGGAATCCTTCTGTATAAAACCAATAATGAAAATTTAATATACAAAATTACAAATTTTAATGATAATTCATTATTTTTAAAATTACCGCCATTATCGGAACAACAGAATGCGCACCTCTTCACATAAACTCGAAGAGACATTTTGATTTTTCAGTATATCATCTCCTTTTGACCTTAAAAGGTATGAACTTTGACTTTGAGATTTATTTTCATTTATCTTACACATTATATTTAATCCAACATTTATACAATGTCTATTTTCAATTATTTTCACTGCTAAATATCTGAACGGTAAGCATTTTCTTATATTTTTTTATTTTCCGAGACTTTTATCAGCTACATAACCTTACTTTACATCACATTCTTTATCACATATTTTGTATACATTTGCAAATATTTCGTTTTACTCATTTATTTCATATTCGAATTTTTTAAATTTCATATTGTTAAAAAAGTAACATAACATTTCCCATTGCAACAATTTTATATATATATATATATATATATATATATATATATATATATATATACCACAGTATTTATGTATGTATAATACAAATTCCTACCTATGTACTACAATTTTAAGCTGGTCATGCCTGATGATGAGATTCTTTGAAATCCCGAAATCGATCGCATCCATAGGAATAAATAAAATATAAAATTTTCTTTTGTAGTATACTTATTTCCTACATCACTCCTAATATAACCAAAGGATTACTTTAGACTTTAGGGAATCAATAAAGAATGGTTAAATGCTCGGCTAAAGACGATCCTATAGTAGTCCTAAAAAATAAAATGATGTAAAACGAGATTCGGGCGAAACGCTACAGAACTGATGTCAGTCCTTGTTGATTTTAATCTAAAAAGAAAAGTGTTTATCTTGTGGTACATCTAAATGTCAAATAGAATTGCTTCATGTAAATCTCTAAATTAAATCTGAAATGTATCGGAATCAGTTGGTTCAGATAGGAATATAAATTCTGTCCTCTTATTGGTTAGAATCCAAATCTAGTGCACAACATAGTCAAAAAAAAAAAAAAAAACTATATTCCAATTAGATAGTACACATAAAAATGATAGAATTAATTGATATTTTACAATGTTTTATATTTTGCGTGCATAATGAAGTCGTTACTAAGCTCAATGGCATATCGAAACATTCTCCATTCCGATGTCATTTTTTGTTTTAGAAGTTTGGTACTAGATAACATTTACTTAAAATTTTAAATGTCATAAATCAGAATATCAAATAAATATTATGTCAATGCAATGTTACCAATTGCACATACAAATTTCCTTATATCAACTCGGTTTAATATAGCAGTTTTTTTTAAAATATTTTAGTACGTATATAAAAAATTGAACGGACTTATTTTATAAGGCTTTCTTCGCACTTGCCAAGCTCTTTTTTATATTTTGACGCGTGCGAAAAAACAGGTCTTATAAAACTTGTTCTTTAATAAATATGCTATTTTAATTTCAACTTCGTAATTTTTAATGCAGATAAAAATATTGACCCGTATTACGAGCGCACATTTATAATAAAGGCGCTTTTATGAAGCGTGCTTTTACATTATATTGTAATAGGACCCATTAGGTATTGTAACAGTTTGGTGTCACGAATTTAATTTATTTATTGAATGTATGTGAAAACGGTAGCTTACAAGAAACGCAAAATAAAAAATATGTCATTTTAAATCTAAATAATTTTATTAAAATATTTGCTCCAATGCTACAAGTTTCAAATTGTGGTTTGACAACAAAACTTAAAGTGGAACTTAGCCAATGTAATAGTTTAGTTAAGTACCTTTCGCTAAAAGCCTATTAACCCTAGTATGCCCGACCGTACCTCAAAGTCCATTTATATTTTATTTAATTTGTTTTATACTATACAGTGGTACTTGTCGCCTTCTCCCATAACCCTTAACCCATAGGAGTACTTACAGGTTTCATGGTCGAATTGTTAAAAGTAGCCAGAGTAATCTGTATTGGATTATATGAATTTATTTTAAAAACTATACAGTAGGGTCTAAAGTCAAAAACATTTTGTTTAAATTAACTAATGTTATATATTTCAGAATGCCAAGGAGCTAGTGATGTTATCTGCTGTTGTTTAATAAATCTAATAATTCAATTATTCCATTTACGAATTTTATTTACATTTTTTCATTAAATAATAAGAAATGGTTTAATCTCATATTCTGTAATTTTTAAATCTGAACAATTGTATTTAGAACTACCTCTACAATTGTTAAAAATAAAAAAAAATATTGTATTAGGGACATTATTACCTAATATACAATAGATTTAAAGTTTCAAGTCACCCGGTATTTAAACAGTGTACACTTCTTGAAAATATTAAATTTGCACTTAGAATCTTGTAAATTTAAATTCTTCAATTATGTTACAATTAGTAAAATACTTTTCTCTCATTACAAAATAAAAAATTATGGAAAATTTTACATTGTTTCCTAGAACTGTAACTAACAGTAAAGTGTTATCAAACAAGATAACATACAATGTCATATGATAAACAAAATGTGCAGTTACAATTTTGCTGGAAGCCATTTAGAAACATATTTTTTCAATAGGTACTAATTATATTCTAATTCATTTACAATTTCCCCATCACTTTGTATAAATTAATAGCTTTTCGAAGGTCGGAGTAAATTTAATACCTTTTGCTTTATATGCTCCTATCAATTAATTTCGATACTAAGTTCAGACAAGGATGTTTATTGTGCAATAGGTATTAAGCTCGGTCCTAGTGGTTTTCATGAAAGAGGAACTATATTTAGAGCAGATTATATTAGAACTTTATAAATGCAAGTATGTTTAAATTAGGTAAGTATTAAGTTTATTGTGAGACATTTATGTTAAAAAAAAAAAAAACTGTTTGAGAATTGCAATGCTGAAATGATGACCACGAGTGGTAGTGATGCCGTCTAGATCTAGACTTTCTAGACTCTTGTCTTGTCTTGTCTAGATTATCAAGACTAGACTGGCAAAAGTCTTGTCTTAAAATTTCAAGACAAATCAAGACTTTCCTATTCTAGATCAAGACTCTTGACAAAATTCTAGACAATTTTCAAGACTCTAGATTAACTAGTACTAGGTAATATGAATTTTTTACTTCGATTCATAATAATATTATGAGGTAAGTACAAAGTTTCAATACAAATTGAAAGTATTCCTATTAGTTAACATTAAGAAGGTTTTGTTATACTTAAGTACTTACCTACTCAATAATTCAATAAATGTAATGATGATTATGACAAAACAGATTACAGTTCCAGTTATTTTCCCATTTTCAAAATATCTATTCTGCCAATATTTTTATAATTCGAGGAAATTGTTATATTAAAAAATACACCTCAATTGTGATAATCTAATTCTAACAAAAACGAAAAACTATATATGGTATAGAGAGATAAGGTAATATAAGAAAAACATAGTATATAATTGGAAAAATACTACCTTTTTTAGTTTATGTTCTGTTTTTATTAATTTAAACCCAACGTTTCGGCACCATAAACTGGTGCCTTCTTCAGGGGATACATTGACATAAATATGTTAAAAAACAATAATAACAAGTAACCAAGGTAACAAGAAATGTTCATATATGTTACCTTTTTTATGTATACAATTTTCTAGACAATATATGCATGCCCGGTAATAACATGGACGGCGAACATGCATCTTCTCAGGAAAAAATCTCCTTTTGCCAGAGGAAAAACCGTCCCAAAAACTGGCAGAGAAGTGATCTGTATAACTCAGAGACGCTGTATATATTGTCTAGAAAATTGTATACATAAAAAAGGTAACATATATGAACATTTCTTGTTACCTTGGTTACTTGTTATTATTGTTTTTTAACATATTTATGTCAATGTATCCCCTGAAGAAGGCACCAGTTTATGGTGCCGAAACGTTGGGTTTAAATTAATAAAAACAGAACATAAACTAAAAAAGGTAGTATTTTTCCAATTAATAATATGAGTTCTGAAAGATATTTTAATATAGTATATAATGTAAAAAAAAAAGCTAATTTATTATTTTTTAAAATTAAAAATGCGTTACAGTTCAAACATATGAACCAAATACAGGGGAAAATAGCGAAAAAATGCCGAAGAGTTATCTCTGTTCTTGTCTAATGCGCAAGCGCAGGTTAATCTAGAATCTTGAAACAATCTAGAGTCTTGATATCTAGACAAGACTTTAACCAGACTTTTTAATCTAGACTTAGACTTAATCAAGTCTTGTCTAGACGGCAACACTACCTTCACTGTTTGAATTTCTTTACTTTCATTAGCAGTAGGATCTTCCCGTACCTCGGCTTTCTTTATTCATTTATAGGCTGTCTTTCAGTCCCTAAGTCAAAATATTTTCATATTCTTGGTGAGATTTAAAACAAAAACCATTTTATTTCCCAGATATTTCAATTATATCATTTTATTTCTTTATTAATATTCATTAATAAACGTATATTGTAAACCCCCATTTTGGAGAATAGTCCACATTTTTAAGAATCAATATGTAATTAATTTTTAAAAAAAGACAAATAAATAATAGTGCAAATTTAGTTTTTCCCAGTCTGTCTGATTTTCTTATTCTTAATAATTCTAACCTGTCCCTCGTATTTCCAAAGATTCACTTTTTATTGAATGGGAGTACACAAAATAAATTGAAAAAAAATATAATAGTAATTAATATGTAAATATAAATAAATAAAAATAAATATATCATCACGGCATATTACCCATTACTAGGTGTGCCAGTATCAACACGTAAATATAAGTAAGTTAAAATTGAATTCTATTTAAAACTGTAACTTTCAGAGCACATCACTATCCCAGATCAGTTAATCTGCAATACGAACAGAAACATCTATTTGAATTAATAACGAAGAGCATTAATTAAAACTTAAATACTGCCATTATTATCAATAAAATGTTGCGATCTAATCCGTTTTGATGTGCGATGTACCTCAGTAGGTACAAATTGAATCACCAGTCATCCAGAAACAACATCCGCACGTACACACTCTCACACACGCAGAGGGGCACAAAGCCGTTCATTCTTCAATCAGGATTCCCGGCACGCCCATTCCTCTGTATGTTACATTGCATACACAACATTACAAACACACACTACACAACAAACTTATTCAGCCTCAGTCGAACGCGGTGCGTCGCTCTACGTGTAAACATGCCTACGTTGTGTGATTTCAATTCTATACGATATTCACAGACCACATGGAAAAGTAACTCTCAGGGACTCTATAACACCACGTGCTAAGACCACTGTAGTGACCATACGCTCATAGGATGATAAACGAATAACGGAGTGGTGAGTTCTATTGTTATATTGTCTAAGATGTCTTTGATCTGAGACGAGGTCTTTGTTCTTTTATTTTTCTATCGATTATTATTGGTGTTTCTTAGTACTTGGAGTTAAACCAACGATTGTAACTTTGAAGACTGAGATTCGAATCTGACCGAAGTCAAATATTTGTGGCAATTAAGTGAACTCATTACGAACATCTGGTGAACGCTTTCTTCGTTCTCAATAAAAATTATATCATCTTTCATCTTACAAGATTTTTACAAGAACTAAATTGACACGCTTAAACAATGGTCACATATACCAACAATTATAACTTTGAGGACTGAGATTAGAATCTGACCAAAGTCAAATATTTGTGGCAATTAAATGAACTCATTACGTAACATCTGCTAAACGCTTTCTTCGTTTTCGATAAAAAAATATATCATCTTTCATCTTACAAGATTTTTACGAGAAGTGAATTGACACGCTTAAACAATGATAACTTATAAAACCAAACCAACGATTATAACTTTGAAGTCCGCAATTCGAATAACCCAAGTCAAATATTTGTAGGATATAAATGCGGTTATATAATACCTGCTGAACACTTTGGCTGGTAGTGCGAGCTCGGTTTTAACTAAAACTCTGTTTTAAGAAATGCCAAATTTCATTATTTAATAACAAAAATAAATAATATCAAATTTATCAAAATATGATTTTTAAGCAGCATATAGTTTGTATTCAAACAAATATTTTTTAAAATAATCATTCTTTAAACATAAGGGTGAAATTAAATATTGAAATTTGAATTTGACATTTCTTAAAACAGAGTTTTAGTTAAAACCGAGCTCGCACTACCAACCTTTGATTAATTCTGTGATTTTATCTATCTGTGTCACCAATGCTCTTCAAGATTTTACTGATATATCGTCATTGGTTATTACTGCAATAAGTATTTCTTGTGTTATGACATGACGTTGGTTCAATGGACAACGAATCCTTGACAGTTAGACTTTGGTTGTTCTTGCGTATAGTCGATTACACAACAAATCCCATTTTGGTCAAGAATTGACAGTGATTATTCTTTTCTCTATCGAATACCATTAATATTGTTTGAATAGTTTTCCATTCGATGTTAATAATAAATAATTTTATGCAATTATTAAAAGTTTAATTAAACACAAAAAGAAAATATAAAATGGTTCAAGAATGATATATTATTATAACATTCAAAATGAATTACCTGTAATAATAATGTGTCAGAAGTTTTATGTCAAATAAAAATAAATAAAACATTCGTAATTCAATGACAATTTGATATGCTGAACATAGCGAATTTTAATTTGTTTTTTTTTTCTTAAAATAAGAAAAAATAGTGATTAATTTTAGTCCTATAATGTGTAATTTTTAATTCTCAACAACTTTTTTTTATTTTCAGCTTTTCTCTAAAACTGATAGGTCAGAAACTACAGAAAAATGAAAAAATAACATTGTATTCCCTACATCACGGATTCCTATATAACATTATGATATTTAGTCGAGAGACTAGATAGTCACATATTTCTCTCATAATATTTGTCGCAGTTATTATTAAATAACTTTAGAAACTCATAATTTAATTTATAAATAACACTTGCTTTTAGTTTAAGTTCTGCGTTTATTGAAAAGACCAACGTTTCATCAGAATTTTTCTCTGTTATCAATTTGTAACTCAAGAACTGCCATTTTATCATCAAATTTTACTTTTTAAAAAAGAGAAAATCACTCTTTTATAGTACAAGTCATGAAGCATGAATACCAATTATTCGAAGATAACTATTTCCTCTACATTCAGTAGAATTTGTATGTTACATCTCAAAGGACATTCAGTTTCGGTAGGTTCTAACTTCGCACACATAAGGTAATATAATTTTGTCCTTAAAGATTTTCAGTGCAAGTTTTAAATAAAGTTCTCTCGCTAACTAACGCACTTACTATTGTCGTGATTTTTTTACGTTTACGGATTACGTTACTCGGATGCTAATCAGTAACCCAAGCAGTGGCTTCGATTGTTTTATTGTCCCAAGATGTGTTTGATCTCCGGTATAAATCTTTGTTCTCTTATTTTTTGTTTAGAGGGATTGTGTAATTCTTGGAAGATGGTAGTATATGTTAATTATGGTAATGCTGTACATAATGGAAAGAGATTTGCATTTTGATAATTAATTATAAATTTGTGTAGGAAGAAGAATGACTATGTAGCAGAATCTTAATGAGATGGATGTGATGCTTGTAAAGCGTAATGGTTTTATTGAACGGTAGTTTAATATCTTCTAAATCACTTAATTTGACTTTTGCAATACTAGGATTAATTTGAAATTTAATCTTCATTAAAAAACTATTCAATTTGTGAACGATATTAATTCTGAACAAAGAATATCAATTAAATGTAAATTATAATGTAGACACCAAGATAGTTACTACCTAATAAAGAATCTCAATATTACTTCTTTAGTTGTATTCCAAAAAAGAGTAATAATTAATGCCGTATCTGCTCTAAATGAACCGGCCACAAATAAATTGTATTAAAGCATTTGAGTACTTAATACGTGCGACAACAATTTATGTCACGATCATTTGAGACCAATACCAAGCCTAATCGCAAGCGCAAAACGAAACAATTTTCTTCACATTAATCTTAAAAAAAAAAAAAACTTTTGGAAATAGCAAATCACATTACGTTGTTTTTTAAAATAGAAAAATGTAGTAGTAATACAAATAGTAGTCATTATGTGCCACATTAAGGGAACTGACAAATTATGGCATTTTTTTTAGGGCCAATCAATATATGAAAATGGATGGACAAAAGTTGACAGTTTTGAAAACGCCGACAAAGTAGAAATAAACCATAAAAACAAAAATACCAGCATTATAAAAGACCAAAAATCAAAAGCTGGTTGATTATACATATATGGTACAATCAAATATATAATACGTTCCATTTGAAACAGGCTCTTGTGAAGGAACATTAAAATTCTCAAAGCAAAATACTTACTAAACTATCCCTACGTGTCTAGGTGAAAATTAAACTTCCTAACGCATTACATTGGTTCTGAAACAAACTATCTAAAACTTCAAATTTTATCAATAAAACTGCAGCAATCTTTGACAAATATATACTTGTTAATACGACCCACATGCAACCAGTAATGAAATATGAATGGACGAAATAGCATAGCAAATAGCAACCGAGAGATCGGAAGTTCAAATACTGTACGCAACTATAGAGAACACTTTGACCAAATGAAACAGAATAGTAGATTGGTTTAAAAATTAAAATCAGTGCGATAGCTGAGCGTATTAAAGCTTTGAAACTCTGTATTTTCAGATTAGAACTGAATTACCTCGGTACGAATTTTGTCAAAAACTATGTAAATATCAGACAATTGATCACATTCAAGCATGACTTCAAGAGTTTGCCTCAAATATATGTAATGAAGGATTTATTGGGTTATGCCTATTGGGACCCTCAGAATCCATTGATGGCGCTGTAAACTAATATATCATAGAGCACAGAATCACCTCAATTGAATTTTTGAGTTTTTTAAATCTAAGTTTTCAACTAGAAACATAGTTGAAGAGCGACAAATTATAAAATCGAGAACTTGTGAGATATTTTGATTCTGACTTGCAACTGCAGTCTGTTTTGATAACTATTGCACACATGTATACTCTGCACAATATGAAAATAGACAAATAAAAGTAAAATCAATGAAACTACTTGTATAAATTTTATTTATCAATACTCCCAATGTTTGCATTAAAGGTGGATTTATGCAATATACTTTTTATTTTACTTTTTCTTTTTCTTTTCGCTTTTACTTTAAGTTTGGTACTTTATGCAACTACTTTAAAGCCTTCGATACGCATGCGCACATGTGATTTTTCTGGAAAATAGTCTTAAATTTAAACAGATAAATATAACCTTTCAAAATGGACAAGAATGTAATAATGTGTGCATCTACTGTATTGCTTGCAGCTTCAGCTTCAGCATACTTTTCCATGGATTTTATTTCGCTGTTTTATCTCTTAATAAACAATTAGTTTTTTCGTACAGATGGGGATATTTTTTGATTAAATCTAATAATAAATAATCTTGGTCTTTATTCATTTTTCGTTGTATAACCAGCGTATAACCGAAAACCACGCACACGAAAACAAATACACAACACGGCAAAACGCTGACGATTGTTTGTAGTGCTCATGCGCAGTTGTGAATTTCAGTTGTGATACTTTAAGTAGGAAAGTTCGTCAACTTAGGTCTTAAAGTAAAATTAGAAGTGTGCACATAAAGCAGTACATATATTAGCACACATTGATTTTTTATAAAGTAAAAGAAAAAGTACAATAAAAAGTAGGCTGCAAAAATTCACCTTAAAAGCACATACATTAAAAATTATAATCATTCTATGTGAAATGTAAAAAGTATAAATCGGTCAATTTATTGACGGTGAAATCTATCAATTTTCTGAACAAGTTTTGTATTCACAATTTTCCTCTACAATTAGTAGTAGTAAAATAATAAAAAAAACAACATTGGTTTCCCTATATAAACATATTTCTTGTAGACACAGTCTATTACAGATTAGTATCTGCGAAAAAAGCAGATTGGCATATTCAGGAATGAAACGTTGGATTTCTAATTTTGATTTGATATTACACGAAAACTTGCATACAAAGTGACTGTGTCTACACAATTGTATAAGCTTAATATCACCTACGCATAATCTTAATTACGGCGAATTCTGTCTCATTTCTGTAATACATCACTAATTAATAATTTATAAATGGATTAGAGTTAAATAGCAATTAATAAATAGATATTTGCATTCACTAATCTATATTATGTGTGACTCTCCGTATTCAGAATAATATCCATACTACAATAAATTGTATAATGCATGTTATGAATGTTATTACTAATTTCATTCTATTCGAAAAATGGAGAATATGTAGAGGAATAAACGTGTGACATTAATTTTGAATAATAAATTTATGCTGAAGCGTGTGGCAAATTATATACATAGGTATAACTTAAATAAATAGAACATGTGTAACAAACAACGAACAGTGTTTGTAATTTCAGTTTTATTTAATTAAAAATCGCATACGAGCAATAAATTTTTATTTTGTACTTTATATTGTTAAATTGCAACGAGCCATATTAAATATTCAACCAAAAGAGTGGAAACAATCAAAGTGATTTATTGATATCTATATGAAAATATATGTACATCATATAAATAGAACAAATATTTTGAACTGATATTAATTAATTATGCTTTTCAATTTTGTAACATGAAATGTTGTTTCTTTTTGTTTCACAACGTTATTATAAATTGCCAAAAAAATTCAATTTACGCCTTTGCCAACTGAGTAAACATAATGTAAAACAGGATAAAATTAAATCTAGTGTGTTATTATTTTGAAAAATGAACATCGGGCAGATTGGCATACCTACAAATGGGATTGGATAATAAATGAATAAATAAATGAAATATCTATTTATTTATAATTCCTAGAGTGCTTTGATAACTAAAAGCAAAATCAATATTATGCGATATATAATTTAGTTACAGATTTTTTACCTCCCGCTACTCTTGGTAAGGGAAGTGATACAAAATTCCTACTATGATCATCTTATGAGCCCATTTGTCTAGTTTAAGTTTGCTTGTTAACATTTTCTTCTATCAAAATAAAGGAAATATTCTTGGTGCCGGACTTTCGCCAAACACCCGGTATACTTTGAAATAACTAAAGAATTTTGACAGATATATTATTGTGATTTCATTGATTGTCCTGGCAGCTCTCAACACTGTAAACCGAAACTTGCATGCACGCCAATGACGAGCAGTCAGCTGATTGTTGTGTTGATTTTACTTGTTTTGTCATATATTACCTTTTAAATACAGGTGAAAATAATACAAAAAACAATTAAGGTAACTAATGTGAACATCAAACATCAATAAAATAAGATATAAATAAGATTTTTATTATTTGTACTGGCACAAGCGATGATGTTTCTACATTTCTACAGTAGGCAGCGCTGTTATCACTCTGATCTGATATCAGGAAAATCCACGTCATTCCGGTAAAATTCAAATATTTTAATAAATTTCAAAAAATCATATCTTGCTCAAATTTAATGAAAATTTCACATTTGTATTTAAAAAAAAACAGTACTTGCAGAAAAAAAAGCAGTGAAATACCTTATTGGCATTTCCTTTTAAACATCGAAAATATTATGATGTATAGCAGACTCCTAAACCATTCTTAAACTGTCAAAATTCTTTCGTTATTTCAAACAGAGTATATAGTTATGTTAAACTCCAAGACTCAGTAAGAACACACGGTTACATGTTACCTTAAAACGCACAAAGACCTAAATCATCTAATATTTGTGCGTTCGGTTAGGTTTTATTAAGGTATGTTTAGGAAACTAACAAAACAAATACTGACTCGGGCCCGGGCGTGAATACCTAAGGTGCATTAGTTTAAGTTCTGTTACGATATACATATTTAGAAAACTAACAAATAAATTTTGGTCTTTGTACATTTAGTCTAAACGGTTTAGATAAACCTATAACGTATTGTGCCTGTTTGTTTTCCGGTCTTGGAGTCTATACTAAATTCATTATCAAAATTTTTGGTTGTATCGTCATCAAGCTTCTTTTCTTTGATCTAATCATCGTACAGTCTTCTCTCTTTAATAGAGTCAACTCCATATTGTTGCTACATTCTTTAATAAATTTTACGAGGCTTCACACCTTTCAACAACAAAAATTTGATGATTGCTCATTGTTCTTCTATGGTGCAAACTACTAAGTGTACCGCCATGAATTACATACTGATTTCATTCTTCTGTGTACGCAGGCCATTTCATCAAGTATGTCTCCTTCCATTCTCGTAAAAATTACATACATCGAAAATGTGTGACATGATTCTATACATTTGGAACGACCAAAATATTGAAATCATCAACAATTTATCCGTCATACGTTATTATATTCATAATTGCAAATTGATTTGATGTTTGTTTTATAGCTGAATCATAGCAATAATAGTTATAGAAGCATCCAGAATTCGATTACAATAATATTTGCCTCAACAAATGAACACTATTTTGTTCAATATTTAATGTATGGTCATCAATAACAAATAATGAATCTAACTTCAATCTATTTTAATGGAACATACGTCAGCTAATTTGGACCGTACGAGTAGGTTATCAAGTATGTAATGCGAATGTAATTTGATAATTTTCATCCAATTTTCACATATATCCTACCACATGAATATCGATTTACCAAATATAAAAACACCTACATACATAGGTATTCATATTAGCAATCGGAAGGTTATAATTGAATTGAAAAGTGCAAATTAACAAAATGCTAATCGCTTTTGTTTTATCCAATATTTTCTCTTGCGGTTTTTCTTTTATTCTCGAGTAGGGCCTCTTGAAACTGAATTTGAAAAGAATTAGGTTTAACTTGATATATTATTTTGGAAAAAAAATTGTAGTAGAAAGCCATGAACACTGCTGCCACCATTTATTTTAAGTAGTATCGACCATCTTTCAGCCATCAAACTCAGGTCCATCAACTTTCCAGAAATTTATTTATTAATCCTAATAAATTAAATTTTCGAATTTTGAAAAAAATCATTTTATTTCATATTTAGTACGACCTACATGCCATTTCAATATGTATCTGAAGTTGACAATCACCCTGTGTAGGTGATGACCTTTCTTCGTTTAGATGAAATCCTCTTTTATTTAATCGTATATGAATTATGCCTTCTTATTTTTCCTCGCAAATTTTCTTATTTCTGTTATCGACATTCCTTTCTTCCTTAATATCTTCTCCATTATGTTCTTCTTATGGGGTCCCGTGGCCGCGTGCCTGAGTGTCTGGTCGCGAACCTGGGGGAACCGGGTTCGATCCCGACTGACGCCAAATATTTCCAATTTTAAATGGCACAAAAGTGACCCCTGTGGTGCACTCTCCACGCCAGCTATGAGTGCCCGTGAGGTGACGCCTGGTAAGCGCCCACACGGTAAAATATATCGTCATCATTACCGATGTCTACATGTGTTGTAGATTCTGGCACACCCAGAAATGGGTAATATGCCGTGATGATATATTTATTTATTTATTTATTATGTTCTTCCAGGTTTCTTGATGTCTCATTTATTTTAAATCTGTTTTACTTTTCATGATTCAATCTAATTAACTAGCTAATATAAATTTGTATTCAAATTCTCTTATTTTTCGTTCATAATGTTATCGCTTATCGAACGCACGGACCATGGAGATGTGCATTAACCCGCTGGGCCACCAAATCAATAGTATCGGCCTATGGTATTTTAGTGCTGTGAGGATCCGACAAAGCTTGGGTCCGAGTACCCGGATTTCAAAATATCCGGTTCCTCGGATACCCGATGTTCGGATATTGAAGCGGATATCCGTAAATTTAATTCGGATTTGAATCCGGATCCTGATTTGGGTCCGGATCGAGGCAAGATCCGAATCCGGGTTCGAAGTTTTGTTTACGGATCCGGATCCGATTCTTCACTTTGAATGTAAAGCCAAACATCTGGAATTGAGTTCAAATTCAAACCGTTACAGTGGGCCTGTTTATCTTTACAGCGGTCTGTAAACAGCAATAAATTTTATAATACCCCTTTAAAATAGCCAGGTAGTTTGTGCAAATATAAAGAAAAAGAAATTTATGCTTTCACATAATTCTATTTAGTAAATGGTACTGTAGTTTTAAAATTTTAACATTCATAAACAGCAAATACTTCAAAGAAAAAGGGATTAAGATTAAATTTGAGAAATAATGGTCATACTCTCTACCCCTGTGAAATCTATGTAAACAACACTACTGAATTTGTTAGAAAATAAAACATACAATTAGAAAAAGATGACGTTGATTAAACATCTTTAAAAAAAAAAAATGGATTAATGGGAGGTAATGTACTGGCCATATCAGTTTTTTGAATTGTAATAAAACGGAGTTTTTCAGAACTGGTTCTCATGGCCGGTTGCACCAACGTAACTTAAATATTAAACTTGGCTTAAATTGACAATATTGCATCGAAATCAAATGTCAAATAATTTATATAATATTTCTGTCAAAATTTCGATTTGCATTTTTTATTTTACATAATCCTAGTTTAAAATTTAAGTTTTGTTGGCGCAACTGGGCATAATTTTTTAAAAAAATCTTAATAAAATTCAAATGTCAACACAGAAAAAACAAAATATCTAAATTGTAGTTAAATTAACTAAATAAATTCCTTATTTTTCAGCCTGTTAATATGTTTCATTACAATATCTAAGTTGATTTAAATTTTCTAAATTTGTAATAACAAATTATAGTAAAATTAAATACAATATTAGATGAAATGATTACATTTATATCGTAATAAGTATTGAACTAAGTATAAATAAAGAAATTAACTAAATATTTAAATTTTCTATTTAATTACTTAATTCATTAGATGAATTGCCAGAAATTATAGGACAAAAATAATGATGCCAGAATATAGTAAAATTAAATAAAATAAATAATTAGAGTAACCATTTGCATATTTAAAATAACGATTTTTTTCAAAATATTTATTATCTATTTCGGATTAGTTAAAATGCTAAAGTAAGATTTGTAAATTATACTAAATTATTAGACATATTGCCTAATAAAATAATATCTAAATTCAATTTTTTCAAAATTTCAATTCTTTATTTCTTTCTGTGTATTCTCATTTCATATTGTCACTGATACTCCTAGCTCATATCTATCCAACAAGTAGCCACTACTGTCCTAGTAACCCAACCCAACTTCCATTTTCGAGTTAGCAAGTCCCTGGTGATCGGTTCCACGTCCGGGTATCACTTGCAGCGAGATCAGATAACAAGAAGCACAATGTTGCTATTTCTGTCCCGTCAATGACTGAAGGTGGATCTGTCTTTGTTTGCTGCTACGTTTAATGCACTTCCCCCAACAGATGAAGCTATTCGCGCGCTTCACTTGCTATTAAGGTTAAAGGAACACAATGGAAGAGGCGAACAACATAGTATTGAAGATGAAATATTGCACCCGTAAGAAGTATTCAATTGGGAGACTACAGTTTGTTGCTATTGGATCTTTAATATTTTGACAGTGGATTAACGCAAGCTATATAATAACACTACGGCGCTTATAAAATGTGAAAGAGAAAATGTCTCTATTTCTTTAATGTAAAAATTCTGCAGTTCGTATATATCTTCAGTAAATTAAAATTGCCACTGACTCGTTGGAACATCACTCAGTTTTAATTTCTTTTGTATAATTTTACCAAAAAAAGGTTTGCCAACATTTTTTTTGCTCAGCAAGTTATTAACACCTGCGGAATTACAGGTATAAGAAATTATGTTACCATTATTACCGAAATTTGTGTACAAACAGAATTGCCAGCAATGGGAAATATGCCATGATGACATATATTTTTTTGTTATGGTAAAAAATAAATTTTGCCACGGAAAGTCATTTAAAATATCAGGGAATTTAATTATTCGAAATCATTCAAAATCTTATAAAATTAGAAAAAAAAATATATGACTCCAAGTGTTTGGTCGCAAATCTAAGGACCCGAGTTCAATCCCGATCGACGTCAAAATTATTTCTAAACGACACAAAAATTGACCCCGTGGTGCACTTTTTACGTCAATAATGAGTGCCCGTGTGATGACGCCTGGTAATCGCTCGCTCGGTACGAATATGTCAAGATATCCACACAGAAAAAAGTAACCATCTAAATTGTAGTTAAATTAACTAAACAAATGTTTAATTTTCAGCCGTCTAATATGTTTTCATTAAATTATCTAAGTTGATGTAGTTAAATTTTCTAAATTTATAATAACAAATTGTAGTAAAATTAAATACAAAATTAGATTAAATTACTACACTAAACATAAATGAAGAAATTAACTAAATATGTATTTAAATTGTCTATTTACTTACCTAATTCGTTAGATAAATTACCGAAAATTGTAGGACAAAAATAATGAACCCAGAATATAGTAAAATTAAATAAAATAAGTAATTAAAATAACTATTTGCATATTTTAATTAACGATTTAGTTAAAATGCTAAATTAAGATTTGTAAATTATAATAAATTATTAGACATATCTAATTATAATTAGACAAAATTTCAATTCTTTTTTTTCTCTATGTATATATGAAGTAGATTGGCACACACAGCAATGGGTAATATGCCGTGATGAATTTCACAGATTTTTAAGAATATATATTATTATATCACTGTAGAATACATTTCTGTTCAAAGAGTTATTGCTCATTCTTAAATATATAGTTTTATTGCACGTTAAAATATTTTATCTCTATCGTTTAAACTGTAGTTACTTCCATAAATTTATTTAGTAATCGTGTTTAAGCCATTAAATATATCACTGTCTTCTGCGGATCTACCTGGCTAATAGTTTTTTAAAACTAATAGTCACTTCCTGAAACTCTTTAAAGGACAACAAATACCTTCCAATTTGGTCTAATCTGTTCATAAATTTAAGAATTTAGGTATTCCCAATATTGCATATAACATGGTACAATAAATAATCTTCAGTACAAACATTACAATCAGGTAACTCTTGAGACAATGAGGAATATACATTTAGAATAGAGTATGTATGTTACTGAGAATGAGAGTGTTTATTGGATTTACAAATATGGATACTCTTAACTTGCTGTTTAAATCCTTGCCTTGTCTTCTCCTTGTTCCATATCAATATTTTACTTTATTAATGCCGTTTTCTCGTTAATATCCTCTTTATTACGTTGTCGCCTGCCTCCTTGGCAATGTCACAACCTCTTCTTCGGAATTTTTAAACTTTTATTATTGATCGCGACTTATGTGCTATTAAGAATAGTCGGTCTAGACATTCAATATTATTGTGTAGCAATATTATTCATAGCCTATGGGCTGCTTTAGACTAGACACGTTTCAGTATCAGTTTGGAGGGCTAGTACTCAGCGATTCAACTACGCCAAAGGAACGTATCTTTTACATATTAGTTTACGCAAAATCTGATCCATAGAAGAAGCAAGAAGCCCAGATTATTTGAGCTTATCGAACTAAAGTATCCACTTTATATTTATATAGGAAAGAGTAGACGAAGTTTCTGGAAAGCACACTGATTGGTTGCATTTTTGATTAAGACAATTTTTATAGGAAGATATGATTGATAAAAAACATTTGACAGGATAAAATTTAATCGAATATGATACTTTTAATCTACAATTTGTTATCTTTTTGGATGTCATATTATCACATTACACTATGATATTAAAATTTTGACATTCACAATATTAGCAGTTACTGAAAGTAAATTTGATTAAAATCGTTGTAATTATCACAAATATTATTCATTAAATAAT
The DNA here is from genome assembly GCA_943142095.1 of Ophonus ardosiacus. Classification (NCBI taxonomy): domain Eukaryota; kingdom Metazoa; phylum Arthropoda; class Insecta; order Coleoptera; family Carabidae; genus Ophonus; species Ophonus ardosiacus. The sequence goes on along the minus strand of OW964829.1, from coordinate 23,151,110 downwards.
GCATTTATATATTTGCCATACATTATATGTATGCAGGTAGTAATTAGTGCTTAAATAATTGAATCCATCCAAATTTGTCGCACTAATTTCATTATTAATAATGAAACTATTTCTGTACCTACAAATACCTATATATATTGGCTCACAAAATTTTTCGTATACTTTATTTTTATCAGTAAAATGTAAAGTAATACGGGTTTTCGAATATGATAGTCATTAAATTTTTAAAATATTACTTTGTGTAATTGTGCTGAAAGAAAATTATATACAAAAATTGCGAAACAAAATTATTAGTATACCTACAGTTATAAAGTTATTTAACACATAATAATACATTTTAATATTAAATGGGGTACTCATTGGCTTTAATTACAGTTTCTAATTCTAGTAGCCTAGATATTGATATTGTTAAATTAGATGCATGTAAGGTATAAATTTTGCCCTTTAATCAGTCAGATTCGTCCAGAGTTCCGAAATAGTGGAAAATATATTTTTGCGGGGTCGCCTATCTATTCCGGCCATAAAGAAGATTGCAAATTTTCTTTTAATCCTTTTTTTCATTAATAAATCATAAATTTCCAACCAGTCAGAAGACAAACATCCCCAAACAATAAAGTTTACACCGTCGTGCCTTATCGTGCCACCACAAATTATTTGTATCTAGCTCCGTATTTGATTTTCTTCAAGCTTTATAAGCGTACCATCCCCAAACAAACAAAAGTTACTGTTTTGTGAGAAAATAACTTTATTTCAAAATTCAGGGCCTTTATTACACATTTTTTCGCGAAGACTAGCCTCTTTATTATATTAACTTTAGAAATGTACGGCTTTTTTCGTGTTATAGGGTCAATGTAACCGTATCCGTAAGGTTCTGTGAATTGCATTTGTAAAAATAGGTTTTTTATTTATTCGGGGTACCTCTGATCTTAGCTCTTTGATTTTATTCTTAGGGTTTCTTTTTATTTGCCCTGCAATATATTTTTCATTTTGAGATGTTAAATGTTTTTTTTATCATATATTAGACTATATTTTCCATCTGTCTCCCATTTTTACCATAGTGACTGGATATATATATACTGTGGCCACTAGAGGGCTCAATTTCGGTTGGGGCTAGATTGGCAGAATATGGCGTATATTACGCCAACTTCGAACGTTGTTTACATGCATTAAGTACAGAAAAGTGACATTTTAAGATATTCATATATATATCATATTTATATTTCCAATAGTGCAAAAACAAATTATGTATGCATGTAAATTTGTAACTCAAAAGTACAGTGTATTCAAAAAAAAAATCCTAACTCGGAATAGGTTATGAACAAAGAAACATATGTCAATTTGAAAGTATTTAATTAAATGTCAATTTGACACGAGACAAGGTCAAAAATCTTATCTAAAGATATCAAAGCTTTTCTTCTTGACTCCTTATTTTACAAATAGTAATAAATTAGAAAACGATGAATGGCAATATTCTGTATTTTTCTATATTATCTTTTCTTCTTAAAATTACATTTCACGATCAATTTTGACAACTTGACTTTTGAACTAAATAATAATCAGGCATACGTTCCTGTGTTCATAGCCTACTCCGAATTAGGTTTTTTTCTGAACACACTGTATTTGGTTTGGTTTAATGCGTTAATACAAAGTTGTTATTATCACAATTTGTATTAATATGTTTCTCTATACTAAACAACGCACTGTTAAAGTATAGTAGTAGTTACAAGTCCAAACGGATATATTTTTTTTTTAGTCTCGTCATATTGAAATAATAATTATGAAGGTTTTGATTACAACAAAGAATATTTTTTCTTATAGCTCAAGAATATTGGTTACAAGAAGGAATCCGACAATATTTAATTAATAGCACATTGCAAAGCTGCTAAGAATCAAATGCTTATGATTTACAATTCTGAAATCTTGGTGAGATAATTTTATTTTTCTTTTCTGCCGATGTTGAATTTCCCTGATTTACTATTAAAATTTAGTAAAAGAAATATCCTGCCGAACGGATAATTTTCTGGCATTGTTATCTTACAAATTCTAAATATTGCTTACAACAATGAATATAACAAAGGAAATTTCATCAATATTTGGTGTGTGTGTGTGTGTGCGTGTATGTATATATTTATTATATAATAGATATATAATTAGACATGAATTATACAGCAAATATTATATAGTACCTTTATTTGTAATTCAGTGGTGTATTTTTAAATAAATAATATTGCGTTTGCAATTTATATGCTCTTTCATTAGTTGTTTATCGACTTTTGTTTAGTTTTCACATATGAATTCAAATATGGCGACGCTACCTCTGTTGGCCAGACTATGTATATTCTCATTAGAGAATTTACCATGACTTCTGATCTGAAACAGAATTGCTTTGAGGTAATGTTGTCTGTGTTATTTTGCTACGTATTTTATTTAATATAAAATTATCAAAAGCAATAGATGTGTGTGAGGAGGTAAGCAAAGTTGTAAACACCCCCCCCCCCCCCTTAATTTATTTTTAAAAAAATAATATTAGTAATTGCGCTCTTTATGCTTTTATATGCGCCCCAATTATTTTTATTTGCGTTAAACCTTAAAAGAACCTAACTTCGCAGTACAAAATTTGCGGATGATTTTTATGCGTTAGGTTCAGATTACTTTAATATATGTTTAGAAGAATTATGCGCGATAATCTTCAAATATTCATTAAAAGATGACTAAAATGAGTAGGCATTCATAAAAATAATATTTTACAATCTAACTATTACATAAAAAAACAAGAGCGCAAATAAAAATAATATGGTGCATAATACCAATAAGAGCGCAATTATTGGCAATTTTTTTTTAGTAAAATTTTTTAAAGGGGGTTCAACTTTATTTACCTTGAGAGGAGTTAAATAAACACTAATATAAATCTCTTTTTTCGTTTTATAACAGTGTACGAATTATTTTGTATATATATATATATTAGTACAATAACACAAAGTGAACTAAATATTTTTTGAGTCTGAAATATTGAAAGAAAACTATGATTAATTTTTTTTTAATTTCTTTTTTGGAAATTTTGTATTTTATCGATGAAAGTAGAATAAACAATTAATGAGAGAAGTACCTACAATAATAATATTAATAAAGAATATACAATGTGGGATTAAAATATGGAATATCCAAAAAAAAATCCGAACTCAGCCGGTTTTCTTAAAAACGCTGAAACACGTCGAATTTAGTTTTTAAAAATACAAATTAAAATGTGCGATTCATCTTCTTCATTTGTTTTTCATTTATGATGTCATAACAAAAAAAAATTAATAGCAACATAGGTTTTTAGTAATGGAATCCGATAGTGATTTTTCTTCCCTTTATAATCATGCACATAAATCATAAGGGTGCATAACAAAAATTTTGAGAAAAATCTAGCTGAACATCTAATACGTAATAATGACTAATCAAGATATTTTGATAAAAATTGTAAATCTAGTCAACTGTTTCAAAACCTATATTGCCATTTAAATTTTTTGTGATGACGTCATAAATGAAAAACAAATGAAAGATGTATCGCATATATTAATGGGTATCTTTAAAAACGAAAATCGAAGTGTTTCAGCGTTTTTAAAAATACCGACTGAGTTCGGATTTTTTTTTTTAATTCCATACTTTAATCCCATACTGTATATTGGTTTCAAAGATTTAATATTACTGCTGCAAAATGTACATTAATGTGTGGGTAGTACAAATTGAATGGCTGGTAATATTTGTATAATTTTCTTGAATTGCTTCATATCTGCTAATATATACATTTGATATGAGTTACAATAAATTTTGTGCATAATGCGGAATTTTTTCTTTAATTAACTTTTTAAACAAGAGTTAATTAGAAATTTTATAAAAATGAAAATAATACAATTATTCTTGAGTAGAAAATAATGAGATATCTCTTATTCATCGTAATTATTATTTAAATTTTAATACACAGATAGCAAACCACGCTTTTTATTAATTTGCTTCTTTGCAATTATAAAATCAATCATAGTTATATAACTTTTAATTATAATTGAAAAACCAATATTCGACTGTGTTGGATATCTCTCTGTGACATGTTTTTTAAACTATTTATTTATTTATTTATTCATATTTATTTATTTATATTTTTAAATGTCCGTCTTGTATGTTCCGTTATCCACATGTGGTTTCTTTTTTCGACTAGACCATTCAGTAAGTTTTTATATTATATTTTTTGTAATTTATAATTATTTTATGTTCGTATGTTACCATTTTGCTTTTTGTCATATTGTAGAGCCCTGATGAAGACTGTTGTATAATCGAAACATCGGCATGAATAAATTTTATTAATTGACTGCAAGTCCGAAGAATTTTTACTTTCCTGTATCTACCTTTAATTATAATATTTAAATAATGTATAGGTTCACGTGGTTGTATACCTGATTAGTATGGTTCGCGTTCGATTCCAACCAATGTCAAAATTGAAATTTGAAAATGATTCACAATTTTCAAATAGCATAAAACTTATGCCCCTTGTTCTTTTTTCAATATAGCCTGTGAAGTAAAGCCTGGTAAACGCCTTCAACGATAAAGATTTCTGTCATTGCCGAAACCGCGAAAAGAAACAGATTGATGCACCCAGAAATGAGAAATAGTATAACTTATTTATTTAAGTTTATAAAACCCTTTACCTCAGTCTAATAAACTATTTCCCTAAATAACAATATCTTTGAATCAAAAGTTGTAAATAAGCAGACAAAAAATATTTTTATTCGCAATTGGTTAGTAATATGGTGATTTCTGACTTTTTTCCAAGATGTTGGAAAGTTTTTCAGAGGTTAGAAAATGTCTATTTTCCAACCTCAAGGCAGGAAGAAGCTACATCCTAACTTCAAGGTGATTTCCTGCCCCGAGAATCAGTGATTTGTATAAACAAAGTTTCTTTATGAATGAAATCGGAAATGAGGTAAATAAGAGTAGATAAATGAGAAAAAATAAAAGGTTAAAAGTCAAATTGACAGTTTATCTGTTAAATTCAGTCATTAATGCTACAGCACTATACGCTGTTGAAATTTGGGGATTGAGATATGGGGAATTGCTTGAAAAAAGACAATTACGTTTTATAAGAGTTTTACTAGCATGCCCTAAAAATACACCAGGATTTATTCTAAGATTAGAATCAGGATTAAATCACTTAAAGGTTGAAATTGCCAAAAGAACTTTAAACTTTTGGGCCAGAATTTTAAAGCTAGAAGATTCCCATCTAACAAAAATTGTTTACAACAGACTAGTTAAATTAGATAACAACCCTTGTAATAAAATAGAACACAATTGGGCATCCCAGCTCAAATATTTTTTAAAATATTTAAATTTTGAGCAAATATGGCTCAATCAAAACATTAGTAAAAAGCAAATAGAAGACTTACTAATTTTGTTGAATAACAAATTAAAACAACAAGACTTGAACCTATTAAATATTTCAAAATTTAAACACCTTTATAGTGAAATAACTCCTTCTCTCTCATACCCTGCTTACCTAAAGGAAAATATCTCTTTTAATAAAAAGCGTATAATTACCCAAGTTCGCCTGAATAACCAGTTCTTTTTCTCATTCACAATAAATAACATAATTTATCGTATAGATGCCAGACAAATTTGTATGGTGTGCAATTGTCAGGTCCCGGAGGATATGTCTCATTTTCTTTTCGTTTGCCCCATATACCGACCGTTGAGAAAAGTATATTTTGGAAAGTATATTACAGGACTAATTGATATAAACTTATATAAATTTTTGGAGAATTTGGATGTTGAAAAAATTATAAAATTTTCTATTATGTGGTTGGTGCACTGAAGTTGAGGAGCTTCTGTCTAAATGAGTAAAATGAGTAAAATTCCTTTTTTTTTTTCTTTATTAATTGTACTCATGTCTCTTTCACCTCAGATGTTGAAAACAAACCTTGGTCTCAGAAATTAAATTACACTAATTAGTAATTCTTCTTAATTGTATTTGTCAAATAAAATATGATATATTTGGCAAAATGTATTTATATTTATATTAATGATAGATTATTAAAGATATTTCTATGTATTTATGCACGTTTTTTATACCGATATATTTATATTGTATTTAATATTATAATTAATTCTTCAGTTGTCAACTATTGTTAAAAGATTGTATAATGTCTTAAAACAATAAATTATCTAATCTAATCTAAATTGACAGTTTATGTGGCAAATGAACAAGCTCAAACCCCTCAAACCTTTTTTGTGTTATTATTATTATTATTATTATTATTATTATTTACATATCATTTACTAATTGATAATTTTTCTATTGTGAATAAAATGGTATACAAACCTCGGTAAAGTCTCGGGCTATAGCTTTGAGCCTTGGTTACCTATCTTCGCCCTCGACATTAATGAAAATGAAACACATCGGTAGTGATTATTATGTACGTCATACATTTATAATTCCACTCTGAAAATTAATTCGGAAACTAATAATTGTTTCGCTAATAGCTTTTTGCTTCATAAAACTAATCCATTTCATGACAATTACAACCCCCATTCGTTTTTAGTGTTTGATTTTGGGCGAATAGAACCCACAGATCTCCTCTTTTTTGATTCCCAAGGTCACCACCCGATCTTTATCGTCATTCGGTCATAGTTCACCCCGTCTGGAGTCTAGACGCCTGGCGTCGGGGCCGTTGGCGCCGAAAAGGCTTCGCTCCCTGAGCGGGACATGCAAACAGCCTCACTGAAAGAGGGAGAGTGATTTCGCTCTGATGGAACTTGTTTGCTTTTTACGAGAGTGATAAATGTTGGAGTGGGGGGATGTAGTTTTTGTAATGAAGGAGTCAATGATCTGTGATAAATTAATGTTTGGAGTGTGATAAAAGATTGGATGAGTGCAATAAATTGTTGGATTTTGTTGAATATTAGGTTCAGTATTGATGTGATGTTACATTATAGTGTGTTCAAAAGAAAATCCTAATTCGGAGTAAGCTATGAACAAAAAAACGTATGGCAATTTGAAAGTATTTAATTAAATGTCAATATGATAGAAATTATTGTCAAAAATGTTATCTAAAGAAATCAAAGCTTTTCTTCTTGAATCATTATTTTAGAAATAGAAATAAATTAGAAATCGGCGAATCGCAATATTCTGTATCCTTCATTATTATCTTTTCTCCTTAAAATTATAATTCACGATCAATTTTGATAATTTGACTTTTGAATTGAATAATGATCAGACATACGTTTCTGGGTTCATAGCCTATTCCGAATTAGGTTTTTTACTGAACACACCGTATGGTCCTTTCTTTTATTTGTATTAGGAGGGAAAGACAAGTATGTATTTAGTTCGAACTTTTTTACACTGAATACATAATTCATTTTCCATTTATATAATCAGTGGGCACTAGCTGAATTTTACGTGTTTCATTTATACTTTTCGACTCGAGTGAACTGAACCTTACTGAGTGCGCACTTTTTTGCACTTGCTACGATCGTCAGTTCTTGCCAAATTAATCTTGATTTGTAAAAAAGTCTGTGTAAGTACAATGGATGGAAACAAATAATAGAAGAATTATTAGAAACGTACGCTTGTAAATATGTACAACTAAAAGCTGCTTTTTCGCGACACACTGTTTTGAAGCTGATTCGTAGTGTTTCGAAATATTACATTTTCTCGATTGAATACGTTGCAAACAATGACGTCACACACGAACCGTATTCAAACTGTTTTGAACTATATTCTACAGTTGATTCAAAACGTTATCAATGAAAGCGGTGAGAGTAATACGGGCGATCATAAGGTATAACAGTTTTCTATAAACTTTTGTTAAATGTATCAACATTATATTTAATATTTTGCATTATTACGTGTTATTTTCATATGATTTATAAATTTTAACAATACAAATTTTTGTTGGTTATGTCAAACTTATTGGTTTTAAACAGTGCATTTTTGCGACTCACGTATTTATTCCATTATAGTAGAATAAGATTTGAAAGCATACATGAATACGGTTCATCACAAAAAAAAAAAACACGAGTTCAGTTGCGGTTGTAATATCTGTAATATCTATTTGACAGTGACAACAAACAAAATTACACCGGCGTTTTGTAACATGTTTCATTTGATGTAACAACTAGTGCAGAGAATGACGTCATTACCTGCACTATACCTGCACTAAGTGCAAAACTAAATACATAAATTGAAAACACTGTGAGACTGCACCAGAGCCCCCTCTTGCAGAAATTATTCGCATATTATAGTGAAAGTTGTCCAAGCCAAAGCAAGATCTGAGTGGATAGTTCCTATTAAAAATGGCCGCATTTTTTTGTATGATGATGAGCGTTACATTTCGATCTCCACCATTATCATTAAGACAAGCGGTTCATTTGTGATTACCATCGAAGACAAAATTGATATTGGGACTCGTAGAATAGTTACATCAGCGGAATTTTAGGTAACTATTAATGGTGGCTAGTAGTACCTTTCAGTTGATTTTTATTTCAAAAATTACTAAATTTTCGAAAATTATATTCAGCTGATGAATAAACAGAATCGCCCGGAAATTCCGAAAACTCATTTCAAACGTTACGAAGATGAAGGGGACCCATTTCTAAGTCGTATAAGAACAAAGTACGCTTTTAAATTATAAGAAAACTGTAAATAATAGATATTCGCCTCAATTCTGTAAGAAAGTTGTTAAGACTTAGCAACATTGCTGTAGCACATAACCAGTAATAATTGCGAACAGTGAATACAATATGAACATGACAGGCTTTATATCTGTTTCTATTGGTTATAGTTTTAAGCAACGTTGCTAAGACTTAACAATTTCCTTTACAGAATTGGGGGGATAGTTGCGAACTCTTCTAGCAAGCTGAGTTTTGTTTTTTTTTTTTTTTGTTTTTGGAGAGTTGACAGACTTTGATATAATTTTGACGTTTTGTTAACGTATTTATTCTAATTTATAAACCATGTTGTGTTGTAATTTTGCATTTATGTGTGTTTGTACCTTATTTTGAAAAAAAGGGAATAAACCGTTACAATATCTATGATTTTAGAGTTACATGAAAATAAGGAGAACAGCTTTATTATGATTTATTACAAGTATAATTACAGATTAGTACATTATTAATTTATGCTCTTTGATATAATATTATCGTATGTATGTACTGTAGGTATTGGAATTATATTGAAGCCTGCATATTTGTAAAACGTGTTTAATGTATGATTTACAATTACAAATGTATGATCCTCAGATAAACATATGCATGATCTAGAGATTTTCCAATAATGCTTGATTTAATTGTATATTCAATCAAATGTGGAAGCGCAACACATATTTGTTTATTAAATTACGCAATGTATGCAAGTTTAATGTCAACCGTTTTGCCGCACTGTGATTAGCAATAAATAATTGAAACAGGAACGCACAACATGTTAAACATATATTTTATTCAGTCAGGCAAGTTATAAATTAAAATGCTATTGCAGACAGTTACACTACACATCAAAATATCCCGAAATAGTTGCCATAAATGTGTAAATTTTGCACATTTGTGTTTTGATACGTTACACCGTAATAATGTGAGTAATATCGAAGTTCAATTCACATTACGATATGATTAGAAAGGATAATAAGCGATGTGATGTGATGCCCAACGGGAACGGGAAATGCATAATGGAAATGTGTTTGGACTTCAGCATAGCAACAAAACAAGTGCGTAGCAACTATATGAGTCATGTAAAATACGACTTGGGATTGGGACGAGAATTTGATCAATATTACGCAAATGCACTTCCATGCATTTTTAAATATCTACAATATTATTTTATCCCAAATGGAATTCAAATTTTTATCCAGAAACTTTTGATAACAAGTTGGAAACAGAAATCGACATAAATGGAATAAAAGACTGCATGCCCACGCATGACTTCGCCTCCTCTACTTCATTTTCAAAAAAAATAAATCCACTTTCAGAAATTGTAAATTCAATTCTAAACAAAAAAAATATCAATATCAGAAATAGTAAAATTATTTTCGAAAAAAATTACATGAATTAAATAAAAGTAAAAAAAATATTGGGCCTAATTCTCAATTTTCACCATTGTGATATGATATGAAATGATAAATTTATATCATATCACTTGTCAGTGTCATGATATTATTTGTCAAATGTCAGCAAACACATGCACCAAATTCGTAATTTCTTATTATGCGCAACCAATATTGTTAACATATGGTAAATACATATAATATCGCACTTCCTGTCATTTATATCAGATCACTGTACAATTCAGAATAGTTTCAAGTGATAAAGTGAAAATATTTCATTGAATATCACTTCAATGAAAATTGAGAATTGGGCCCATTGACGTGCGTTATGTATCGTTAATTTTAACTTTTTCACCAATAATAGTAGCCGAGATTGAATAAAAAATTAAAATGACATGCAATATACAGGGTGTTATGTAAGTGTACAACGCTTAACCGATGGTAGAACTGACCCCATAGATAGTAAATCTGTCAATAATTTTTGTTTAACATGCTTTCTACAAGAAATGGATGCCTATAATCGTATAATTAGTTAAATATTTTGTAAAAAAAAAGTACCTTGATTATTCATTATTACGTATTAAGTACCCTTACTATTTATTTGCATGATCATAAAGGAAAGAAAAATCACTATCGGTTTCTACTACTAAAAATCTATGCTGTTATTTTTTTGTGATCACATCATAACTAAAAAACAAATGAAAGTCGAAAGATGAATCGCACAAATTAATGTGTTCCAGCGTTTTTAACCAACTGAATTCGGTTTTTCTTTTTGATATTCCGTAAGTACTTTAATCCCACGCTATATATATATATATATATATATATATATATATATATATATATATATTATATATATATATACATATATATATATATATATACATATATATATATATATATATATATATATATATATATATATATATATATATATACAGTGTGTTAATAGAAAAACTGGCCATAGGCATTTAACATGGGAAAACAGTTTTTCTTTGCGCAAAAGTCCCCAATTCATTTTAGACAAAATGTTTCAAATAAGTTTTACAGATAAATATATTCTACGCCTAAATCAGTAAACAGTTTTAATTTTGCACGTTTGGTAACTTGTACAATCTAATTTGAAATTGTATAAAAATATTGCTCATATCTAGCGATACCCATGGAATTGAAACAAAATTACAGAGAAATGCGCATCGTTTGAACTGTCAGAAATTCAGTTTTCAATTATAAGTTGCAGATAATTCAATTCTGCACCTAAATCACTACACAGGTATTATTTTTAAAATGTAACACTTAAATAACTTTTATTATTATTATTTTTTCACATTCTGTAATCTATAAAATTAAATTTCTGACAGTTCAAACGGAATGAATATATTTCTAATTTTGTTTCAATTTCATGGGTATCGCTACAAATGAGCAATATTTGTACAGTTTCAAATTAGATTTTACAAGTTAGTAAACGTTAAAAATTAAATCTATTTAATAGTTTAGGCGTAGAATATTAATATCTACAACATTTATTTGAAACATTTTTGTCTAAAATTAATTGGGGACTTTTGCGCAAAGAAAATCTGTTTTCCCATGTTACGCCTATGGTCAGGTTCTTAATTAACACACTGTACATATATATATATATATATATATATATATATATATATATATATATATAAATGTTTTCAATGGTTATAAATTTGATAGCCCAAGCTAACTATTCCAAAAAAAAGTCTTTTCCTTTTCAAATACAACTTAAAAAGTTATCAACACTACACCATCACAACAAAACAATATGTATCCCACAAATCCAAAGCAAACTATATCTCAAACATCTGCTAAACAACACAACATCGGCAACAAGCACGCGAACGGTGCATCAGCACAATTAATCACAGAGGGTAAACTGGGTGCACGTAGAGATTTCCGAAACCGAACGTGGAGGTCGCTGGTGCTACGACCAACGGGCTGCTGCCGCAAATAAATCGTGCATTTTTCCGATACCACCGACGAGAAAACGGATAGAGGAAAGCAGGCATTGATCACCTGGTGAATAGAAGCTGGAGAAAGGCGTTCTAAAACTTTTGTAAGGAAGGATTGAAGTAGTTGGAGAAAATGGAAGTAATTCACTTGGTGCAATTCTTAAATTGTACAAATATATCACGGATTTTTTTGCTTACTGTCGGTAGCAGAGGATAGTTTGATAATTGATGATATTTAAACTGGTATAGAGAGCCGTGCGCATTAAAGCGCTATGACTAGGGTTGCCAACATGTTAACTATCCTACTCTCGTAAGGTCAACAAAATAGTAGTGAATCAGCAGATTTTAAACTTCATTTCAACATTGTCTATTGTGTTTATTTTTCTAAAATTTAAGCCCATTATTTCCATCTCTGGGTAAATTAAATTTCTAGAATTTTATAAAACTTAAGTGAGGTGACGCTTTTAAAGAACCCCTCATCAGAATTAAATCCATATTAGAGTGGGTTCACATACACAAACATCCAAGAACCCCGAACGCACTCTTGACCAAGAGGCGTTGCCCTAACCATTGAGCCACCATCTTTAAAATTTAGTTGATAGTTTATTTATGTTACAGATGACCGTCAGTAATTTTACGATGGAATCCAAAGGATGTTTCTTAAATAAAATAAAATTAATAAATATTGTGGATCCTTTAACATTGATAGACACATTCGAATTTTCAAACATTTTTTTGAAATACCTATTAAAATAGTTATATGCTAAAGATAAGTTATTACAAAATAAAATTATATTATTAGTATACGAAAATTGTGAATTTTTTGCTGTTGACGACAAATTTTCAAAGTACAGAAAAATAAATTTAATACCATTTCCACTTATATGCACTTCGCCTCCCAATCTTGTAAAATATTTCAATCTTGAAATATTCCCACATAAAAATCTCATATTCTTTTCTGTTCGAGTACAAAAGAAAACTGCGGTGTAGCAGTGAGTTGTGATCAACTAAGGTCCTTAAGGATCAGCAACCTTTACTCAACAATCCAATTTCACAAAGTGTGTTTTCAGTTGACTTGAAAAGCTTTTGAACAATGTATCTAACACACATAGTTCAACATCTCTGTAAATTGAAACGAATGTCGAACAGGAGGAACTACAGTAAATAACTGTAATTAATTCTAGCTTCCTTCAATACAATGTTTATTGAAAAAATTTATTACGAATTAGGTTGTCTAAAAACGTTTTATTTACGACTAATAAATAATATGGGTGATATAAGTATATGGTTTTTGCTATATAGAGTAAACACGAGAATCCGTGATATAGGCGTTTATAACATACAGGCTGATTCACGAATAGTGTCTGATTTAGCGCCTTTATTTGTGCAACACAAATTACTTTGTCACAGGATACTTGTAGTTTTTTACTTCAGTTTATTTTTGCAATCAAAGTTATATAATTTTGGGAAACGTCAAACTGAAGTGTGTCAAATTAATTAATTATTTGGCCTCCAATTAAAAGACCAAGGGCAAGAGTTGAAACTGATCCGGAACATAAAGCGGCTGTTATACAAACAGTCACGAAGAATCCTCATGTGGGTCAAAGGATCATTGCCAGAAATTTAGAAATACGTACCCAAAACGACTTCAGTTATGTGCGTTTTTCGGGACCAACTAAGGATAAATGCCGATTTTTTTAATTTGGTTTTATTTACCGATGAAATTAAATTCAGTAATAATGGTAGCGTAAATACGCATAATTGTCATTATTATGCGTACGAAAATCTTCATTGGATTCGTGTAGGACACTTTCAAAATGTAATTTCAATTAATGTGTGGTGCTGAATAATCGGAAATAAAATTATTGTACCTTACTTTTTTCGCACAACATTAACTGGTCGACGTTACCTACGGTTTCTTCGCAATATTTTACCTCCCTCAGTTATTGGAAGATGTGGAAATTGAAGTACAGGTACAGGTAGAGGTGCAGACCTTACCCCCCTAGATTATTTTCTGTGGGATTATGTCAAGCAGAAAGTTTACGAAACAGAAACACCCTTTCCAAGCTTGGATGTATTAACAAATCACATTAGTCAAGCATGTAATGAAATAACCCCTGATATGCTGGCACGTGTAAGAAGGTCGTTCATGAATCGTTTGGAGGCATGTGAAAAAAGTCGGGGACATTTTGAACATCTTCTCCGCTAATTTTTCATGTTGTGTTTTATATTTCAATAATTAACGATTATTTTTGTTACGAAAACTTAATTATTTTGATACATTTGATTGACACTTTTGTTTCATTTTACTGAAATCGGAATACTATGATCACAAAATTTTATTCAAATTGAAAAACAGCGAAGCATCCTGTGACAAAGTAATTTGTGTTGCAGGAATAAAGGCGCTAAATCAGACACCATTCGTGAATCACCTGTATAATAACAAGGGAAAACTTTTTTTTTTAAATACCATTTCTCCCGTAGAAAGTCATAAGATACTTTATACATACAATTTTAGAGAATAAAATTCCGAATTGTTTATAACTAAAATAAAATAAATATATCAGATTTCAGTAATGATGACTTATTTTTACCGTGCAGGCATTTATCCGGCGTCACCTCATGGGCACTCGTTTCTCGCTTGGAGAGTGCACCACAGGGGTCACTTTTGTGCCATATATAATTCGAAATTATTTTTCGGCGTCAGTCGGACCAATATACCTACTAAACTATATACCGCTATCTCTCGTATAAGCTTTTCATACTTGTCGCGTGTAAAAAAATATTTATTCATAATATTTAACAATTTATTTCAAATATCTAATATTATAGCTTTATTCCTGTATAATATTATGCATATATGCCTTCATATTAATATTCAAATGATTACAATGAGATGTAATATAGAAATAATAAACATACACAAAATTCATAAACACCTAATCATGTGGAAGAAGCATTCCCTCCAATAGCTTGCGGACACTAACGTGACGAAGCGATTTAGCCAATCAGAAACTGGGACGAAACTGTCAGATTGAAGGACGGGACGCTGAAGTTTGTTTTGGTTTATAGCGTATTATGCGTTTTGTTTTCATAGTTTGGCAAAAAAATATAAAATAACTCACTAAAAACTTCAATATGAAAACTGCCAAACTATGAAAACAAAACTCATAACCTCTGAACACGCTACCAAAACAAACTTCAGGGTTGCGTTCCAAAACTCTACTACAGAGTACGAAATTACTCAAAATCGTTTCAAAACTAATAACCTTACTCTCAGAGAGGACTTGACATTATTATTGTTATTATAAGTAGTTTTGTTAATTTTTTAAAATTTAATTTCAATTTTTACTCCAACAAAACTCATTCTTCCAAAACACACTACACTCTTAAATTACGGTACTCTTGAATTTGGAAAGCTGCCCAGCTCTCTGACCTTCGATGTGACAGTTTCTCCCCAGCTTCTGATTGGCTAATTCGCTTCGTCACATAAGTATCCGCAAACTATTCATTTCCCTTTCTCTGAAACTTGAAACTTCTTGACCAATAGAATCACTGAATCAAATGAAGTTGGCGCATGCGCGCAATGGATGGTGTACAAACCAGAAGAGTGCAGATATACATAATGTTCCGGACATTTGTCGGACCAGACGAACTAATATTAAATTCTCTGCCTCAGAAACGAGTAAACTTAATTCAATGACGTGGTTCGATAATAGTATATTTTTTAACAAACTTATAATGTAGGCCATATTAAACGAGAACGAAGTTTAGAATACGAGCCGTAGGCGAGTATTGTAATCATCCGAGAGTAATATAACCATTATATGCGAATTAAATACTATGCTAATACTTTACCTAAAACTATCATTTTCACAGATTATAAATATATGACAAATATATTTTGTATGGTTATGTTACAGACGTTGACGTTACAGCGTACATAATTATGTCATGACATGTGAAACTTATTTCTTTATCAGTAAGTTGAATTAAGTAGTATATTTTAAATTTATCGATCAATATTATTTACCTTGAGAGGTTTATAACAGAATCAATAATACAATATAAAAAGTATTACCGTGGAATAAAAATATTTCATATTCCACTAGTGTAATATGAATGAAAAGCATATTGTAGTTCGAGTTGGCTATATAATGTATATTTAATTCAATAGTTGTAATATTTAGTATACATTATTTCATGGAATGAGCGTTGATTAATTGTCAAATACTAATTTTTGGCATGTTATTTGATTTAACAGTTTACTCGACGTTCATTTTTGGAAATGTTCGCAAATTAAATTAATTTTTATCATTACTGTATAGGTCCCAAAAATGTACATTTAGAAACTTTGACTCTCAAATACTTATTATTTAAATCTGGTATGTAAGGTAAACTGTTTTTCCTATATCTATGTTGTATATATATTATATCTATATTAATATAAAATTGCGAAAAAGGTACAAAATGCTTTATACGAAATATTGTGCTGCATTGATACAAAATCTTGAGAAAGATAACGAAAAAGTACTATAAAATTTTTGAGATGTGTTCACTAGTACCATTATGACTGTCATTACGATCTTAATAACATAAATAACTATTATATCACGCAAACAATGGTAAAACAATAATGTTCCTCCTTTGTTTCACTACCGCTGAAGTATTCCTGCCTGTTGTCCTGCGGGAGTTTGGGATGACTCCAGTCCTGATTTTGGCCTGCGATCAACCTTAGGATCACAGGCTCTGAATGTGTCTTCTCTTGCAGAGTGGAGAGTGATGTTACCTGAATAGCCTCGCTCCAGAGGCGGGTAAAAGGATTCTGATAACAACTTTTTCACTAAACCTTTATGCTCCATCCATACATATCAGATTTGAGCACAAATCTATCACGTGAAAATAGACCTATACAACAACATGTATTGTTTGATGGCAATGTATCAACATTAAGGTTATGTGAGTGAATAAATATAACACCGACAGGTCTTAAGGTATGTAGTGTTCGACAGGTCAGAAATAATTTATAAAGTAGCTTGAATGTCCTACTGCACAACATACTGAACACCTTTGAACAGGTACCAGTATAATCGCAGCGTAAGACCGAAAGAATATATTTACGTCATTCATAAAAACATCGTTTACTCCACTTCCATGGTAGCAATGAAATGTGTTCCGTTTATACAGGGTGTATCAAGATAATGGAACAGTGCCGTTTATTCGTGTATGTGAAAAGATGCAGAAAAAAGTGATTAGGATATTTTGTAAGAGATAGAGGGGGACACATTTTAGCATATACTTTATTATCATAAATCCAGTGGTACTCAAACTATAGGTCAATATTATATTTTTTTAAATGGCATTATATATATTTTATTAACTCATTAAATAGAGAATTTTGTTCTAAATTCAAAGATATAATAATATCATACCCTTACATTGCGAAAAAAATCATAAAAATTAATTCAAAGTTAGTATTTCATTTCCACTGTATCTAAATAATCTGAGCAAACATTCAATCAATAAAACAAAAAATTTATTTTAAAAGTTGAATTTATTGCCAAAATCGTAGCTTACTTGAATGTAATAAAACTAAAATAAATTTTATTTTGTTTTATTGATTGAATGTTTGCTCAGATTACTTAGATAAAGTAGAAATGAAATATTAAATTTGAATTAATTTTTATCAAATTTTTGAGTAAATAAAATATATATAATGCCATTTAAAAAAATATAATATTGTCCTATAGTTTGAGTACCACTGGATTTATGATAATAAAGTTTATGCTGAAATGTGTCCTCCTCTATGCTTTACAAAATATCTTATTCACTTTTTTTCTGTATCTTTTCACCTACACGAATAAAATGCACTGTGCCATTATCTTGATACACCCTGTATACGACTTATTATCGTGATTAGGCCTGTGAAATTTGAATAACCGGTCTGTTAGATTGTTGCAGTTCAAAGTATGTTCATAAGGGACAATTTGGCGCTATTGTAGCCTCTACCTTCTCGACTATATTATTAAAAATAGATAAAAATGTTTCAAAATAATATTTTATGTAAATAAAATGAAATGAAACCAGAATGAAATAAAAATAAATATATTCATTTTTGAAAATACGTAGTTGCACTGGTTAAAATTTATGTTCGCTTTAGAGTGATAAGTTAAATTTCGTTTCTCTGTTTTGAAATTAGAATGTCATTCTAGCACGCATATTGATGTTAGAAGGAACTTCATTCTTAAACGATTTTTGGTGATATTTGGTATTTAAGATTGGCCTGACTGCATTAAATACACTATATAGTGTCCCACACTCTATCTTCAGTTAGCGGAGATAGCCAATGTTATTCTTATGGACGTTTTCTGTACCATGTTGCCAATTTTTCAATGTAATGTAATATTGAAACATTCATAAATTTTCATTGCTATACCAAAATTAGTTAACACTGTACAATTTAAGTTTTATGACGGTCTCTTATTTACCCAAGGGCTTATTGTATACACCCGAAATTTGTCTGCAGTTGTAAATAGTTTTATATAAATATAAATATATATTAATATTCCTCTTAGTTTTATATACAGGGCCGCGAAAAGATGCGTTGGAACCGGGATGTAAAAAACATGTTGAAGCTATTTGTACATGTAATAAGTAATATTTCAATACAATATTTTGAAACCGCCCGGCATACTAATCTTGATCAGATACATTTGAGATTAGAATATTAAAATATAAATTCAAATTGGAGATTATAAAGAAAGAATAAAGACTTATCAACTATGTAAAATATATTCAGTATTTCTATCAAGCCTAAATATTAGTAAATAATCAAATAAGAAATAAAAAAATAAATTAAATAAAAAAATAATGCTATTATATATTTTCGTAGAATGGAAATATGTAACATAGAGAATTTATATTGTTCACGACGATTGTAAAATGTCCAATTAAGTACTTATATTTTGTGTTTGTATTATTTTATATTTTTTGTAAATTATTAAACTGACCAGTTTATTATTTAATTTAACTCTTTTTCTTTTCACCCACCTATTTAAATACAGTGAAAATACACCAGTCATAAATACATTCAATGGAGTACCCCGAATATTTCATCTCTTTTTAGAGCATCTATTTTGCTCTTTCTATCTTGTAGACTGACAACAGTTAAATATGGCAAAATGGTACTCCATAAGACCCTATACTGAACATAGAGTGTGGGACACTGTATAGATATCTGGATAACGGACAAAATGAAAAACACAAATCACTGTCACCTATCTAATAATTCTATCAAAAATTTCTCTTAATGTAAGTTATCATATATTTCAAAAAAAAAAATGTAAAAGAAAGCCTCAACAAAGAAATGGTAAAAAAATGTTACAGAAGGCAATTCAAGCACTCGTTCGTTCGCCCACTCGCCGCTGCGTGCTCGTGAGCGAATTTGTGCCTTCTGTAACTTATGTTTTAACAATCCTAGATATCTATAACTCTTTAGTGATTAATGTAGGAGTTCATATTACTGTAGCAGGGCCGTAACTAGCTATTCTTGCGCCTGGGGCGGAATATAAAATTTATTTGAAACATGTAAATATTATTCAATTCCAATTCATTTAAAAATGAAATTTATGTTGTTACTAGTTTTATTGTATTTTTGTTAAACTATTTAATAAATAATATTAAAAAATAAAGACCGTTAGTATGAACGATGATTAAGTGTGATTAACGAGCATTTGATTAGCATTGTTTTATCTTTTTCAGTCGTTTATGGATTATTCGAAATATTTTTCTCTAAAATAAAAATAATCCATAAACGATTGAGAGAGATAAAAGAATGCTAATCATATTCTCAATATTCACCCTTAATCACATGTTCATACTAACGGCCATAGTTTTTAATACTAATATTCTTTTAAATTAATTCTGATCAGATCTAATGTAATGACAACATTTATAATTAGTCATTAAATAGATAAACAATTTTTGAGCGAAATATGAGAAAATTATTAGTAATTTAAAATGGAGTATGTAAAAGTACAGTTCTGTAACAAAAATTTCGAAAAAGTATATATTTATGGTAAAAAAATATCCTTTTATTTTACATTTTATGATTTGCAAATGAAAAGTAATAGATGAATCCTTTTTAACTCTTTCTAGAGAAGCTACACACCACACACGAGCCCATGAGTGAACAATGATTTTTATTTTCATTATTATAATTGTTTTTATAATAAATTAAAAAACTATAAAATAGTCAAAAAAAAGCGCAAATAAATAATATTGAAGATTATGAAAACTATTAAATAACTATAAACAAACACTAAAATAGAAAACACAACTTTACAATTAAATACACAGAATTATTCTCAAATGACATAAACAAAATGGTTGAGGACTCGTCGTATCTTGCAATTTTACCGTAAGTTTGCAACCTGCATAACTTTATAAGTCCACAATTCCCTTTCCTCAAAACACAGGCCATTTGCTTCACAAAAAATGTCCGTATTCCGTGTCTATAGTTATATGGTCGAAGAATCGTACTGTCAAGCGGTGGGGCGCCTTACGCGCGAATTTTGAAAGTCAATGCAATACAGTGCATAGAAATACAATATTAATTCGCAAAGTGTACATTAAGAAATCTAAGAGTGTCCTTGATTTATATTTATTTATTTATTATTATTATTTTTTGGAGAATTAACAAATGAAGAATTTATTTCTGCGCCCGGGGCAAGTGCCCCGCTCGCCCCACCCTAGTTACGGCCCTGTACTGTAGAATTGTAGTAAGTATAGAAATGAACATTTTTTACTGTACTTCATTTCTACACTTAATTCTTTAGTGCATGACTTATAATTAAATTTTTAACTATGAGTTAACAAAAAAGTGCAAATCGAAATTTTGAAAGTAATATTTAATAACCCATTTGATATTTTGCTTCTGTACGATATTGTTAATTTAACCAACAGTTAACATTTAACTATATAATGGCTAGTTCCACCGCTTGTGGTTAAAGCCTTAACTACTAGTTAACAAAAAAAAGTCCATATCCAAATTTTGACAAAAATATTTAACAACTTGTTTGACATTTCGTCTCGATGCCATATTGTAAATTTAACCAAAAGTTGAAAATTAACTGGTCATAAAGAATTACTTACATAAGTAACTAGCAAAGGCATAAGGTGGCAAAGAAAAGAATATAACGGGGATGTGATTATAAGGAAAATGATTAAATATTTGCTACAAACAAAAAAAAAAAACAGTCACTGCGCCTCTTGCACGATTAAAAATTACCTACTCTAAATTTAGGATGACCTAACACCTAACGTAAAGCAAACCAACACAGAAGATAAATCTTTTTTCCTGTAGGTTGAAGGTTTTTCTTCAACTCAATAACGTTTTTTTTTTACGAAAAAAATATTTGATTGAGATAAATAAACATGTAAAATCATTGATAAACTATAATTAAACTACCGCAAATTTGAACAAAGCAAAGAATATTTTCGAATTAATTTTTTTACTTAATACATGTAAAATCGGTCAGCACTGAAGCGCCATATACTTCATTCTTAACAGAAACTATTCATAAAATTATAAGTACATACTTATAACTTAGGATATACCTATTCGTACGTATTTTTATAAGAACTATTATTTTGCAGATGTATATAATCAACCATCCGTATAAAAGCCATCTCAAACAAACCTTTTGATTACCTTTTTTTCACAATTTCCATCTCCTATTCATGCATCAGATTATTACAGAAACCAACCCTCCATACATTTATAATATTGCATCTGGTAATATTTACAAAATCCAATACCTTCTCTCAAAAAAAAAAATCTAATATCTTTTTGAGTGCATGGAAGAAAAGACTGTATAAACATGCAGTACGACGTTTAGTATACGTACGCCTATGATATATTTCAATCTATTCCCGTGGCCAATCAAGTGTGAGCGACCCCCGAGGGAAAAAGTCCTACAAAGATTTACTTCGGCGACCTGACAAACCTACACACTCATATAACGACACCGGCTTATTGATTCCGTGTACCTTAGGCCGGAAAAATGAAGAAATGAAGGAACCCTGTCTTTAAATAGAAGGGCTAAAGGTATAAACACGTAGAGGTAAATTTATTAGGCCGAAAGAAATGTATTTTCGGTCCACACGAATTAAAATGTTAAAATTACTAATCTATGCATATACAAGTGCAAATTACAAAATACGTTTTGTGGGCTGTGAAGTAACCAGTTCACTAAAAGTAAAAAAAAAAAATCGGTCAAATAAACCGGTGGAAGTCAGAGCCAAGATATTGCACATATCAGTCGATTTGCAAGAATCAGAAAATTAATTATTGTTGGTGATGTACATCTTCTTTAAAGTATTTAAAAAAGGTCAAAAGAATTCCTGTCTTACATTCTTTTCGTTCAATTGACGAGATTGAGAATGAAATGATATTTCAAAAAGACATTGGTGAACATTTGAATTATTTAAAGTGTGAGGTATACATTTGAGGATTTCATATTGTTGGTACAGATTGAATCTATCACTTGCAAATTAATAAATAAAATATATATGTAATAATAACGATGTATATCAGGGCCAGGAGTACCTTCTACATAATATACGGATGCTCCATGTTAACAGTACAAGAATTCGGAGTATGAATTCTAGATAGATACCAAAACTAGAAAAAAAAAATGAAATATATTAGTGCCATGTTGCTTCCTAATAGAGATACCGATTTCATAAAAAAAGATCTGTTGTGGCCAGCACAATACCTCTCGGCATTTCCATATTAGGACGATAAAAGGGACACACACAGACTTCCATACCTTACCCGGGATTCGAACCCAGAACAGCTGGCACGTGAAGCTAATACGCAACCACCAAGCCACCATGGTCGATGAAATATTAAATGTACTTCCAAGAAAAAGCATTCAATAATGTATCTGGATTTTTGATAATGCCATTTTTCTGTATGGAGTTATTTGGGCTGTGAGATTCATTGCAACGGATTATTTTATATATAATTCTCTATTTCTAAATCTATAGAAGGATTAATAAAAAAATCAGTGTATCGGCCAGAGAATTTTATATTCTTTAATATTTGTTATAACATAAATTTCCAAACAATAATATTTAAAAGATTTTTTAAAGAAACTACTACCACTGAATCCGAATGTCCAATTGTTAGCAAAACCTTTTCAGCTCCTCCCATTAATGTCAGATTAAGGAATACGTATAGTTAAACTGGTCTTTAGTCTTATAGAATTTGAGAAACATACACACACACACACACACACACAAACACACACACACACACACACACACACACACACACACACACACACACAGAGAGAGAGAGAGAGAGAACATTATAAAAATGTTAAAATCGGATTCTAGTGGCCTTAAAATGTTCTTATTCACTAAAATCTGGATATGCGATTTTTAGCATGAATCCAATGCGAGAGGCAAAAACAGAAAACATAGTTTTATTAATTTTTTTATTAGGTCATAAATACTAAATTAGATCAAATGTATAGAATAAAAGCGCGACGAACCAGCGATCTCTGTATTTAGTACATTGAGGTTTTCATTAGCGTTAATATTATTTAAGCATGTCAGTATACTCTTCATTGGAAAACATTCTGACTTTTAAGAAGTCGAATTTGTGTCAAATGAAACAAACAAAATAGGTATAGCTACAAGGATATAAGCCAAACCAACTATTTACTGGTATTTGAGTAATATCCTCGGTATAGTTCATATTATACAGAATTCTACCGTTATGACTTACTATGCCTATGATCGACCGGGAACAACTGAGAGTAGCATTACCTGGCGCTTAGGGTCGGTCTGCAAAAAATTTCAATTTGCAAACCTCTGTATATGCATTTCGTATTTCAAAATTTATATTTAATGGATACGCAAAATGTTGTTAAGAGTGAAGTGATTCAGCTGAGCTCTTACTCTTATTCTTTTCCATTTTCTTATTGTTGTTACTATTGTTTTCGGGTTTTTGCTAACCCACAAGGTGGGATACGCGTAATTTTATGTATGTGTATATGTATGCAAAATCAAATTACATCTTCGACCATTGTTATAAATTAAAAAAAAAAAAATAAGAAAACGCAGTTAAATATTACTTTTTGAAATTTTGTTATTATAAATATGGAAGAAGATTTTTGATTTTCTATACGGTTTGGTTACATATTTTCCTTCATATTCAATAGTTATAGAGTTAAAGAATTATAAAGAGATTAACTTTCATAAATCAGCCAGCTTTGCTAAAATCATGGAAATAGCTGATATATTGAAATAATTCTAATTGACAGATTTTATTGGCTATATAGAAACTTTTTCTAGGAATTTTCGGTATGGAATTTGAAGAAAATATTTACGTTTGTGTTAAAATTTTACTGGATATATAGAATCTTTTCCAAAGAACTTTTGGTAAGGGATTTGAGCAAAATGCACAGAAATGTAGGAAGGTAATGTACTGGCCACATCAGATTTTGTTCCTATATTATTTCTCAAATTTTGTAATTTATAGATTATTTGTTGCATTGTCATAAAAGGAGTTTTTTTTTTTAATTGTTTCATTATTACAAAATAAAGTAAAAAAAAAAGGAAAACATTTAATACGTACCTGTCTCTTCCCTACCATAAATCAAGCTTAAATCCCGAACAGTACATGAAACACCCTGTAGAGTAGAATACCATTGAATTTTCCTGAATGATAATTATTTTTCTCAAAAAGAAATTTGTTAATCTGTCTAATTTAAGCACATGAATTTCATATCGATCAATGGTAACTCAATATTTTGGTTGCGCTAATTAGCAATTATAAATTTTAAATTAAAATTTGATTGAACGGATATGTGAAAACATTGTGGTTAAATCTAATTTCTAATCAAAACATCATTTAATTAATTTTCGGAAATGCTGGTTTTCTTGTATTTTAGTAAACAACATTGATTTAAAATTTAATTCAAATTTGTTATACAAATTAATGAAAAGTTTAAGCCATATTTTATTAAAAATTATTTACTTTATTTTCTTTCTTAAAATCTGACATAATTTCCATATATAATTTTAATGTTCTTAGTAGTCTTTCCTTTTTTGCTCAGGAATATGAATTCCCTTGTTTACAAAACGTTAATTAAAAATGTTTGAAAACTATGAAATTGAATTTATTCACTTTAACAGGTTATGCTTCCAAGTTCCATACAACGAAAAACGATTATCAAAATAAAGAGTTAAACTGAATTGTTGACATTAAAATTCCAACTTTGAATTGGATTTCAAAGTCCGGGCCCACTACAAATACAAATATTGATCAAATATGTTTGCCTTTTTATTTTTCAAAAGCAAAACAGGAGATAAAACAAAACAAGGGTTAAACCGCATGACTTTTATTCTGCTACATTGCACGTGTAATCCGCGAAAAAAATTCGTGTTTAACTTTTTATACTTTGGTAGAAAAAACAGGGGGAATAGTTTTAAAAATATTTAAGTTATATTCTCTTCATATATGTAAGTACATAGTTCTTTTTTCGTCATGTCAAAACTGAAGCTGTTACTTCTTGTTAAATATTATTGTAAAAAACACTTCATTTTTATTTAGGGTTTAGATCCGTTTTCAAAATCAAGCTCACTTTTTAAGACTATAATTAAAGTAAATTTATCTTTTCCATAAACCGTGAATCGTCATACATTGTTATTTTAACTAAAGATAATATTTGAGGTTATGTTTAGGATTCTGAAGTTTTAAATTGAAAAACGGGAAAATATTTGGCCTTAGGAATCCTTTGTTGATAATAATATATTCGTAAAACAAGTCATACATCACATCAGTTAGTTGAACGTTTCGGGGCTGAAACTTTCCCCATCATCAGCTACAAAAATTTAATACATTTATAGCGAATTACAATGTTTAACAATAATATTTAAATTTAAATTAAATTATAAATAAACATTACATTGCTAACAACGCAATAAGTCAGGTCACATTGACAATTGACATATTATACACCGCTCCACATGGGAGTCAGCGAAAAAACTAAACGGAAACTGTTTGAAGAACCAAAAACGAAAAAGAAAAAAATTTCTATACCAACATACGTCCCACACAAAAAGAATAACTAAATTTATCTGTAGAAAGTTTAACAACAATTATTGATAATGATGCATAAAATGGTTCAAATAGTACACCACAGGGGTCACTTTCGTGCCGTTTAGAATTTGAAATAATTTAAATTGTCTTTATAGTCAGTTTGGGAATTTTGGTTGAAGTTATAGTAGTATTAATGTAAAAAGTTTCTTTAATTA
Organism: Ophonus ardosiacus; assembly: GCA_943142095.1. Classification (NCBI taxonomy): domain Eukaryota; kingdom Metazoa; phylum Arthropoda; class Insecta; order Coleoptera; family Carabidae; genus Ophonus; species Ophonus ardosiacus. The sequence goes on along the minus strand of OW964829.1, from coordinate 23,124,733 downwards.
ATCTATTGTTATAAAAATTCTCTGAATCTACAATTTTTAGTGTCATTAAATTTAAATTTATGGCCAGTATAATATTTGGTCTTTAGCCATTTTGAAGCATATTTACATATCTGAACAAGTAAAACCAGTAGCGTCCTTAAGGTCAGTCGACCGAGCGTATGCCCCGGGTCCCGAAGGGTTTTGGCCTTGTGGGCCTAGCACCGAGCTACCTTATTTTGTGAAGAATTAATTATTTCATTAGTATTGGTAAAACTGCGTCTCCAACTTTACACTAGTCAGAACTGTCGTGATCTGTGAATTAAATGAAGGAAATGGAAAACGGCACGACAAAAAGAAAAATATTTAATCTAACCGATTAAATATTGCATGTCTACGTAGATGTAATTGCTCGAAAGTTGTTTGTATTATTCAATTTGTATCAAAAAGATAAACTGTCGAACCAGTAAGATATGCTTGACATTTGTAAAAATCAATCACAAAGACTTAAACATTGACATTAAATTTATTCGTCTTTTACAGGCGCCTTTATGATATTAATTATAAATAAGCTGCTACTTGTATAAACCAAAGCGTTGTTTTTTCCTTTCTGTCCGAAGTCAAAAAACGAACATATTTTAATCAATCAACAACACAGTATTATGCACTAATAAAATAGACTGAGACAGACATTGATGCAAGTGCTCATACTTACTTTTGAACTGTACCAAATTTTCAAACGTCTCACTGTTTTGAATGTTTTTATAAACGGGCAAACGGTGAAACGTATATAAAGCCGGCTTCCCACGGCCTGTGGCGCGTACACGCCACTACCTGAGTAGACGCGCTTCGCTCCACGAGCTTCTACAAACCTCGACCATTCCCACGGCGCGTTGGCGCGTAGTACGTGGAGCGCGCGCAAGCATGCACAGGCTTGGCCGAGCCACCCGCCATCTTGATTTTAAGATAATTTGACACATCCATATGCTTATGCAGTTCATTATGAATAGTCAACAGAGAAAAATTGCTGTGTGTGCAGCTACATGTGTTTTATTGTCGGGAGAATTTTTAAAACAAAAGAGAATCAAACTAAAAAGACGCTGGTGGATGTCAACTTTCAACAAAAGTCGAACTACGTATACGTAAGTATACAAAAATCATAATTATTATATTCTAAAATGTATTGAAAAGAACCGTTCTGAACGTGTGTAGGGACAAGCAAGCACAGGCCATTGGAATACTTACACACGCCGCGCCATCTCGCGCCGAGGGTTTCCTTTGACGCGTGCAACATTTACCGACAAATGATGGGAGAGGACGCGCTGCGCGAACGCGCCACGCGCTGCCCCTTCCCATGGCCCGTTGCGCGTAAAAGCAGGTAGTGGCGTGTACGCGCCACAGGCCGTGGGAAGCCGGCTTAAGCGAATAGTCCCAAGCCGCTAGCTGGACTAGAGGTGGGGGTAGTGGGAGTGGGGGGTCTCACGACGAACTCACTTCATATTTTTTGTGCCAGGGGCCGAAGGCTTCAAAACCCAAAGGACAGCGCTGAGTAAAATATTCGAAGATTGACTATTCGATTTTCTTACAATAATGTTCACAAAAGAATGAAATGTGTTGTTACAAAATAAGTTTCGTTAAAGAAAAAAAATATAGCAATTCAAACCCACCTATATTTTTAAAATATAAGGAGAAAATTCGATAACCAAGAAAAGGGCGCTAAATTAGATATAATTGCCATAAATTGATAAGATTTTAAGAAAACACTAAAAATAAATAGGTAACATAGAACTTTTCGTACATTAGTAGAATATTTTATTTATTTGATACTCATGTAAACATGGGGTCCCGTGGCCTCGTGCCTGAATGTCTGGTCGCGAACCTGGGGGTACCGGGTTCGATCCCGACCGACGCCAAATATTTCGAATTTTAAATGGCACAAAAGTGACCCCTGTGGTGCACTCTCCACGCCAGCAATGAGTGTCCGTGAGGTGACGCCTGGTAAGCGCCCGCACGGTACAAATATGTCATCATCATTACCGATATCTGCGATAAAGCAGATTGGCACACCCAGAAATGGGTAATATGCCGTGATGATATATTATATTATTATTATTATGTAAACTTCATTTATTGATACCGCATACTATTTTTGAAAATTAATCTTTACTAGTTACTAACTTGTAATACTGAGGTGGAAAGTGTTTAATTGCTGACAAAGGCGAAGATAGCTAACCAAGGCGCGAAGTACCGAGGTTATCTTTAGCCCGAGACATAATGAAACTTTTCATCGAGGTTTGTATACTATTTTATTCACAGTCGGAATTAAATAAGTAATTGATATTTAAATAATACTAATAACATAAATAAACGAATGGTCTGAGCTTGGTCATTTGTAACATGAATTGTCAGTTTGACCTTAAATTTTGATTTCACATCTACACTTATTTATATTATATACAATTTCATTCGTTTCTTTACATATAAAAAGTAAAACTCCTTGTTTGTATGTAGGTAAATAGCTATCACTCATCTCTCAGAATGGGAATAGGAAATAATCCTGAAGTTGGGATATGACATCGTGAAGCTTTGGAATTGTAGCGTGATTCCAACCTCAACCTCAGCTACACTCATACTATACATTCCAACCTCTTGGAAAATGAGGTTAACAATAACCAACTTCCCAACTTTTTAAAACTCAGTAATCGGCACATTTTACAAGATAGTTACACGTTACTAACGTTGTTGACATATGAAAATTGTGTTTTGTTACTGGTATACATATGAAAAATAAGTGTCAATTTCAACTAACAAATTTAGAGTATTATTTTAAATTTGATTTAAATACAAATGAGTAACAAATAAAATATTGTACAATACGCACCTTCTTACTATTATTGTTTGACGAAAAACATTTCATTTTTAATACTTGATTACAACTTACAACAATAACAAGAATTGATTACAAATATAAAATATTAGTGATAATAAAAATTCATCATATTTTCTTTTGATCTATAGTAGATTAATATGATGCTCATATCCCTTGAGGGGATCCGAATGGAATATGAGCATTCCACATTCCACTCGAGTTGTACAGTATGCTTTTTCTACGACCAAGACAAAAAAAAAAACAATGGCAGATATTTAGGTACTTTTTAATTAAATAATATTTTGAGATGCAATACATATTTAAAATAAATAAATGGTAAAACCTTATACACAAAATTGTATGTACCATTAAGCAGGTTTATTTACTTTATTTTTTTATTTAAAATTCAGTGCAGTATAAAGTCTACTGATTTTGAAATTAATTCAGTAGTTGTTCATATGCACCCTACAGTAGATATGATTTTCCTGAACTATTATTTTTCTTAAAATAAAATATTCGCTTTCGGAAGGATTTCAGAAAAAGAAATTTATTTCCAAATTTATAAAAGATATTGAAAGCAAACTAACACAAAGAAGAGTTAAATTTTTAAAGCACGTATGGTGACTTGTTACTATCTTCAAGCAATGCTAAAGTTCTATAGTAATATTATGAAAAACAATAAAACTTTGATACGAGTATTAATTAAAAATATTAAGGTGGGTTTATGCTGAAAAATTTAAGAATAGGAATAAAAATAAGAATAGTGTTAAGAATAATTTTAAACATAACGATAAGTGGTGTTTATGCTGCCAGTTATAAGAATAAGCGTAAGAATAAGAGTAGTGATATTAAAGTTTTTAGGTTAGTGAAAAGTAGTTACATTTATTATTCTCATAGTGGTAGCAGCGTTGATTTGACATTTATAAGATTTATGATTTTATTATTATTATTTTTTAATTTGTTAAAATGAAGTACAATCAAAATATTATTTTGTCTGCACTAATTCAATTAATTGGGAAAGAAGAGAATCCATCACTAAATTTGACATAATTATGTTTCGCCAACACCGATTATTATAAATGAATAATGAATGACCATTGACGTATTATAACTAACGTTAGTTATAATACGTCAATGTGAATGACCAATATTTTTGTTTGAAATATTTGACAGTTGACACGCATGCGCTCTTCGCTTAAGGAATAAGAATAAGGCGTAAAGTTAAAAGTAAACGAACTTTGGCTTATTCCTTATTCTTATTTCTTATTCCTTATTCTTATTTCTGCAGCATAAACCGAGTCGTATGTTATAACTGTTTTAACTTTATCACTATTCTTATTCTTATTTTTATTCTTAAATTTTGCGAGCATAAACCCACCATTAAAGTATAAAAGTGTAGATATAGGTTGTTATGAAAACGAGTCTTAATATATATTCATTTATGATTATAACTTCAATTGAGGCTGTCAGGAAGAAAGCAGAACACCAATTTGAAATATGTGTTATATCCCAAGTTCGGGTAATCAGAATCATTATTGAGCGAGTACTCGGCTACTCAGACAATCAGAAAGAAGTGTCATGTAATATGTAATCAATATTGAAGTTTCGAAATGGCGGAACCCCTGTTGACATAGAAGTTTTACGACTGTTTCTATTCTAGAACATCCAGTTCAAAACTAATCCTACATTTCGGGTGGAGCACTTTCGCTGTTATAAATCTATTTTATAGTTATGAAACTAGCAGAAATTCGAATCGATATCATTGGAAGACCATGAAAATATTTTCTCGAAAATATGAAAACGTTGATATGAAACTCTGTTACAAAAGTTCCAGGAAAAATACATCCAGCAATGTTGTAATTACCCAGTCATAACTCAGCGTTAATCTAGCAACAAATCTCATTTCAAAACGGTCAGAATCTTCCGCTTCATTCCCCGGCAAACAAACTTGTAATTAAAACAAAAGGAGGACAACAAAAACCGTCAAATGGTTCTCATCAAACGCCGCGACGCGGAGGGTTCGGGTACTAAAGCCGCTATTTGCGAAAATAATTCAAATAAGGGATTTGAACAGTGAAAGATACATTTTTTAGTCGAACTTTTTTACTGGATGTCATATTCTGTTGTGTCTATTTTTGCATCCCGGAATTAATAAATAATACAACAAAACCTACCAATTTTTGTAATTTTAAAAATACGTAAGTTTATTTAATATAAGAATTCTTTTGTGATGTTATCATATATTTTGTACTACAAAATTGTGTATTTTAAATAAAGGGCTATTTAAAAAAAATTGTTGATGAAAAAACTCCAGTTTATTTTTTGGAAAAAATTAAAATGACCCTGGATTTAATATAAATTCTATCTGAAGTGAAATCAATTAAATTTTTAATGATTTCTTACAATCCGTAGATCCCTCTTAAAAAATATTTTTAAAAAACTAATCTCGGCGGGACGAATAGTATAAATAACAAATAAATCTGTTCACGTATACGAAAAATTCTAAAAGAGTAATATTTCGTAAAGCGATAAACTCCATTAATGAAAAGGCTTTTCACTAATGAAAAGTAGGAACGTAGTTTTCAGTTCGCTAAAATGGTAAAATATTTCTAATTATGAGCTAAATTCTTATAGGTTCAGACTACACCAATAATAAAATTGCATTAATAAAAAAATATTTTATTTATACATAATTTATGACACCATTTCTTTTTATGAATCTTAATCTTTTTTTTTTTTTTTTGTAGTTATAGAAGGTAAAGTAAACTCCATGGCAAAGTAAAAATAAAAGCAGTATGTGTGCTTTAAAGTCACCCTACGGATATAACTCGAAAGGAGTTCAAATCCCGAAATCCTAAACTTACATACAAGCACATAATATTCTGTGACGTAGATGTTAACTTTATTTTGTTCTCAAATATTGGAAAATCTAAGCTTGATTATATAATAGAAACTTGCTAAATTGCAATAACAAAAAATCATTACAATAAAGAAAATTACTTCTTATCGCACGGAATAAGGAATATGTTGCATTGCCTCTAAAACTGATAATATTGACGATTCTATACTCGTATATGGTGACGAAGTTCGCCCACAATGAAATATTTTATGAAGCCCTAGCCATTTAAGAAAATCTAGGTCCAACCTTTGTGCAAGATAACCGAACTTTGATGAATAATTTCAATGAATGAGTTCGGCGAAACTCGTCCAGTCTCGGCTTCTACGGAACTAATGTAATTTGTAGCCGCAAAACAGTTGAGAGCTGAATAATTTACACCCTATTCGCAGGCTGCGTGGGTTAGGGCAGATAGCCCTGAATCCTGCTGGTAACGAGATGGAGCGCCGCTACATAATTTCCCTGAATAAATACTGTGATGTTAGCGATTGATGCGATGCACTGTGCTCGGATATTTTCGGATCAAATGCACAAAACTTGATGGAGAAACTGTTACGAAGTATATTTAGGGGATGTCAATCAAGCAACTTGTTAGTTTTCATTACAAAGTGCATATTAAATTTGGTTGATAGTAAAATAAATGTTTGAAGACCGTAAGTGGTAGATCAAAGGTACATTAAAATTACTTATGGCCATTTGCACCGCTTGTATTTGAGTATAACAACATTAAATGGAATCTAAATTTTAAAATTTTATTGCACTTTGTAAGATGTACTTAATCTATAAACTTAAAATGTATATGTGCAACAAAATTAAAGTTAAGATGAATCGTTACTTTAAATAAACCTTCACGAAGTAGAACTCAAGATTACATCGGTGCAAAGAAAACGGACATCAACAAGAATAAGAAGATAAGAACCTACGACAAATTTAATAATTATTTACTCCAATACAGCATATTACATTATACGTGTCGTCATTTGCATTCATTGCAAATATTTTTTAAAAAATAATTTATCAAAATATTCTGACGAAAAACATATCCTTGTTAACCCACCAATATTTCCATTTCGTCCGCTATGTCAACGCTGACTTTTGAAGTTTATGAATAAAAATAAATCATTACTTTTGTAATAGAAGAAACATCAACAATAAAATGTACACAGAAAAAAAAAGAATTGAAATTTTGTCTAATAATTTAGTATAATTTACAAATCTTAATTTAGCATTTTAACTAATCCGAAATATTTACTAAATATTATGTAAAAAAATTGTTAATTTAAATATACAAATAGTTATTTTAATTACTTATTTTATTTAATTTTACTATGTTTTTGTCGTACAATTTTCGGTAATTTATCCAATGAATTAGGTAAGTAAATAGAAAATTTAAATATATATATATTTAGTTAATTTCTTTATTTATGTTTAATTCAATACTAAGGGCCGGTCTCATAAAACTATTTAATCAATCGAATCAATTTCTATTTTCTTATGACATTTAAAACATTGCTGTCAAAAATTCGCGTTGCATTTTTTCATTTAATTAAATTTACTATGGAACTAAATTTAACTGGACGTTTATAATACCGGCCCTTAGATAATTTAATGAAAACATATTAGTAGGCTGAAAATTAAACATTTGTTTAGTTAATTTAACTACAATTTGGGTGCTTATTTTTTTCTGTGTAATGTTTAGAGAATATAGTGAGTAAATTATACGACTTTAACTGAAAATATATTAGTTCTTGTTGCAATATATGTTTTACCCAGCTAAACAATAAAGTGTCGGAATCTTTGCAAAAACTTTACTGGAATCATGTAAATGCATTCCTCGTCTTTGCTAATAAAAACTTTGCGGAACTTCTGGTTTATCTCTGCACCAACAATTCTCAATTTAATTCTATACAAAGTTGCCAGTCCTTAGCAACTAGATAGGTATAAATTTAATATGAAACAGTTGAGCGATGAAAATATTTCATTTACTACACGCAGCTTTCAACTGGCTCTCGTAACAATTTCCATTTTCATTTGCTTATATTATTCAAAGCAACGAAGTTTTGAATTAATATTTGTCATATTGTCGTACTACAAATAAGAGGTTTAAAATGAAATGTTTGTTGGAGTAGTTTGTACTCGAGTTTGTACTTTCCTTTCAACTTTTAATGCATTTATTTATTGCAACTCTTTTATTTAAAATCTGTTATATATATATATATATATATGGGCTATCCAGCGAATCAAGCGGTTTACGTCATCGTTTAGGGATTTTTGAAATTTTCTTTATTGTTTTAAATATATTTTATTAACGGTATTTTGTTGATTTTTTTATTATTATTATGTATTTGACATCTTTAATAGAAATAATTATATTTGGATATGTTATTATTAATTAAAATTTTGTAAATTTTTGCAAAATGATGTTTGATTATATTTTTTTAATATTGGTAATTCTGAACATGTATATTACTAAATATTATAATGTCTATATTATACTTTTCAACCTGTATTGTGATTTCATTTTGTTTTTGGTTTCGTTCATTGACAAAATGTCAAATGCTCTGTCATGTCAAATTCAAGAGCTTGTAGTTAATTTATTGACTTGTTTTGAAAATTAAAAATAGATTGGTGGGCTCTTACTTTCACTGAATTGTAATATTGAGGTAATATTTCGTTCTATTTGTAGGTAATAATTTGAAAATTAAATCTATATGTACAGCGTGTGGCAAACGCTATACGCAATGTACAGAAACAGTGAGAAATTGTATGGTATGCAGTATTCTGTATTTTTTTAAGGATCTCACATAATACTAAATAGTTATATACTACAAGAATGAAATATTTATAACGGCGTAAGCAGTATCGTTAAGAATATTTTAAATAAAATAGGATTTCACTGGAAAAAAATGATACCAGACGTGTTACCTTTTTAAGAAAGATTTGGATTTATGAAGACAATCCACAGATCATATTTTAATCCGTTTTACATGCTCATGTAAACTTTTTAACATATGACGTCATTGTTTCTAGTGATATTGTATTTATGACGTAAACCGCTTGATTCACTGGATGGCCCATATACATATTTTTTCCATGATGCTGTTCTAGATGTACTATATTCCAATTTTACCTTCCATCACTTTTAGGTAAGGAAGGTATTGTACAAAGTGCCTATTTTATAAGTTCCCGCCTTAAAGTTTAAAAATGGGCAACCCATGTTACATTTCATAAGTGACTTGGTTTATAAAATTTTGTTTTGTTTTTATATCCATATCTAAGCCATTTTAACGTTGACACAAGAATAACACTTCTAATATTTACTAAGTGGCTTATGAAATGTATTCTATTTTGCCTATTTTTGAACTTTAAGGCGGGAACTTATAAAATGGACACTTTGTATATTAGATGGTGATTTTTTAATGAATAAGCACTTATCAGGGTGTGTGTATGTGAGTGTGGAGATGTAAATTGCCAGCAATTATTATTTCTTTTATAGGGGCTTCTGAAGACAAGTAATAGCATTATTTTTACTTTTCTTTCAAGTTATACAAACTGAAAACTGAATACATACAGACATCATCGTTAAAATAGTAAAATCGTTTTCTAGGGACTCTAAAACTTATTTATTAAAAATTCGCCAGTGAATTTTTTGACCAAACACAATGCGGAAGGTAAAAATTATAAAGAAATTATTTTTAATTAAAACGTAGTAGTAGTAAATATTACTAATTGACAGATATCAGTGTCAAGTACAATAATTTATATATGTTGGTGAAATCATTTTACTGGAAATATACATAGATACATATAATCTTTCACAAGTAACATTCTGTAACAAATTTATATAAAGTATGTAAAATGGGGTATTCTAGCAATATTTAAATATTTTTTTCTGATGTTATATAAAATGACTCGACAAACTAAAAAAATCCTCCTTTAGCTACCATTATAAAATTCGGAAACCAACTCTTTAACTGAGGAATATCTCAAAATTCAGATTATCTCATATTAAAATCCAAATTATTTGCCATTGCTCATAAACGAGGTATAAAAATTATTTATAAAAATATTAAATATGAACTAAATGCAAAGGAATTGTGCACAATTTGTAACTTACAACGGGAGGAAAATATTTATCATTTTTTCAAGAATGTCCTATTTATAACCATATTAGAAAAATACATTACCAATACTATGAGTGAATTTTTTTTTTTTAGTTTCTCAAAAACTGGAACATTTCTAAAATTAATAACATTTTTTACTTTACCATATCAGCTTTTAAAATTCACAGTTTTATCATCAATGACTAGTGTGCAAACACTGTACTGTAGGTTGAGTCGAAGTAGAATCATTTGATATTACTTTCTTTTTACACATTAATATTTAAATTGCTTTATTATCCTATTTTCTTTAAAAAAAAAATGTAATACTTTCATTTTGTTGTTTACATTGTTTATAAATAAACATATGTTATGTATTTATATACACAGGGTGGAATCAAAAGTGGGAAACACGGGTTTTCTCGGAATTTATTACAGATACAAAAAAAATGTTCAGATAACGTTATAGTATTTAGGCTATCTAAATATGCATAAATCTGATTGAAAAAAATTGTAATTTTTGTAGATACTATTTTTATACTTTTTATATGGAACATATTCTTACACCGAATAATAGAAAATATTTTTTTCTTTAAAAAAGTCTAATGGTTTTTTTCTCTAAACATGATAGTTTTTGAGTTATTGAACAAAATATTAAAATATTTTTTCTCAAAATAAAATGGGCCTTGAAAACAAAATTACTTGTAAACAGTTAATAAATATGTTAATATGTATTGTCGAGTGTATTGTATTATTTATTTTATGCATTATTTTTGTACATTTTAAAGCAAAAAATAAATGTAAATGTTGAACATGGTCAAGAATAACCAAAACAAACGAGAAACTTTTAAAAACTGGTGACGCCATATAAGTAGAATAAGGAATTAATCTATTTGATTTCAAAATAAGGGAGGAAAATTTAACTCAAGATTAAAAAGAAATTTTTATAACTAAATAAATGAATAATACGGTTTCGTATAAAATTAAGTACCATACCAAAAATTTGGAAACTAAAACATTGAGCCATTATCTGAATTGTCTAATGAATCTTTAATTTTTGATAAAACTAGCAAGAAAATATATATTATATGGTTCAAGTTATCAACATCACTACGCTTGTTCATGCTGTTGTCATTATTGTAGAAAATTTCGCTTTGTTGACCAGTCGCAAGTACTCCCCACATTTTGTAGACTTTAAAGTTTCCATTACTTGCTAAACTTATTAAATTTCTACTTTGGGTATGTATTTAATGTTTATTGGTTAATTTATTCTCTTTATTTTCCATTGGCAAATTTTAACTTCACATGGATATTAGTTAACAAATTATATTTTTATTATCAGTATTATAGATAGTGTTTAGTTTGTTATAATTTATTGCTGTTAATCTTCTGTTAACTTCTTATAACTAATAAATACATCTTCTCAAATAATTAATTATAGGGGTAAGTATTTGCATTGTCTGCATTAGGCATATATTTTCATTTATATTTAATAAATCTTCTTGCTATTGTCAAATTAAATAATAATGAATACGGAAATAAAGAAAAATGTTTTAATAAATATTAATTCAATCAATTTCATGAAACATTTTGACAATAATCGATTAGTAGACTCAGGGTGTCCCAGGGACTATGTCGTCATGTTTACTATAATTAAGCACAAAGTAATATTTCATCATTTTCTTTTTACTAAAACTCTTAATTTAACGTATGCTAACTTATAATTATAAGGTTATGTGTTGGTCACATCACATCAGATTTTTTATGAAGTCTAGGACATTTGAATAGTAATGCAAAGAGGTGGCATCTCAAATTTGGTTGGGTATATGAAAAACAGATTCAGGTAGCAATAACCTGTAAATCAAATTGAGAAATATACATATTTTGCTTTCAATTCCTTGATCAATATTTGACAGTCCGAGGTTATGCATGCAGTACGCGATGTATAGAGATTGAATTAGTGGCGAGTGGTTGAACGCTACGTTACTGTAACGCGACTCCGGAGTGAAATTGCTGCAATGTCATGCATGAAGATTTGCTTTCAGAGTTCCTATTGCATTTCGGATTCAGATAGGAGTTAGGTTACTGCTACTTTACATGCTATGTTTATAAATAAAATCGTATTGTACTCGTATATGTTGTAGGAAGATTGTAAATTGAATATTTGAAAATTTTCTAAACATTCCTTAACGTTACAACATAACGCTCAAAATTCATGCCTATAAAACTCTGCCTATAGTCTGTACTCAGAGCATCGTTTTTTACCTCTCGCGAAGTGAGGTATTGGATTCATGCTAAAATTCGCATATCCAGATTTTATTGAATAAGCAGGATTTATGGTCCCTAGAATCCGATTATAACATTTTTAAAATGATGTCTGTGTGTGTGTGTGTGTGTGTGTGTGTGTGTGTGTGGATGTGTGTGTGTATGTGTGTATGTGTGTATGTGTGTGTGTATGTCTGGATGTTGTAGACACGATTCCTCAAAAACTATAAGACTTAAAAAATATTTAACTGCAGTTTCCTCAATCTGACATTCCTGGGAAGAGCTGAAAAGGTTTTAGTAACAATTGAACAACCGGAAGTAGTAGTTTCTTAGAAAAATTCTTCTAAATATAATTTTTTGGGAGTTTTTTTATTAAATATTGAAGAACATAAATTCTCCATCTAATACACTTACATTTTTTATTATATCTTGCATAGATTTAGAGATAAAGACACTATAATTTATAGGGTACACTAATCGCAGAGGCTAAGGCACTGAGGAAACCAGTTGACAAATTCCAATGTTTATAACATGACACATGTCATTGTCAAATATTAACAGTTTTAGTGACATTCTGATAGCTTTTTCTGGGAAGTATATTTAATTTTTCTTATTGTTTTATTAATTAAATACTTGAAATTATAGGTAAAATTGTGGTAAAATGCATATATCCATCAGAAATACCGCCAATCTGGTTAATGAATTGGACGAATCTCTGACATTTAGAAACTTCCTCACACAATGAAAAAATATATATATAATTAGAATTATATGTGTGCAGAAGACATGTTAAATGCAATAAAAAACAATATTTGGGTAAAGTTGTGTAATATTTTGTTATAAAACGACGGTTCGAAAGCGAAGTGCAGTACAATACTTATATAGCCTAATATGGAAATGGCGAGAGGTCTTGTGCTGGCCACAACAGATTTTTTGTTTTTGGAGAGTTGACAGACTTTGATATAATTTTGACGTTTTGTTAACGTAACGCTGGCCACAACAGATTTTTAATCTGGGGTCCGTGGCCCCTGGCGGTTCGTGAGACATTTTTAAGGGGTCCTCAACTGCACCGAGAAATTGTAAACTTATCTACGAGTAGAATAGCACTTAATAAATAAAAATAAGTCATCACAACTAAAATACAATAAAATAAATTGTCTACTGTAAAACGAATGTTCAAGGAATATTTTTTTATAACTATGTACGTACTTTTATGAAAAGGTTTTTTCTGTACTAGTTTATACAAAACAGAAAACTATAGGAATAGACTAAAAAATGTCGACAGTATAATCTCAAGATACAACTATCTACAATTAAACCTGATATTAACAAGCTTCTTAGTGAGATGCAACGTCAAAGTTCACTAATTCTTTTTTGTGAACTATTTTACTATTATTTTATTTATATAGTAGTCCTGTCTTTTGTTAAATAAGTTTCGTTTTTTAATAAGTAAAATATTATAGTTAAAACCTTCATAATTTAATCTTTTACTCTTCAAATCTACTATAAAATTTAAGTTTAATAAGTTCTTTTCCACATATACTAATGTTTGTAAAGGTTTAATTTTTAAGGATCCGCTGTCTCATACAAAGAAGTCAGCGGTAATAAAAAGTTCAAAAACATTGGTCTAGAGAGCACTAGAGACTATCTGATCACCTGGACTAAACTCTATTCGCCGAAGTCATGCCAAAGTTATTTGAATTTTCGCCTGATCAGTAAGAACCCTTGTACGCTATTCGCCCGTCTCGCAGTAGAAAGCAAGTATAAAATGAATGTATGCTCAGTGGCGTAGCGTAGGTTTTTGCCGCCCGGGGCAGATGTCAAATTTGCCGCCCCCTCTCTTTTTACAAAATTTAAAATTCTTAGAAACACAAAAAGAAAATAAAAACATGTAAAGGTACTTAAAAAAAACGCGCCGCAGGCGAAATTTTTTTCTCATTCAAGGTCAAATGCCTTATAATTGAAAGTTACATTTTTTCAAGGGATGTGAAGGTGTATGTATGAAAAATGAGCCCTATTTTTAGCACGTATGAAGAATTTCTGAACTTCATTGATGTCTAATACCAATATGAATGGAAAAATTTTTAATATCTTCTAATAATGAGCTCTGTGTTTGTTTATAACAATTAAAAAAGTAAAAGTGTTAGATCAATCATCTTTAAATAAAAATTTACTAATATTTTATATAAAAACTGCATTTTGAATCAACATGGCAAATTTAAATTATTATTAATAAAAGCTCAGAGCTAACACTTTTACTTTTGTAATTATTATAAACAAAATATATACAAATAAAAAAATAACATTTAAATTATTCCAAAGCCTATGGTTACAAAATAATATATTTTTTTTTTTCATTTAGACATTGATATTAGACACAAATGATATTGAGCATTTCTTCATTCGCGCTAAAAATGCGGTTTATTTTTCATTATTGCCATTATTTTTATATTATTTAATTTAAAAATATGAAATTTAGTATAGTTACGCAGAAATATATAGTCCATAAATGAGTGAGTTTGATATTTTAAATTTTTTTAAGAAAGTTATTGAGTTTTAAACTCGAACTGACTATAATTATTTCCCTGATAGTAGTTTTCTTAATATTAATTAACGATAAGGAATTTGCCGCCCCTAGCAATGTGCCGCCCGGGGCGGGCGCCACCTTTGCCCTCGCCACGCTACGCTACTGTGTATGCTGCTTCAACAGAGGGTGTTTTTAAGTAAAATTGATAGAATTTAGGTAGGAGATCAATATTCACGCTGGTTTGTAATAATTTTTGTAAAAAATGAGTGATCTAAATATGTAATGTAGTTTTTTTAAATACATCAAGCGATGAAAATAATTCTTGTGAAGAAATGTGTAATTCTAAAGTTTTATGCTAACCTCTCTCGTATGAACGTAGTAATGAATGAAGGCGGGACCTGTTAAGAAATATTCATATGATCATTGCGTGTATGTTGGCATAACTTTGGCGAACAGAATACTGGGGATTTTTTGCAACAGGAAAAATAAATAAACGTGACGCTCTGATTTCTCTAAACAAACTTTAGCATAACCCGACGCAAATTTTACATTTATTATTTTATCACCCAGATGTTCAGCGCCTACTTAACTCTCACCCAGTTGACCATAGCCTAGATCTTCATCTCCTAGTTGACCATTACCTAGTCGCCCTCACCAAGTTGACCGTATACTACGTGGTCTATTGTTCTAGCCCAGCTTCACACTCGGTCTTTCTAGTACTATGTTCTCTAGAAGACAGTGAAACAGATGAAAAGTTGAATAGTTAGAATGTTAGATAGTGTGCAATATAAAGCGAAAATAATAATTGACTTCAAATCAGATTCGAAGTCAGGTCGTCAGAAACACAGCCCATCACTTGGTTTGCGTAAATGATTTTGAAGTAACAACAGTTTTCAATTTATATAACTTGAAATTGAAAGAAAAGTAAAAACAATGCTATTTATCTTCAGAAGATCCTATAAAAGGAATAATAATTGCTGGCAATTTACATCTCCGCGCTTGGCAATTCTACTAAAATAATGAATAAAAATGTGAACAATAAAGGCGCGTTTCTTTCTTCCCGAAAGTTAAGAGAAATCACCGTGAACAATTCCTACTCCAATTTGAAATTCTGCCCTTGCAATTCGCTTCCACAATTGATGTGGTTTTGGTTAAGGTTAGATAAATTGCGTTAGGTATAATGACGTAACACCAATCCCTAAGTTCTGTACAGACGCTAATGGCACCAAGAAGTTGTCCCCAAATGTAAATTACGTAAGATGGTGGGGTAATTAATGACGGGACTTTGTATACGCAAATACTGACAATACATTCTGATAATATTATAAATTTCTTATCCCTACTATCTGTATCTATAAACAATCTGGAACCTCAATTTAAAAATTTTATTTATCCTCTTCATTTTGCTTTCTATTTTCATACTAACCAGTATACATGTTCGTAAAACTGGTTGCATAAATCAAAGTACCTGTGAATCATTATTTCTTATCTAACTATTGTTAGTGTTTATTCACCTTTGTTTGGATGTAATCGTAATCGCACAGGTTGTACCGTTATCAGTGATATTATTGATAAGAATAGTAGGTACTTGTGGAAATATTTATGGAATAATCAGTATTTGTGCTAAACGTCAAACAGTCTGCATTATAGCTAATATTTCGCTGAAATAAAGACATTTTAATAGAGGTAATTACTTTATTCATATTGTTTTGTATTTATTGTCAAAATATTTAGAAATTTTTATGTAAATAGGAATAATAAGAATAATTTAAATGTAAGTAGTGTTAATATTACTTCATAAAATATTTTTAACAAAACTGAAAGAAAACATTTTCCTCATTCTCTAATTTTCCTTTTTTTCAATGTAGGGTACAACTTAAGCAATTACGTCACTAATTACCAAGAAGACAAAAATAGAATAAAAGATGCGAGGCAATTAAAAGTGCAGTAAAGACTAGTCGTAATTGTTGGAGACTAGAACTATCTAACGATTGTAAATCGACACTTGCTTCAGTAATTCTGTTGTAAGAAAGTTGTCGTGACTAGCTTTTCCGACTTATTTAATTGTCTTTCGCATTGATTTTTGCCGCAAGATGTTCTGCTGCTCTAAAATTAACACTGCAACTAAACTTTTCAAACTAGTTAATTTTAGAGCCATTTAAGTTCTCAATATTTAACTGCTTTCTTAAGAACTTACAAGAATAGATTACTGCATATATTAAGATTAGTGGTTTGCAATGATCCGGAACTCGATATTGCCACTTTTTTTTTTTAGAGCGGAAACTCGTGCCGTACCTATCTATTTTTGACGCTTAGTGAGCGTCCTTAACATTAAAGATTTATCGTCATTACTGAAATTTGCGAATAGAGCCAATTATTATTTTAAAAAGAATAATTTTAAATTTAATTTTCTTGTTTAATGAAAAGGAATTATTTTCTTATTTGATACAATCTATTTTTAAATATATGATGTGTAGTAAGATAATATAGTTCATCTTCATCATTCAATATTTGAAATTCTTGGCCTTTTTTGTAATGCCGTTACATTTTAGACTGATAAGTATAATGCCTCAAACAAAGAATTTAATAATTAGAACCTTAATTAAATAGTATATTACAAGGGAGAGAAATGAATTCTCTTCTGAGATGGATATGTTACCTTATATATCCAAATTCGGGCAATGTCCGAAAAAATTGTTCAGAAATAGTTTTGAATACTTGAAAATTCCCAAATCCGAATTTTGCCACTTCAACTGATATTAATGAATAATATACTAGTAATGATGAAAAAGGGAAAATTAATGGAAATTCGTAGACTAATTTTATTTAGTATAATTTTGGTTAACAAACACCGACGTTTCGATTCCAAATGAACCATGCTCAGGGTTATGTTCGATCATAAAGTAGAAATTTTGAAAAATATATTATAGTATATCACAAGGATGAAGATATCGTCAATAGTTAAAAAGTTAGTAAAAGTGCGTATATGCATACATATTAGCTAATAACACTAAACATCAGTATTTGTAAGTTTAGATAAATCCACAACGAATTGTGGCTGAGTTCAAAACTAGTCCTGAGGAAATATTTCTTTCGAACAATATTCAAATTCGGGTATATAGTGTAACATGCAAGGTATTCATTTTATTTTGTACACTATTGCTATCTCACGAACCATCAGAGCTACGAGGTTGCTTAAATTAGCAAACAATTTCTATTATGAGCATAAAATTATTTTTTTCAACCAGTGGTCTCCCAATTGTGGGGACCAACTTCGTTATTTTAAATGATATAGATATATATATATATATATATATATATATATATATATATATATATATTAAATAGAGAATTTTATTCTAAATTGAGTGATATAATATTTACATACACATATATTATAGCTTTTTTTTTTTAAAAAAAAGTGCATGTTTAGATTTACATCAGTTTTATTGTAATATGGCTGAAATAGGTGTGCCATGGAAGATACAAATGAATGTGGAAAAACAATTACTTTGAAACAAAAACAATAAATACACAAATTTATAACTTGTCACATCACAACACTCAAAAAACTGAGTCCATATTCACTTGTATCAACTAATGTATACTTATTTTAGCCTCATAGAATGAAAAAATTAATATAAATATAAACATGCATTTATCTCAACAAAAAAAGTAACAAGTTGGTTCCCAATAAATAAAATAAAATAATTTTACGCTCATTACGCTAGTAAAATAGAAATTGTTTGGCAATTTAACCGACCTCATAGCTTTTATAGATTTCCAGATAGCAATAGTGGACAAAATGAAATGAACAACCTATATACTGTATACTTTTGTTTTCACCAATAGGAATACCTTAGAAACTTAATTAATGATTAATGAAGGAGTTCATGTTAATGTAGAATTGGAATAAGTGTAGAAATGAAGCATAGTATTTTTTTTTTTTATTTACTAATTGGGATCCGGTTTAGGAGTACAGTCCTTCATCAGCCCTCTAAAAGACAAAAATATGTAGTTTTACAAAAGTTTTTGTTTTACAAATTTGGAAAAAAACGTGTTAAAATTTATGAAAAAATGAAAAGGTTCTTGCCGTCAAATTATAAATGGAAGATAGACATACATTATAAAAAAATATCGCGTCAATTGAAATGAAAAAAAAATTAAAGAAACACTTGATCACCAGAAGAAAATGAAGAACTGTAGTCAAAGAGTCTGCCCCCTGCGAGTTATCATAAAATTTAAATAAATAAAAAAAGATACAGAAGATCAAAAAATTGTAGTAATATGAAGATAAAAGGAGCAAAATGTAAATGAAGTCTGTGTATAAATTATTTTGATTGTTTTCATAAGCTAATTCGTTAAGTTTTTTTTGAAACCTGTGTCAATTGCCGTCTGCTCATTTAAAACCGGTTCTTTATAAGAGTAAGTGGCATGTAGCAATTTTAAATAATTAATATTTGTAGTGTGTTGTTCAGTATGTAAGTGGTAACCAAATAGAAACTTCACAAAACACCAAATTTTTAATTAATTAAATATTTGTGACAAATTCAACTGTCATCTTTACTATTCACTGAATTTCAGAAATTAGTAGTCTTTCATATTCACACAGACGAAGACTTTTGTTGAAAACATTGTTGAATTTTCTCACATTACCAACAAAATCTAGAAATACGGAGAAATCAGTTACTTAGTTCTGTTCCATTTGATCCTACTTCCAGTCGAAGAATTCTCAAATCAAAATCTAGATAACCTATGTTAGACAACGGAACTGTCAAAATAATATAAACTCTTTAAGGTTTATTTTTAACATATTTTGTACTCCCGGTGATGATTTTTTTTTTTTTTTTAGACGACCACTTGAGAAAATAATATATATCGCAACAGTAGCCTACTTGAGAAAGTTGAAAATATCATACAACTAGCTTAAATATCGTACTTGCACGCACGATATGATTATTGTTTCAAAAAAGCAGTAGTAGGTAATGAATTGTCATTTGAAATAAAATTCTTGAAAATATTTGTTATTTTTTGGGGTCGTCTAAAAATTAGTGTTCATAACTCGCTCGAAAGTAATATCGTATTCCTCGTGTGTTGACTCAATCGGTTGTCAAACTTCACACTCGCACGGTATGTCTCACTTTCGATACTCGTTGTGAAATATACTATATTGTTAACGTAATATACTCCACCACTCCACCTATATGTAACATATTTCAATGAAGCATACAAGTACAGTTTCATAATAGTTCGGCCGGCTTACATTTTTAACAAATTATAAAACTTACAAAAACTGTAGGACAAATGACAGGTGATAATAGTTTGACCGGTAATATTAAATGACGGAATACTTGAAAAACATTTTCAGTTTTTGGTAGTTTCAAATCTATAGGTATTTTAAACTAGCCCAAATAAATCTATAAAAAAAAATCACCATTTTTTTTATAATTTGTTTGTTGAAATTTAAACCAGTCAGATTATTATGAGCCTGGGCTCGTATATTAAATGAACAATGAAAACAAAATTTGCAAGTAGAGAAAATTTATTTTCTCTACAAATTATTTATAGCCTGAATAAATTAATATAAGGTAAATAACAAATCCGCTCGTGCAGTGGTAAATGAAATCTCATGCATGAATATTTATGACGCTTCGCAATAAAATCCGCAAAAATAGAAGCAGGAAATTATTTTTAAATCAAATTATTGATTTTCCATCACGTCTACAGTCTGCTACATATTTAATTAAAATGTTTTGCTCATTTTGCTGAACGATAAAATATTAATTATGGCTGGTGATGAAGACAGATTCCAGGGATATTAAATCCTTATTTGAATGATTGCAGATTCCAACTCGGGATCGGATTTGGAAGAGCCGCAGTATATTGAAAAACCCCAGGACTGCATTTCGTCCGACCAATACCAGCAGTCTCAAAACACCGAGCCGCATGAAGAGAAGGAGAAAACAGACCAAAGTCAGCAAACTACGCCTACCACCCCGCCTGCAGACTGTAAGTAGAACAAAATTTTTTTCTTGAACTTAAGACTTGAAGATTATCTAAGACCGTAATAATTATTTATGTTGTAAGGCTCGTAAAGTCAATCATTTTGGTACTATGTAGGAAGATTAATAAGCGAGGCGATTTATTTGCTGGCGTAAAAAAATATCTTTAGCTTATTTGAACTGTTATTTGCTAAGTTATACGCTAATCCGCTAATTTGTAACAATTAGAAAAAAATCCAATTAACATAAAACTTTTCAAACACTAATAAAAGCTTACGAAACGTCACAAAAAGTATTTGTGAGTCTAGTGCTGCCATCTCTGTGTTTAGGCCGCGAAATTTTCAATCCACCTTTGTACATTCTATATGAGGTATCTATAAGGTGGTTTTTCTGCTGCACTAGGTTGATAAAAATACGGGAGGTGGTTATTTTGCTGCATGAGAACTACACCACCCCTGTAAATAATAACTGTAAGTAACACGGTAGTCCTGTGAATGAAGGGTTTTTATTTTACAAAAGTTCGGGTAGTTCTGAAATTTTGATATGTTGTATAGGATGGTTGGTGAGTGAAAAATCCAAATTTCTACAAGCGCCCCTCCTCCGCTTCCTCCGCCAATTTATAAAAACCACCGGAAATCGGCACTTTCTTCAGTTTATTGCCTATACCTTCTTTCTGCTGCATTTTAGCAGAATAAAAGTTATTTGTGTTATATATATATATATATGTATATATATGTTAGGTTGGCAGTAGTCAGGTTGGCAGCAACAACAAGCAAGCAACGCATACACGGCTGACAGCAGGGCCGGCTCGTGCGACTGTGCAACACGTGCATAGCACGGGGGTGCAAGGCCGAAGGGGGTGCAAGCAAAACCCTATTATAGTGCTATCCTAACTCAGTTTTATATTTTTAGAGCTGATTTTACTAATTTTAGTATAAAATAAAAATAAAATGAATTTCCTAATATAAGTTTTTGTTATTTCGTGTATTTCGCTCTTAAATTTGTAATACGCATCACAGAACGCAGGCGCTAGCGGCCGGCAAGGAAAAGAGAGTTAATTCAAGATGCGTCGTAACCTGTCGTATCCTAACCTAACTGATATTTCTTTTTTTAATTTTTTTTTATGTTATAGAATATGTTTTATTTTTGCGATAATATACAGGGTGGTTGATTTTTCATTGTCCAGCTTATATCTTCTGAAATATTAAAGATACAAGAAAAAGTTATATAGAAAAGTTATTTGATACAATCTAGTCTATAATTTAGCATAAACAATTTTTTTCCAAGGCCTACCAATTCTCCAGAAAAATATTTAACTTTGATTTTTTAAATAGAATACCTGTATATTTTTACGGAATAAAATTCTAAATAAATTTCTTTTTACAATGATGTAAGGGTTTACCTTTAAATTATGTCTAATAAAGCAAATAGAAATACGATAAAAGTAGGCTGTGATATTCTATTGTTTATACAAGTAACATCTGTCACAGATTTAATAACACTGATTATAATAGTGAGAAAGGTGTTAAGATTCTTATTTAACTAAGAAAAATGAACGTCGGTTATAGTAATAGCGAAAAAGTTGATATGCTTTCTGTTTCCACAGATCAAATAATAATAAACGTCGGGCTGCTACCTGTATCAAAATTTATAATAATATTATGTTGTATTAAATTTTGCTACTTAATTTTTAAATAAAAGTATTAATAATTTTGTAAATCCTCAATGCTAGTAATTCTATTACTTGCTTTATTAGACATAATTTTATTCAAAGGAAAACCCCTACGTAGCCAATGTTCATGTGTGACAGAAGTTACAGGTATAAACAATAGAATATCATAGGCTACTTTTATAATATTTCTATTTGCTTTATAGGAAATAATTTAAAGGTAAATCCTTACTTGTTACACATCATTGTAAAGAAAAATTTATTAAGAATCTTATTCTGTCAAAATATACAAGTGTTCCATTTAAAAAATTAAAGTTAAATATTTTTCCAAAAAAATTGTAGCTATATTATAGATCAGGTTGTATTAAACAACTTTTGTATTGAACTTTTTTTTTGTATCTTTAATATTTCAGAAGATATAAGCTGGACAATGAAAAATCAACCACACTGTATATTTGTATCTTTAATATTTCAGAAGATATAAGCTGAACAATGAAAAATCAACCACACTGTATAAGTATAACAATATTATTCTTCTTTTCTTGAAATTTATGTACAATTTTATTTGTGTACATAAAACAATTTCATTTTTTGGGTTGCTAAAGAAGGGGGGGGGGGGGGGGTGCATAATAAAATTTTGCACAGGGGTGCTAAAATACCACGAGCCGGCCATGGCTGACAGAAACATACGAGAAGCCATTTTTGTAGATACGTTATTAAAACATGCAAGTTTGATGTTATTTTGAACTCAAATTGTTAATAAACATATTTAAAGGAATATTGTTGAGTTGTTATTAAGCATACAACAAAAGCAGACAATAAAACATGGTGTCAGGTGTTCCGAAAAATTGAGAGATGAAAGTATAAGCAATATGGCAGATTTGGAAGATAAAATTAGAGTATTAGAAGCAGAACTGAAAAAGCTAAAAACAAAGAAAGATAATGCAAGTACAGTATTAGTAAATTCGAGCATTCCACTACCAAAACCATTGATTATAAAAAAAGGAGATATAAATGAAAACTTTAAATATTTCAAACGTAGTGGGTTGAACTACATAACAGCTAGTAGAATAAGTAAGAAAGATGAAGAGGAAAAAATTGCCATACTATTAACAGCAATAGGAGAAGACGTATTCAAAAGATACGAAAACTTTGATATAAAAGAGACCGATAAGGCAACAGCAGACAGATTACTAGAAGCAATTGGTAAATGTGTAACACCTGAAGTAAATATACAATATGAGAGGGCAATATTCAATATAGCTAAACGGGAGGAAGAAGAATCGTATAATAGTTATATTAATAGGTTAAAAAACTTATGTAAGAATTGTCAATATGGTACGTTGGAAGAAGAATTGTTGTGAAACGTTGTGGTTAGATAGAAAAATCACTTTAGAGCAAGCTATTGATAAATGTTTAGCAAAAGAAATGTCGGAAAGACAGCTAAAAGATATACAAGAAAACAAACACGAGGTAAATAAAGTATTAGGAAGAAAAGCATCGAATGCGTTTAACAACACTTTGGATAACAGAAGAGAAAATAGGAATTACTATGCAAGAAAAACGCAATACGAAACAAAATGATACGAGCAATATATACAAAGTGGTAAGGTATATAATTGTAAATATTGTGTTGGTAGTCACGAAATCAGAAAATGTCCTGCAATGACCATTATGCGAGAGTATGCAGAAAAGAGAAAATAAAGAAGCAACAATTAAAGGAAGTAAACTCAGAAGAACAGGAACAGGTATCAGAAGAATATGTTCTGAAAATAAATGATAGCAATGATAAAGAAGTAAATGTAGATATTCACTTCAAAGTACATAACAAATGGAAGAATATTACATGTCACTTAGATACCGGAGCAACATGCAATGTTATAGGTAAAGAAAATGTGAATGAATTATTTGAGAATACGGAAATAATGACTAAAACGAACACAGTACTTAAATGCTTTAGTGGAAACAAAATAAAACCGATAGGAAAAATAAATGCTAAATGTTTGCATAAAAACATGGAATACGATATTGAATTTGAAGTTATAGAACAAAAACATAAATTTCTAATATCTGCAACTACTTGTAAAGAAATGAATTTAATACAAATATGCAAAAAATTACTACGTCTACACAAGAGATAATAAATGAATATGAAGATGTGTTCTCAGGGATTGGTTGTGTAGAAGGAGAAGTGGATTTAGAAACTAATGATATGATACCAAAAATTCAACAGCCTAGAAGAATTCCCGTAGCACTAACTAAAGATCGGGAAAAAGCATTAGAAGAAATGGTCAGTGCTGGTATAATAAAAAAGGAAAAAGAACACACAGATTGGGTTAATAATATTCTATTAGTCAAAAGAAATGATAAAGTAAGAGTTTGTCTAGATCCCATTTATTTAAATAAAGCATTAAAAAGTGTGGATAATCACTAATACACCGGTATTACAATTTTATGATTCACAGAAACCACTAACGATTCAAGCTGATGCATCGGAAAGCACTATGGTTTGTACGTTATTGCAAAGCAACTTGCTAGTCGCTTATTCATCAAAGACATTAACCAGCGCACAGAAAAAATATAGCCAAATCGAAAAAGAAGCGCTTATTTGCGTGCACTAGATATGATCAATATATTTGTGGAAGAAAAGATGTAATAGTGGAGACAGATCATAAGCCATTGGTAAATATAATAAATAAACCAATACATAAATCGCCAAAAAGACTGCAGACTATTCTATTAAAACTTCAGCGATATAATATTATTTTAAAATATACAAAAGGAAAGGAAATGCACATAGCAGATTATCTATCAAGAATAAACGTCAGCAATGAAGACAGAATGTAAAATGTACAAATTTACGAAATAAATAAAGAAATAGAAGATGTGAAACAAGCTGATGACATGAGAATAAGCGAAATACATTAAATGATATTAGAAAAGCAACCGAAGAATGTAATAACATGCAAATATTAAAGAAATATATTCAGCGAGGATGGCCAAACAGAATTGAAGAAGTTCCCGAAGACATTAAAATTTATTATGTAAATAAAGAAGAATTAAACGAAGAAGATGGTCTCATCTTCAAAGGTGAACGAATTTGCATACCAAGGGGAATGGGAGAAGAAATTCTTACGAAACTGCATATAGCACATCAGGGAATTGAATACACTACAAGACTAGCAAGAGATACGGTATATTGGCCCAACAAAAATCAACAAATCAAAAATATGATTAGTGGATGTGAAATATGTAAGAAGTACAGATCATCACAGAATAATCCAGAAATGATGTCTCATGAAGTACCATATAAACCATGGGAAAGAGTTAGTATGGATGTACCGAATTAGATAATACACATTATCTAATAACTGTTGATCATTATACAGATTTTTTTGAGGTAGACAAAATGCAAAACTTAACGGCAGAGCATACAATCCATTTATGCAAAAGAAATTTTAGCAGATATGGAATACCCAACATAGGTATTACAGATGGTGGTACAAATTTTTAATCAAGAGAGTTTGAGAAATTTTCAAAAGATTTGGAATTTTGAACAGAGAACAACAAGTCCATATCACCAGCAGGGAAATGGGAAAGCCGAAGCTACAGTGAAACTCGTAAAAAGTATGATGAGGAAAGCTCGCGACACGAAATCAGATATTTATAAAATGATGCTACTTATAAGAAATACTCCAAACAAAATAAATATAATTCCAGAGCAAAGAATGTTTAACAGAAGATTGAAATGTTTTGTACCGATGAAAGAAACGAAGTATCTTCCAGAGATTATAAAAAATGTTCATGAAGATATAGCAAAGGAGAGAGAGAAGGCGAAATTTTATTATAATAGGAATACAACAAATAAACAGGAATTTAGTAAGGATGATCAAGATGGTTTAAGAAGAATCCCATTGAAAATATTTGGTCACCAGATACGGTCGAGAATAAAATAACTCCAAGGAAATATATTGTTACGGATACCGATAAAAAGTATGAAAGAAGTCAAGTACATATCAGACCAAGATCGGAGTATTTTAAATCAAAAGATACAGAAATAAATGAAACGGAATTTGAGAAGAAAACATCTGAAGAAAGTACAAAAACATTACCCAAGAGGATTACAAGATTACCAAGAAGATATGAAGATTTTGTAATGAAATAAATTTTATTTTTTTTATAAAAAAAGGAGGATGTTATATATATATATATATATATATATATATATATATATATATGTTAGGTTGGCAGCAATAACAAACAAGCAACGCATACACAGTGACAGAAACACACGAGAAGCCATTTTTGTAGATACGTTATTAAAACATGCAAGTTTGATGTTATTTTCTACTCAAATTGTTAATAAACATATTAAAGGAATATTGTTGAGTTGTTATGAAGCATACAACAAAAGCAGACAATAAAAAAAATTGTCGACTTGGACGTAGAGGACAAAATTTCCTGCAAATTTGTTATTTGAAGTTTTTGCATGATTAATTGCAACGGAGCTCCGTAACACATCATTTTAGCGTAAAAGACCTTATAATCAATCTTAGAGAATTTAATTACCTACAAAATCCATGTATTGATTTTTTATGACCACTGTAATGGAGTGGGGGTAAATTTACATAAAAATACGAAAAAGAGGTATTTTTCAAGTTTAGTGCAGCAATGTTGTCCTTCCGGTTTTTGACACTATACTTGTTTTTTAAATGCGGAATTAACGTGCAAATAAAAGAGGGAAGTGCTGTTTTTTGAAAAGTTTTTTGCAGTAATCCCAAGAGTCTTCATTGACGTTTGCCCACATATAATTACGGTCATTTTGCATGTATACAAATCAGTCTGAAATAATACTTTTATAATTAGAAATAATGAACCAAATAGAGTTGATGGACGAAACTTGAAAAAGCTACTTTTTCGTTTTTTTGTAAATTGACCCCCAACCGTTGCATTGGTTGTGAAAAAAAATGGATTTTGTAGGTAATTAAATTCTCAATAAGGTTGATTATTAGGTCTTTTACGCTAAAATGATGTGTTACGGAGCTATTACTACAAGTATGTGTAGTGGAAAGAAACTAAAAATTTGAGCCTTTTTATGAACTTCATAGCTCCGTGCGAAATTGTACAATAAAGTAAAAATATGCTTATCTTGTGAAACTAAACCGACCGTTATTAATTTTTTTTTTTTAACTTTTGTCTATACATATATTGTTTTTTTGCATTCGTATAATACAACTATTGTTTTATTTACTATTACATTTTCTTATCAAAACATTACCACTAATAATTTGAAATGGTAGGTTTTTTGACAGTAACATTTATTTGTCAGTTACATACATTTGAAATCTAAACTGCGTAACTAAGGAATTGTGTTTATCTTTAAAACATAGGCTCCGGGATTTATAAAATAGATTATTATTATATATATATATATATATATATATATATATATACAGGGTGTAACAACATGATAATCATAGTGTAGTATTATTACTATATTCATTACTGTTTTCACATTTTATTTTGTCATTCTTTGTACACGTTAAATTTTAGAACTTTTTGCGAAAACGTGATTTGTTTAGATAAAAATGGCTGATGACAATCCTATAATAGTAGCTGTCGCAGTATCTTGTGCATTATTATTATTATTATTATTATTATTATTATTATTAACTCTGCACAATAATTTAACTATTTATTTAACGTAAATATCTCATCAGAAACAAAAACTAACCTCACAATTTGTTTGTAAACAACAAGCAAATGCGAGCACTCCAACGCTCCAAGATTTCGCTGCTCATCCAATAGAGCCGAATATTCCCGAACACCATAACATAACGAAATAAAATATGGTCATTTCTTATGTTATGCTATGTTATGTTATGCTATGTTATAAAACTATAAAATGCCATACGGACTTATGTGTTTTTATATTTTCACTATGTTATGCTATGCTATGTTATGTTATGTAAACTATAAATCCGGCTTTAAGCTTAAGCAAACTGACACTTGTCTAATAACTTGGATTTTGTTTTCATGGCCTACCGGATTCAAATGCATTGTAGCGCGCGAGAGAACACAATCCGCTTTTATCGAAATTTTAACACCCTGTAACTTGAAAACGAATCAAGGTAGGGTAAAAGTTTAAAGGACTTTTTTTTCTTGTTTTTGTTACTAAAACACGTCGACGTATTTGTAACATATCATGTTGTTACACCCTGTATATATATATAAAATGTAATATAGAAAAAGTATGAATGCATACCTGTAGAAAATTTAATCTTTAATTCATATAATAACGTAAAACGCGAAAAAATCTATTTAAATGTATTTATGAAGAAGACTTGTTTTGAGCTTCAAATAAAATGCCCTTTCCAGTTACCTAATTTACACCAAACTTTAATTACTTCTTTTCGTATTAGAATAAGGTAGAAATACAAGGTTTCAGAATTTTATGAACGATAGTATTTGGGTTAGAGCGTTGACAAGATCCATACACGCACACACACACACACACACACACACACACACACACACACATACACACACACACACACACACACACACACACACACACACACACACACACAGATTCACGCATACACACATACAGACATCATCGTGAAAATGTTAAAGTCGGAGTCTAGGGACCTTAAAACATTGTCATTTACCAAAATCTCGACATACGATTTTTAGCACAATCTCTATACCTCCCTTACCAACGGTAGTGAGAGGTAAAAACTTATTGATCGGTGAAATGTCATTAAATTTGGAGAAATCTAATGTAAATTGAAAAAGGGATTATTTTTTGACAGTAATTAATTGATGTTTTGATGTATGATGTAAATGAAATATATGAAAGGTTGTTATTTATATCATGACAGTTTGGCATCTCGATAAATGAATTCAGTGTAATAAATAATACAGTTAACAATAGGCAAAATGATCAATCTAATGATAGTGGCAGCAGTTTTTTTAGATTAAATCATATAATTTATTCTATTTCGTTATTTTCCATTATTGTAAGTAAACTACATTTGTAAAATACGAGTATAAATTGAAAAACGACTTTAATG
The DNA here is from genome assembly GCA_943142095.1 of Ophonus ardosiacus. Classification (NCBI taxonomy): domain Eukaryota; kingdom Metazoa; phylum Arthropoda; class Insecta; order Coleoptera; family Carabidae; genus Ophonus; species Ophonus ardosiacus. Next base: position 23,095,353 of record OW964829.1, on the reverse strand, counting down.
TAAAAATGAATATTTAAAATAGATTATGAGGTAGGTTCTAAAAGTTTCCGATCTGACCAACTTTTGGAAATGATAGAAAGAAAACAACAGTATTACTTTTTAACATAATCTTCCTTTACTTCTATTTAGGTAGTTTTCATATTTTTATCATTTCTATGTCCTTGAAATAATAATCTTAACTTTTATCTGCAAAATGACTTAACACTGCATCTTTCACAGTATTATCAACCAAAAAAGTTCATCCTCGAAAGTCTTTATTCCAGTTTTGAGAAAAAATAGAAATCACCGGGATGAGAAGAGAAAATCAGGGCACAATATCTACAACTAAGCAGGTTCTCATCGTTAATGCCCTCTCTTCCCAGGCGAATTGTTTAGTCCACATTTTCACTGTAGAATATGAAGGTGATGTTTCCCCAAATCTCTACAAATATCATCTACTCGCTGCTTAAAAGCAATTGGGGATATCCCGTCTTTCTGTAATAAAGTTACAAATTCTCAGCAACACTGGTAACTGCTATATAGCAAATAACCAATAATAATTATTGTAAACACTGAATACAACATAAAAATTATAGGCTTTACAATTGTTTCTATTGGTTACAATATAGTTAGCAATGTTGCTAAGATTTAAAAAGAATTGGGACCAGTGGCGTAGCCAGGAAGCCTTCTTAAGAAGGGTTCTTTTTAGGGGGAGGGGGTTGTATGTGTAGCAGTCTCGCTTATTATCTAGACTATAGTGACTGTATATACATAGTGTGGCCAAACGCCGCCATATTTTGCCAAAATGCGCGGGAAATTTGAATTCATATGATGTGATAACTAAACAAAATTCGATAAACAATTAATGAAAGAGCATATTAAATGGAAACAAAATATTTATTTTCATTTTAAATCCTTTCGAAGAACTGTTTTCACAACCAACCGCCACGCAGCCAGGCATCTAAAATATATAACTTAATATTAGACATTTTTAGTAATTTTGACAGTTAACCTAAAAAAATGTGATGTTAAAAAATATGTATATATTACTTTGAGTTATAAATATACAAATACACGTGTAATTTAATTATTTGCACTATCTAAAATATAAATATAATATAATTACGTTCAATTCACTTATAATTCACGTAACAAATCTGAAAATGTCACTTTGTCAGCATAATATCCGCCATATTTAGCCAAATTCGCGCCGACCAATCAAAATCGATACCCCTATTGGCCACACTATGTATATACAGTCACTATAATCTAGACCTAGACTAATGGTACATGGCCTCCCGACCAGGAAAGTTAATGAAGTTACGATTATGATATATTTTTTAGAGTTCAGTTGTTATATTTCTAAAAAAAATAAATTTGGAGTTTAAATATTTTGTTCCTTTTTATATTTTTACAATTTAAGAGTTTCTTGTTCTATTTTTACAAAGCGTGGCAGCAGAGTGGTCTGCCACGCTGGAGGTAGTAGCGACTATTATATTTTTTATTTGCGTTAGCTACCATATATGTATTTATAACATTGCGATAATTTTCCTTTTTTGCTTACCAACCCCCGGCCAATAACTAGAAATTGAATTATGAAAAAAAAAGAATCGTCAGGGAAAAGTCATGGAAATGCCAGGAATTACAATCTTTAAAACTGGCGGCCTTCCTGTAAAATTTTAAGTATAGCCTGTCTTTGCTGTTGCTTTTGAAGGTTTCACATCATCCCACGCCAAAACCTCACGTGTGGGTGAGTACGATGATCGAATCAATATGTGTTTATTGCATTTTCAGCCGGAAAATACAGAGGAAATAGCTTTTCACTCACACATGCGCACAGGTACACTCTGACAATATTTCATAGAAAATACGTAATCATATTTCGGGAAATCGTTGACGCAAGTTTTGTTACGAAGTAAATATAGGAAATAGTATTATAATCAAGAGTAAATGGAATTTTGCAGTCGTAGAAAGCGATGTTAAAACAGGACTTTTGAGTCTTTTTGCAGTTTTTATTTATCGAAATGATCAAAGAGTTTAAATGTTTTTACAAAAAATACTTACATTTCGACGAATTTTTCGTTACTCTGATTGAAACCAAATCTAAAACGAGCTTTGAATACAACTTATTGATCAGATGAACTTTATATTTATACAGTCGAGTAAGATTTTCATGTTGATAATACAAGGCAATTAACAAATAGGAAAATCTTGTCATTTTTCAATATTTTTGAAGTATGCGCCTTTTGATATTTTCCTGCGTGCAACTTATTATGGTAGTATTGACTTATTTTGTGTGCTTTGTTATTATTATTACTATTTTTTATTATTATTATTATTATTATTATTATTATTGTTATAAAACAATATTATACCTCTTATTTGCATTTTATAATATACAAAAGATTATACAACACATCGAAAAATAGACCAATCAGATAGCTCAAATTTTCTTATTTACGCTGTATAAAATTTTTCGATGCTAAGATGTATTTCACCGAAACACAACGCTTGACGTATTTCGCTCGCAAAAAAATGAATCATAATGTAATGTAATCGTATCATCCATTGATATAAACAAACAAGTAATATACACTACTTCACCTACGGTGTCGTTGTGTTTCCTAAGCAATATATCTCCTATCAACTGTATATTCGATTATTTGCGAATCTCTTGTATAACTACGGATAATACGATGACGATTATTTGTTTTGCTATTAATTTTTTGAACTGGCTAGAGCCCTGAACGCGGAACCGTGTTCAAAAAATTAAAATCCCGAGCAGGCGTGACAACGTTCGAGACCGGTGTTGAAAATTTAAAATCCTGACTATGAATCCTTATCAAAAGTGTAAATACACCTAAAAAAAAAAAACCTAATCTAACACATAGAAATGTCGGGCGCGGTCAGGCCGAGTATTGTGCTTTGCGTTATTGTAGATATTTAGAGAAATATACAAATAACCTGTTTAACAACAACGGTCCCGCGTGCGGGTTTTTTTATTATTTTGCACAAGTTCCGAACGTTTCTGGTATCTATAAAACCACGCCTTCGTTCGGGACTGTAGCCACATCCTTAATTTCACATACACAAAAATACCAAGAATTCAAAATATGTGATTCATAAGATAAGATAAAATTATATATCGATGAATAAAAATGATTAAAATTTGTTAAAGATAAAATTAGTAGGTGCAAAGTTTGCGTTTCTGAAATAATTCTTATCAATTTGAACGAATTACATAATATTGACTAAAGATTAGACATTTACACTACTATTCTAAGAATAAGTTGCTTTTAGTACTTTGTCAACCAATGCTCCTTTCTTTAGCAACGTTTTGTCCAAGATGCTATTCCAATATTTTATATTCTCTTGGCTTTTGGCCTCCCATTTCGTTATTTTTCGCCTCTTCAAACCATATTCGCAGAGACCTTATGTCTTGCATCCACTATCCAACCATCTTTCCCCAATAAAGTCTAGTACTCACTGGTTTCATTCTTAGTTCATCTCTTATGTATCTGTTTCTTAACTACATATTTTATATGGCATCTTGATACCTTTTACTCTTCTTAAATATGTACTTCAACTTCATTATGCTTGTATTTCACTTTTTATTCTTCTCTATATTCATTTCCATATGTTATACTCATATCATCTCTCGGAAAGGTCACTATATAATAATTATAATAATAATAATAATAATAATAATAATAATAATAATAATAATAATAATAATAATTTTTAAAAAAAATCTGTTGTGGCTAACACAATACCTCTCGCTATTTCCGTTTTTTTTACATAAATATCGAATTTATGGGGTCCCGTGGCCGCGTGCCTGTGTGTCTGGTCCCGAACCTGAGGGAACCGGGTTCGATCCCGACAGACGCCAAATATTTCCAATTTTAAATGGCACAAAAGTGACCCCTGTGGCGCACTCCCCACACCAGCTATCAGTGCCCGTGAGGTGACGCCTGGTAAGCGCCTACACGTTAAAATATATCGTCTACATTACCGATGTCTACATGTGTTGTAGATAGTGTTACACTCAGAAATGGGTAATATGCCGTGATGATATATTTATTTATTTATTTAAGTATCGAATTTAACATTTCTTGTATTATTAATTATTCAATAAGAAAAATGTACTTCCCAGAAAAAGCTCTCAGTAATGTCAGTAGAACTGCTGATTTTTTACACTGACATTTATCTGTCAATTACAAACATTTGAATTTGACAACTGGTTTCCTTGATGTAATCTGGACTGTGCGATTTATTGCAACATATTAATCTACTCGTATATATTATTTTTTCTTTATCTCTAAATCTATAGAAGGTATAATAATTTTTTATGTTTATTACATGGAGAATTTTATGTTCAATATTTATAATAACAAAAATTTTCAAAAAACAATATTTAGGAGATATTTTAAAAACTACTCTTCCGGTTATCCAATTGTTATCAAAATCTTTTCACCTCTTCCCATTAATGTCGGATGGATGAATACGTAGTTAAGTATTATAGTTTTTGAGAAATCGTCTTACCAACATCCAGAATCCAGACACACACACACACACACACATCCACACACACAGTATTATCGTAAAAGTTATAATCAGATTCTAGGGACCTTAAAACGTGCTTATTCATTAATCTGGATTTGCGATTTATCCAATACCTCTCTTCAAGAGGTAAAAATTCTCAGCTAGCATACTACATTACTCGTATTAAACAGCGATGCCTCTTCTAAATTTATAAGTGTATCAGTGTTCTATGTCACGATATTCAATATAAGAGAGAAATGTCATCTGTTCCTTCGTGTACTTATTGTTATTTATGCAGGGAATCATTGTAGATAATCCATATATACTATTCTGCACTAATCAAATACAGTTTTAAAATCGAATGACTCTTTTAATCTTCTAATTTTGGTAATTAGCATTTTACTGAGTGGAAAATCATTGCAAAATGGTGAAACAAACCAAGATAAGCCCCAGTGATCGAACAAAATTTCCTTCTCTGATAAATCGAAACAGTTAAACACGAAATTTAACCGATTTGAAGGAAAGCAAAAACATCTTAACGAGAACGATAATTTTCCATCCGACTGAATAAATTTGAATATTTCAAAGAAGCTACTTGAATTCGTCTCTTCCATACTTTTCCGCGAATTAGAATGGTTATTAATAGAGGCATTCGTTCACGACTCAATATGTAAATAATGAAAATTATTTCATGATTAATTTGAAATTTAAATAAGTCTGAATAATTTGATTTTCCTGAAAAACTGTATCTGATGACAGGTGCTTGAGAAGAAGAATATTCGTATGATGAAAGTGCTTTTTGTCTGCTTAAATTTCATCTAAGTTTGAGAACTTTATTCTAAGCGACACAGAAGGCGAAGTTTTAATTATTTTTTTCTGGAGAAAATGCGAGTAGTTCTTTGTTGTTTCTCAATTAATTTTGGTTACACCAATTCCGCCAGTCAGTTTCAGATTTCAGAGATAAATTACAGCTTCTAACACTTCGCGCCGAGTATTACTTACAATTCATTCTTAAAATTTGATTATCTCTGTACACAATTTTGTTTTGATAAATTACTGTCTTTGTTAGTTTTCATTCATTTTTCCGTTAACACTCTAAATAAATGATTACTTACTCGAAAGTGTCTGACCAATTTTTCGTCTTAAATATATGATGTAGGTAATTCAATTTCGTTTTAAAACCTAATCACAAGAAAAAGTAATAGTCGATGTCGCATTTGTATTACTAACATTTATTAACTTTTTGTTAATAATGTAATCCTTTACATTACAGATCCTATCCCAAACCATTTTATACACAACTCGATTATGTAAAGGTTAAAGGAAATATTATATAAATAAATTTTCGGCCAGTTAATTGGGAGTAACTTGAGTTAATTGTTAATTTGAAACTTGATCCTCAATTTACTTACACTATCTTCTGCACTAAATAATATCTTATAAATTACTAATTAAACTTTTCACATAACTACGAGCGAAAGTGTTCTGCTTGAATTAGAATGTTTAACGTTAAATGATTGATTGATGATAGGTGAATTTAAATTTAGAGCATAAACTTTGTGATTAACTATCAGATTATATCATGAAAGATGACACAAATGGTGGAGCTAAACTTATGGTAAATTTGTTCCAATAAATTTTCATAATAAGACTTATTTCGATTGTGATATTAATTTAGTTAATTGTTGCAATTAATTATAGTTAGTTAGTTAATTATAGTTAGATTGTTGTGTTTCAGAGTGACTAATATCTAGATATCGTATATTGATATTACGAATATATTTGTACATTTATTCATCACGAAGTTGAAGTTTCATAAACAAAATTTAAAAAAAAAATGGGCTTTATTAAATAAATTGCGTTTATTGCTACAATTTGTGATGTCAAATATATTGTCGAACAAATACTGGGCTCCTATTTTATGAACTAATATTAACATTTAATCTTAAACATCAAATTAAATTGAATAGACATTTTCTATTTATAATTTATCACTTTCTATCCAATCAGTGCATATTAAGTAAAATATCTACTACCTACAGCTCTCAGCTGGGCTGCCAAATGAAATGACAAAAATCCTGTTGTCAAAAATTTCCCCACGATTTATTTTTTGAAAAAAACCCATGGATCCCATACGACAAGCACATAGCCATGACTCCCCCCATTCCTTGACTTAATATGCACATATCTTGTACCAATTTTGATTTTAAGTAACTCTTCTGTTTTCTAGGTACGCCGGTCCAATCCCGCTATATTATGGAGACTATCACCATGACCACAGTGACAGAACGAAGACTGGTTCGCGAAGTGGAAGAAACCACGACGGTGCCAGCAGTAGAGCCTGCACCAAGTCCTAGTCCCAGTATCCAAAGTGCCGGGGGTTCCCCTATTTCTGGCATTCTCAAGGGCGGGAAATTATGGAAGCAAACTCAGGAAAAACAGATCGAACCGCCGAAAGGGAGTGCAAGTGACAATATGCAGGTAAAGAAATAAGAAAAAATATAAATTATGAATGTAGTATTGGTATACCCTGTTTTATAAAAAGGAGAATGTTTACGATAAAATAATAGGGCACTCCTCCATAGTAACAAATTAGAAAAGTGATTACTTATATTAAAACTTTATAGCCGCCTCGGTGGTCGAGAGCGTGTCTAAGCAGCGCTCAAAGCGACCTTCACCACTCGAACCCGGGGTCGTGGGTTCGATTCCCACCAGGGGCTTGGGTGTTTGTATGTGTCTTGAAGTACTTTATATACAGTATGTCCCCGAATTGAGTTTACAAGAGGAAAAAAAATTATATTTAATTTTACGAAAATATGCCAAGGAAAGTAAAATTTTTGCTTGAATTAAAACGCATCAGTTATTAAAACTTTTAATTAATGCAAGGTTCTTTCATTATAACGTTTTTTGGTATTTTGTCCTCCTAATAATATACAGCCCGATTCTCAAAACAGTTTAAGCTAATCCTCATTTTTGCATTAGTGAATTATATTCTATTCCGGTACTTAAAATTTAATCTTCAAAATATTATCAAAGAAGGTAGATACTAGGAATAGATTAGACTATATTTTAATATATAAACTGTCAAAATTAAAGAAGAATTCGTTAATCCAAAAATGAGGATTAGCTTAAACTTTTTCGTGAATCGAGCTTTTAATTATTACATTGAATCTAACATTACGGGCCCGGCAAGTTTTAATTTTAGTGTGTGGTGCTTAGTGATGGCTCGTGCACCAAAAATTTGGTGATAACCCAGAAAAGAAAATGCGCCGCAGGCGATTTTTTTTTTTCATCAAGGTCAAATACCTTATAATTGAAAGCTACATTTTTTCAAGGGATGTGCAAATGCATGTTTTCCCCTTTCATGTTCAAAAATAAATTGCCAGTCCAATTAGTAATTAGTCGCTCTTTTCTGCAGAAACTTTGTTATCATCGTACATTTTCATAGGTTAGGTTAATGTAATGTATCTCAATTTCACCTATAAAAGTTAGATTATACGAAATGTCAAACATAAAATTCTGAATTTTAATTTACTGCATAAACGACGTTATTTTAGTTTAGTTTCTTATTTTTGTGGCTCAATTTAATTTCTTAATTCATATTATTAAAAATTGTAATAACTTACTTAAACGTGTGGTGCGGAGCACCACCATTTGATTTTACGTGTGGTGCTTGAGACCGCGAGCACCACTGTTGTTGCCGGCCCTGTAACATTATATTAGTTAGCTTTAAAATATTGACAAATGATTATTAATTCTAATTTCAGATAAAAAAAAAAAGTGTTAATTGAATAAACTAAAAGTATTTTGATTTTCGCTTTTTTTTCTGAAATTAGAATTAATAATCATTTGTCAATATTTCAAAGGTAACTAAAATCATGTTAGATTCAATGTAATAACTGTATTATTAGGAGGGCAAAATACGAAAAAACGTTATAATAAAAGAACCTTGCATTACTTAAAAGTTTTAATAACTGAAACATGCATTTTAATTCAAGCAAAAATTTTTCTCCCCTTGGTATTTTTTCGTAAAAACAAAAATAAGATTTTTTTCCTTTTGTAAACTCAATCCGGGGACATACTGTATAAGCAAAAATGTTAAACATAAAACTTGTAAATAGCAAAAAAATAAAGTATTTGGGCTATACTCATAGGAGTTTCGAGCCAACAAAAAATATTAATATTATTATATTAAAATTTTATGAAAGGGACTATTGAAGTATAAAAAAAGTTATTAATTTATAAAATACCCGAGGTTTAATGCCTTTAACTCCTGCGTCACACATCTACCCTATTCAAATTCCTACTACCTACTTTCACGCCTTCTGCTACCGCCTTTTTGAATTCTGGAATCCATTTTCAAATAAATGAATGCAGAATATAACGAAATAATGGAAGTAAACCAAACAACACTTGTTTATGGCACGCTACATAGAAATTACGAAAGTGAAAATATGTTGAATGATATAGGCAACCAGTGACGATCATGTGAAGAAAAAGTTTAATTTTCATTACTCCAATTATTAGAGACCTTCATAGTTTGCGAAGAAAATGAGATTAACATTTACGTCACAGAGGTCGGTAATGGTGATACATTTTTACCGTATGGGCGTCACCTTAAAGACACTCATAGCTGGTGTGGAGATTGCACCACAGGGATCATTTTTGTGCGATTAAAAGTCTGCACTGGCCAGGATCAAACCTGGGTCACCAGAATGGCAACCAGACACTATAGGAACACGGTCACGCGACCCCATAAATATTTTATTCACAATCATTATAGTAATATACAGATTCCTAATCTTTTGGAGGTTGAAAAATACATCATTCCTAACTTTAATGACAATCTGTTGGGTTGGAAATAACAGATTTCACTTCCATCTCATGGGTTGGAAATGTTTATGTAGGGGTTGCCTAGCAACTGTCAAAATATTAATAAAATTAAAGGTTATAATTCATTGATTTATTTTGAAAATTATTGATTTAAAATGAGGATGATTGTGAATAAAATAGTATACATAACCTTCGTGGGAGTTTCATAACAGCCTCGCGCATTATCTCACCTCGAGGCTTCGCCTCTCGGTAATATACGAGTACATAAACCCTCGACTGTAATAAAACATCTCCCACCTCGGATGTAATATACTATTAATATTTACTCATAATAATTATTGAATCGATCATTAATTATTTCTTTTCATTAATAAATACATACTAGCTCATAATAATTTTAATTAATAATAGTATTACTAGAAGTTTCGAAATAATTACGAACTCAATATCTATTTTAAAACAAAGTATCAAATTATATGCGTTATTTGAAAATAAACTGTTAATGGCACATACTTCTGCATTTTGTTAATTAATTTGTTACACGTGTTGTATACATACATCGATATTATTTTTAGTTTTACAAAATTTAAACATAGTTCGTATTTTTGCATGAGTGTATTTCACTTTCCAGTTAGTTTGACTGATTATTTCTAAGTTTATTACTATGTTTGTTCCAATCAACGCAAGAAAAATGTAATTTTTAAATTGAAATTTTATAGAATATCCTTCATAAATCATGTTTCTCTCAGTAGAGCTTCTATTTCCGACCTATTGTCATGTCTTACACATACATTTGTACATGTATTATAAATATATGTACGTAATGTATTACAATGCCTAGAATCATGCATTTTTGTAGAAGTAAAAAAAGTAAAATGTTTTCAAAAGTAAGAAATATATTCACAATACATATTTTATTTTCAAATTTTCACAGTAAAATTTAAATCTTTTTGTCGAAGTTATTTTTTCATAACATGCAAGTGAAATTCAAAATAAAAATACTAATATTGCAATTCAAACTGTATAAATAATTTGTATTAATATATTTTTATTTATTTGGAGCTGAAGCTCATAATATCTTATAGTTCGGCCGGCTTACTGTGTTATACTACAGGATATCTGACCAATTATGTCGCGGTTCAAACTTTTGTAAAAAATCTGTTGTGGCCAGCACAAAACCTTCCGTCAATTCAATGTATTTTGTACAAATCCCATACCGAAAGGTCCTTGGAACAGATTCTATATAATATCATGTAAAATCAAACACGAACATATACTATTTCTATTCTATAAATCCAATAAAATTATAACATAAACATACACTAAGTAAAATGCACTTGACACTTCTTCTTATTCTTCAGCTTCCCCTATTTTATTAGAGGTAGCTGTTTCCTCTTTTCTCATTCCTGTTCAACACATCTTCTTGACAGAGGCATTCCTTTCAGTCTTCTGCGATACAGTCCTTCCACCTTCTCTTTGGCCTTTCTCTGCGTGTCACTTGCGAGGAGCACTATGACCTATGACATACCAATTTTGTGATCCTACACTTTCCATATTTGGTTTTGCACTTGCAACTGACATCTGTCAATTAGAATTTTTTTAATATATCAGCATCAGCTGTTTCCATGATAAATAGCAAAGCTGACTAATTTTTGAAAATTAATTTCTTTATAATGCTTTAAATCTACATCTATTGAATATGAAGGAAAATGTATAATCAAACTGTATAGAGAAGAATATTTTCTTTAATATGTATAATAACAAAATGCCAAAAAACAATATTTAACTGCGTTTTTTTAAGAAAAACTATTAAAAACTTCAAATAAGGGTACTTCCGGTGGATCAATTATAACCAAAATCTAATCAACTCTTCATATGGATGTTCAGAAGAGGAATACGAAAGAATTATAATTTTTAGAATTGTAGTATTGGAGTTATCGTCGGAGAAAAATTTGTCACACACGGACACACACTGACCCACACACACACACACACATATATACAGACATCATCTTAAAAATAGTAAATTCGTATTAACGTGCTTATTCATTAAAAACTCACCATCGAATTTTTTGACCAAAGACAATACCTTCCTTACCTAAAGGTGACGGAAGGTAAAAATGTTGATTGTCAAAACTGGCATATAAGATCATTGGCGTCGTGGTATACAGAATGTCTCAATAAGCTTGCTCACTATTGGTAACTTTTTTAATTGAAGAGATACGACGTTGGTTCAATGAGCAAAATTGTGCCACATTATAATAGAAACTTGGTCACGTCGATAAAAAAAAAATGTATCAGCGGTTCCCAAAATTTGGGACAAAATATATATTTTTTAAATGGAACCATATATTTTTTATTCTCTTATTGGAAAGAGTTTTTTTTTCTCTTTTCAATAAGGTAATGTTTATGTCAAGTTTTTCAAATAAACGAGTTATTTACGGTTAAAAATAATTTTTATAAACTGTTTTATTAGTTTATTTAGCCAAGTAAGCTATAATTTCTCCCGTCAAGTTCTCTGTGTTTAATAACTTTACAAATGAAGAAAAGTTAGATATGATCTTGTAATAACTTTACAAATGAAGAAAAGTTAGATATGATCTTGCTATATGGAAAGTGTAATATGAATTCTGTGCAAACTTGTATTGAATATGAAAGAAAGGTTCCAGAGCGGAATCAACCGCATAGAACAATGTTCAAGCGATTAGCATTGTCCTTAAATGGCTTTCAATTTAAATATTTTCTTTAATTGTTTTGTTATTACTGTAAAATAAGTTAATAAAATAATAATTTTATAAAAGACAATTGTTTCCATGGTTTACTTTACTAAATAAACTAATAAAAGAAAATTTTTATCTTTAAACGTAAATAACTCGTTAATATGAAAAAAATTTTCGTAAACAACATTACCTTACTGAAAAGAGAAGAAAAAACTCTTTCCGATAAAAGAATAAAAAATATGTGGTTCCATTTAAAAAAATATATATTTTGTCCCAAATCTTGAGAACAAATGACACATTTTTTTTGTCCACATGACCAATTTTCTAATATAAAATGGCACAATTTTGCTCATTTAACCAACCTCGTATCTCTTCAAATAAAAAAGTTACCAATAGTGAGCAAGTTTATTGAGACACCCCGTATAATAGGTATTTGAGACTTTCGCAATGAAAAATACATATTTATTATCAAGGTAAGTGGAATTTTAATATTCAATAAACCGAATATAAATTGTACGTCGATGCAAAAAGCGTTTCACGTCAGTTTTGACAACCAACATTTTTCCGGGGAACACAGTCTTTTTTTATGTTTTTACTAAATTTTGAAGTATGATATAATTGGTCAGTTTTAAGGGCCTCCAGACATCATCATCGACCAGTAAGAATGACGGTTCGGATCCGGGTTAGTTCCAAATTCTCTCGTTTCGGCGAATGGACTATAGCCTACATACAGAATTGTGGAAAGAGTGGAGGACTCCATTATGAAGCCTATACGAATATTACGAACAGTGGAAAACATACTTTAAATATAGACTTAAAACTTCTATCTTACAAAAACTGTGGGACAAATAACGGGTGATAATAGTTCGACCTGCATGGTCGAGATTTATCTTTTATCGAGAATATTTTTAGCAGAATACGAAAAATCTCGTAAAAATCCAGCGCGTACTTACAGTAGGACTTACCTTGCGAGACATATGAGACAATACTGTAATAGAAGAACGCGCATGGCTTGTAGCTACAATACCTAATAAAATGAAAGTTGTTCCACTAATAAAAAGCGATGTAATTATATTAAATGGCGGAATACATAAATGACATTCAGCTTTTGTAAGTTTAAAATCTATATTTTAAATCAGTAGAAAAAAACTGTAGAAATTCCTTACCATTCGCGTAGGTTTTATAAGTTGTTTTTTGAAAATGTAATTGGCCGAACTATTATGAGCCTGGGCTCTATTAGAATTCATATTAAAATTATGGAAATTGTCAAATAAAACATAAGAGTACAAATTAGAATCAATGGGCGGTAGTATGAACAAGTGATTAACGGTGATTAGCTAGGAGATGACTAGCAGTGTTTTAGCGCTGTCAATCGTTTATGGACTATTTTAGAGAAAAATACTTCAAATAGCAGTTATAGAAAAATTAATTGTACACAACTTTTAATTGAAGTATTTTTCACTAAAATAATCCATAAACGAATGACAGCGCTAAAACACTGCTAGTCATCTCCTAGCTAATCACCCTTAATCACCACCCACATTTTTTTAAAACAGTTTACCAAAATATTATTTTATCTTCATGTAAAATGTACGTTTGAATGTTTACTACTTTCTTTCTTTCATGTTAATGTTTCAAGGAACGACAAAAACGTAATACGTCTTCATTTAATTAGAATTCTAACCGCCGAGACAACCCAAACAATCGTTCTTTAGACTAGTACTTGTTGCTGTTTATATTTCCAATATCCCTCCAGAAAATACAGTAAACCTTTAGCATCTTTAGCGTTGAAATGCCGAACGAAAGGAAATAAAAAACGAGAAACTCACGAGTCTTGAACAAAGCAATAACGACATCATATACCACCTAATGATGCTGTATTTGTTTTATACCGTAAAATTTAGTACGATATAGGAGATCGTATAACGCAGGAGAGTTTATTTCTCTTAAGAAAAAGAATATTTTTCCATATTTAAAAATAAGTAACTTCTTCATTTTTTTTAATTTGAATACCAATAAATATAATTAAATAAGCGCCTTGCTTATTAAATTGTAATAAAATAATTACATTCTATCACAGTTAAATGATAATAAAGTACAAATCAAATTAAGCATAATTTAAAAAGAAAAAATGCCATATTTCTAACTTTGAATGAAAATATCTCAAAACGAAAAAAGATGTCGATAGTGGTTTGAAAATTTGGAATCTATGCATTAAAATCTATCTGTATCTGTATCACACATTTTTTTTTTTAATTTTGCCCTATTTTTGTTTTTCAAATACCACCATTTTTCATACAAATTTTTATGAAAATATTTTCTGTTACACTTCTAATTAGTTCAGCTAAAAAATTAAAATGGAATTCCTATGTAAAAATTTCCATAAATTTGAATGGGAAAGTTGCCAAGTTTATATTATAGGTGTTTGTAAGGAGAATGAGGACAAAAGTTTTAGGACGAATGTCTCTACTTATAATGAACAGAAATATCGAAATACTGTTTGAAAATTTAGAATGTACGCGTTGATATGAATTTAAATGTACAAAGCGCGAAATAATTGGTCCCACCGATTTTTGTGTTCGACGATCTATAAAATGGGTTTTTGCATGTATCAAGTTAACAATATTTCGCTGGAACTGTTTTTAGCAAATGTCTAACAATGGACTTGGTATCCATACGATTTTCAATCTGTCATAAATCAAATCTTATTTGCATCTTACACCAGAATCAAAGCCGCACCAATACATGGAGTTATGTTTTAAAAGAAATGTATTTTGAAAGTTTTGTTTAGAAATATAGCCTCAAGAAGATTTCTTTTGAGTCGAAAACCATATACAGTCCGGGACACGGAAGATGAACTATAGAAAATATGTTAACAGAGGGATGGGCACGTAAAATACGTCACGTATTATACGTTATTTTTTACGCGTAAAAAAATATTTTTTTCATTGACAATATTCGAGAATTTTTTACGTAGATAATATGAAATATTATTACCATGAGTATATTTGTTTTATAAAGATATTTTCTTTTATACTGTAATGAATATTCCAGAACATGCAGTTCATGTGACATCAACATGTTTCTTTGATTCAGGCAAACAATTCAAACTGCCAACAATCAGATTAGTAGTGAAATATATTCTTGAGACATAACCTCAAACGTCAAACTTTAAACACATTTTAAGTCAAAATTAGACTAAATACGTAAATTTGAAGCATATTATATTATATTTTTAAAATGTTTTATATGTTTTAAAAATAGACTGCTAATAAAAAAATTTGCAAAACTAAAATTTCATTTTAGTTTTAAATGATTTGAAATAGATTTAAATCATTATCTCCAAACTTATTGAAAATGAATTTTATACAAATTTTAAGCATTTTATGTTAATTTATCTATAGTTTCAGAATGTTTTTTTTTAATATTTTACAATAATTTCAGTGTCTTATAAACTTATCATAGTTTCAGTCGTTTTAGAATATATTTATAATATTGTGCGACCAAGCGATATGTGCCCCTGGCCTTGACGCGGAAGGCATGCGTTGGCGTAAATACTCAACCAGCAACGTTTGAGAATTTCGCCGCGAACGCGTAAGTACATACAGAATAAAAGTAGACGTGTAGTGTCGGCGGCGGCAGGCGTACAAATAAATGAATTATAATTATGGAGAAGGTATAATAGGTATATAATAAATGACATTTAAAGAAATATTTATGTATTTCATTTGTGTTTTAACTAAATCCATTTTATACATGAACCGCTAAAATTTATATAAAAAAGTTCTGTCTCCGAATGTACTCTTAATGATAGACCACGCCTCCTAAGTCGAGGCCAGGGGCACATATCGCTTGGTGGGACTATAGGATTAAGGAAAGTTACTGTAATGTGATATTTGTAAACAACAAGTCATCTAGTGTCGTTATGGAGAACTAAAATTATACATTATCTACGTTTTTTACTTATTTAACATTTTTTACGCATTTTGTACACATAAACGTAATTTTTTTTTGCGTAAATGCACATTCCTGGTTAGCACAAATCACTATCTAATATACATATGTGCTCATCCACACGAAATACAATTAATTTACTTTCTGCATACCTAATATATCATGTAACAGTTGCCCAAATAAATTTTAATGTTACGCAGCCTTTATAATATTGGCAGTTGATGTGTGCAATTGGTGTTCGTATCAGTTCCTGTCTTGTTTACACTCGGATCATAAGCGTACACAAATAAGTTAGAAGCACAAAATTAATGTAATAATTATTATTTAACGACGTCTATGCAATATCACGATATGAGCATTTATTTCCCTTACCCCTCAGCTCAAGATTGGTGTCCCGCACTATACTCGTCGCTACCCGGTCTATGGCTAAAGGCTGCAGTTGCAAAATTGTTTCATAGGAAGTTGGCTTTGAAAAATATTCTACCTCAGGTCGTATCAGAAGATGGCATAAGTTATATGAAATATTCATATTTAAAATATTTTCCAGAATTTTTTATTCTCATTTAAATGTACACTGCGTAAGAATTCGTAACAAAATTAATTAGTTTTAAAGTGGTACCCATTTCTCCAACTACCCTGTCTACGTAAAATTATTCTGCTCCATTTATCTGTGTCACTTTATAAAGCTCACAATAATCTTTATCATCATTCATTTTTGTGGTACATTCTTTTACTAACTTTTAGTGAATCCACTTAAGAAATATAAAAAAAATAGGGCACGTGTGCTATGCTATATCATTTCAGAAATTAAAATGTGTACAGTTTAATATTTAGGTACATATGTATTTACGTAGTTTTAACTTTAGAATCGATTTTTTTTTATTGTATTCAATGCTGGGTTTACCATGAAACGGGTATCTTTACATTTAAAGAAATCAATTTTATTTTCTTGTAGGTGTCAGACTCCTCGAATATCACTTCCGACGAAGAAGGTAACACGCTCAGTCGTCGATCTGTGCGATTCCACGAATCTGACGAACAAAGAGACAGCTGTGACGGTGAGGCAGATAAAGGACTAAGTCCTGAAGAACCTGAGGAGAAGAAAGAAGCAGCGCCGATCGAAGAAAACGATAACCAAAGCCAAAAAGAGACTGACAACTGTAATAATTCTGTGTCGCCAGACGCTACGGAGATGATGCTCACGTTTAAGGTATTTTTTTTTTTTCAGTGACACTAAATATGGTCATCTGGTTTACACAGTCTTCAATTGAATATCTTTGAGAAATTCTTGACTATACTTGCCGGCAAATAAATATGGACTGGAGATTTCTACACTGTTGCCAGTTCCATTGGCCGTGTTCAGAATGCTAAGATATGAAGAAGTGGCAACACCGCAGGACAAGGGACAGGGTTGGGAGAAAGGAAAAAAATTGAGCATCAGTCCATATTTATTTGACGGCGAGTATAACAAATTACAAGGACTAAACTGTCAATAATTACAAACAATTATTTAAAATTATATATATTAATGGATGCTTAGAAATCTACAGATAAGGTGACCATTCGTCCAATTTTTAACGGAACAGTTCCGTATTTTGATTGTATCCCGTAAATTTTGAAATAATAAATTATCCCCTTTTCAAACTAGTGGCCGTTAATTCTTCGTTTTAAGATTCGCGGGATATAGAAGTGTATTTAACATTCAGCAAGAAGACTAGGAACTAGAACTACTTAAATAGAAAATGACATCGTATTATTTGTTTTCTTTTTAGTACTCCGTCAATAATTTTTTTCGACCGTTAAAAAATGCTTTTATTGTTATTAAAATAGGTTCATAAAGTATGAATTTTTTTATACAATAAAACGGATGAAAAAATAAAACGCTATAAACACTTGTTTACGCTTTTACTGGAGACAAAAAAAATATATACAACTACAGTAAAAAGTGTCTCTTTTGCATACTATACTTTTTACTCATGTTGCATAACTATTAAGTTTTTTTCCTTTCTGAATGCTTTAAAACGAATAATTTTTGGTTTATTAAATTTTTAAAATGTACTGGCATTAAAAATTAATCATTAATTTTACCTAGCACGATTCTTACCCCTACCACCACTTCTATTTACATGTCTCGTATTTTACTTAAACATAAATGGTCACCTTATCTATAGACCACAGATTCATCAATAATTTCTAAACGCGGGATAGTTTTTAAAAAATCCGAAAACATTATGTTATTTTTGTTACATTTAAAGTAATACAAGTTAAGTAAGCTGTTTAACATAAGTCCCGAACATTTCTATACTAAACCATGCCTCATCGGAATTTTAATTTTTTAAACGATCCAACGTTCGGAACAATAACTACATCCTTTAATTTATTCAAAAAATCAAACTTTTAACAAACTCTTGTGTCAATGGGGACGAACGAAATTGATTTCACACAACTTGTCTTTGAAAGAAAACAACAAGCTAGAAGATAGAGAGAGATAGTTGAGTATTACCATGGCCTCTCTTCTTTTCTCAACTTATTCTTCTTTGGCATTTGCGCAGTTTTGTTTTGCCGTGGTGTTAGCCGTTTGTATGAGTGACCTGTATTGTTATAACAATGATTTGTCAGCTGATGATAAATTCTAAAAAAATAATAATACCGAAACACAAAGTTATCCAACGCCATTTCAATACTGTTTAAATTCGAAGAGGTCATGGTAATACTTCTAAAATCATAAGTTCCCGTTGATAACGAATGAACTACATCTGACAAAAGCAACTGAAAATTGAATTACAAAACAGCAACAGGATGATTTGCTAAACAAGTCTGTGTAAGATGTTTAAAAATATAGGTAATAAATATTTGAAGTATTGTTATATTTTTATTATTGATTTCTAAAAATCGTTTTATTTTCGTTCGATGTTTTCATTTAAAAGATCAGATTACTTCAAGAACATATCAACTTAAAACTATGTATACTACAATAAACTTATTCTTTCTAGTTGGGGCACCACGTCTTGATCTCGAACAACAGCCTCCGGCCGAATTCAGCAGTCCGGCAGTTATTCCCGTGTTCAAAACCCTTAGCAGGCAAAGAGGAAGACGGCTCCGTACACCAGTATCTAGTCACAGCTGAGAGTCTAAAAGCTTTCGAGGAGGCTAAGAGGTCCAAGTTACCGCATATTATGGATGGAGATGATACCATTAGGAGGACGATTGAGAGGAACACATTGAGGAGATCACTTATTAGGTGAGGATCTTAATCCATCAATTTTGCAAATAGTATTTAATACATGAGTTCGGGAATTAATTATAATTTGGAATCAAAGGTTTCTGTTTGATAAATTAAAAAAAAATAATGGGGGACTGTAATGAATAAGACAGAAAATCATAAATTAAAATCTAGCGGAAAATGTCCAAAACTTCAGTCCGTAATAGTCAAGAACACATTGTGCAAATTGATATCTTGACTTCAATATAATGAACATCCCTTGACATGATAGAAAGATTTAATCATGCATCATATAAATATCTTACTACTTCTGTTATTTTTTGTAAATTAATAAATCTAAACCGCGTATTATACTCATCTCTCTCTCTCTATCTATCTCTCTAATATTGTTATGGTTACATTAGAGATAGACCATTCCACAAATTGATATTTTGACCGCACTGCGACAAGTAAATTATCATTATACTATTCTTAAAGCTTTAATCCACGAGAACTGTCTCGCTTTGGATAATGATAATATCCTTAACATATGACAAAAGTTTCAGAACTCATATTAATATTAAACTTTTGTTATAAGTTACAAATTATTTAACTAAATATCTGCCTTGTAAGAATAAAACATTAATAATAAGTTCTATTGCTGTTCTTAACTTAGAGATGAACATGAGCACTTTGTTTAAAACATTAAAGAGAAATAATTTCATAAAATAAAACAAACAGAATACTTTATCTATAAATTAGTTCCTTGATGTTTCCTTATTTTCAATTTATTCAAATGTTTATATTTGATAACATAAGAAAAATGTCATTTTCCTTCAGAAAAATGAACTTGTAGATTATTGTTTATAAAGTGTTTGTAATAATAATAATTACTAATGAGTATTGCACCATATTTAGTAACTTGTTTACTTAACATTATTTCCTCATACTTATTTCAAATTACATACTTGAGACAGCTTCATAAAATTTATAAGAATTACTTAGCGAATGATAAGAAATAAATAGATACTAAAATAAATGCATAATACATATATGAGATTCTTGCAAATACATTGCTGTCAATCAAATATCTAGTCGTAACCATGGATATAACAAACCCAATGTTTCACGTTAAAACATACTCACGGTATATGAGTGTGGAATGTAGTCACGAAAGAAAAAGTTTGGCCACGAGGGCCCGAGGGCGAGTAACTAATAGGTATTCCACACGATACAACATTTTTTTTTAAACTTTTTAAATCATTTTTATATTTTCGTTCGTCGTTTGTCACTGACATGTCAATAGGTCTGTTCGTTTGTATTACACTAACTTGTACAAAATGTACCGAGAATACGTCACAGTGTAGTTTAGTGCAACGTAGTACAGACTTGTTTTCGAAATTCAAACGAACACTACTTAGACAAGTTAGTGCAGATTGTAGGTTAACTAGCAACGCCAGTTATGAATATAATGTATATGATTTTTCCATTTAGTTAAAATTTATTGCAATTCTTTCAATATGAAAAATCCATTAATGCTTATTTTTTGTACTAAATGTGAATTACACATATCTATATTGATTTTAATAGTTTTCAGTTAAATTAAAACTTTTTTTTAATAAATATTTTGTATGCAGTGATATATTACTTATTTTTACATTTTATTTCTTTGGTATTCTTTAAACACATTTCCTTTGATTCATTTTTAGAATATAGAATAAGATTTTGCAGATTAATGAAAATATTATAGTTATAAGTATACACGACAACTTATGTGACAAATTGTGACATCGTTGTAAACACTGCGCACTGCACTAAGTGTACTAGCTTGGGAGGTAGTACAGTTAAGACAAGTTAGTGCAACATGCACGACTACAAACGAACACAGTGCAGACAACTTCGAACACACAAACGAACATATTTTTCAAAAAATTACAAGTTAGTGCAGCTAGAACCATACAAACGAACAGACCTAATAGATATAGGTACTATTTAAAATTATAAAGTAGTCATTAACGGGTTGTTGTTTTGTTATATTGTTATTGAAAACAATTCTGCAATAATTATTGTCTGTCATTGGGAATTATTTGAAAGAAAAATAAATTAAAATACGTGGATATTAGGACCTTTCTTTAAAACATATTCACTTACAAGCGTGAGCAGTATTGTTGAATTTAATTCCGAAGCTGACAGCTGTCATTGTGTAAAGATAAGTACCCAACCTAAGTATCTTCTAACATAAATGTTAATATTGGTTTAAATAAATAAGTTTTATAATATTAAATTATTTCAATGATAAAATAATTTTGAAAACTTGCTTTTTATTTATATTAAGAAACAAAACACATAAATCAGTAATAATTCCTCCGTGACCGTGACTTCCTAAATATTCTCTCACGGAGTGAGTAATGTTGTACATTAGTATTTCATATAACAATAGAAACAAGTATATTATGAGTCAGTGTTGGATAAATTATCTTTATTAGTTCCATTGGAAAGTATATTTTCTATTAAAGTATACAATCGAGTATAAGATACCTATTTAACCATTTTTTTTAATCCGCCTAAAATAATGTACTCGTATATTTAAAATTTGTTAAATATTAATATAATTCTAAAAAAACAGCATTAAAAACTTCTGTGACATCGCCAGTGGGAAGTAAACAATCAATGAAAGCGAAAGAGACTAAACTTTTAATGCTGTTTTTCTCAAATTCTTTGTCGTCTTTATTTGAAAATATTTTTGTGAGTGATGCAAATATACCTACTGAACTTTATGTTTTAACCATATTTTTTTCTCATTTTCATAATTTTCATCGGGTAAACGTAAAATTTCTACAAATCCATAAAATAAAATCATAAATATTTTATGCTTAATATATGTACAGCGAAAAATTGCCACAATCGTACTGTAACAGAAATATTAACAGTATTTTTCTATCTCACTGCTGACACTAAAAGTATATGACCGGGGTGGAATATAATTTAACATATTATAAATTAATTTGATCCGAATGTAAAACACTAGTTTTATTAATGTAAAATTATTTAGATCAAGGGTATGGTATTATATTTTGGGGAGAGCATTGAGAGCTTTCAAATTACAAAAACTGCTATGCGCAATTTATTTAACTTAGGTTACAATACTTCTTGTAGAGAAACTTTTAAATTAGAAGATATATTAACTTTGCCTTGCTTGTATATTTTGTTCTTTAATTATTTTTATACGTAAAAATACAAATATTTTATTGTCAATGATTTTTCATACTTGACCGTTGCGTCATTAATTGCTGAACAGCAAAATAACAAGTAATTATTTGTTTATCTCTGTCTTACTTATGATTTCCTACATTCTGTCTTCGATACGTATATCTATTATACTAACATCAAACTATGACGTAACGGTCAAGTGTGAAAAATCGGTGTTTAGCTACAGTACTAGAAATAAACATAATTTAGTATTGCCGAAACGAGACTTACACTCTGCCAAAATAATCCAGAAATAATTGGTGTCAAATAGTATAACTAACTCCAAATAACATAAAAAACTCTAATTATTGAAATATCTTTCAGAACTCATATTAATAATTGGAATAATACTACCTTTTAGTTTATGTTCTGTATTTTTTTTATTAATTAAAACCCAATCAAAACAGGTAACATTTACGTACTTTTCATGTTACCTTGGTTTCTTGTGTTTTGCTTTTTTCCACATTTTTATGCCAATTTCCCCTGAAGAAGGCACCAGTTTATGGTGTCGAAACGTTGGGTTTTAATTAATAAAAAAATACAGAACATAAACTAAAAAGGTAGTATTGTTCCAATCATAAAAAACTCTGTTTCTATTAAACTAGTTAAATTAAAGTTAAAACAAATTTTAATTGATAAGACTTATTATAGTGACGTTCAATATTTAAATGATATAAATTTTTATGTTTGAAATTATATTTATGCACATACTTATGTTTATGACGTGTCACATATCATTGTACGATCTGCTGACAAAAATAAATTATTTTTATTAATATTATTATTATTATTATTATTATTATTATTATTATTATTAGGACACGTGCAAAAAGAGTTATACAATTACAATTTGTTAATCAATCAAAATGTGGTAGTGTCACTAGTTATTCAAATGATACCCCAGATCACTAAAACATAACAGGGCGACTGTTCGAGTTTCATAGGCCTGATTAGTGATTCGGTCGAGACGAGACGAGACGAGAAATTCATTGTCTCGTCTCGTTTCAAATTCATAAAATTATGTCTCGTCTCGAAATTTTTCTCGTCTCGTTTAATAGAGTCTCGTCTCGGCCGAGATTCTCGCCGAAATTTCTCGACGGAAATTTAATATGTATATTTTGATCCCATAAACTAATTACTAAATTTATACAATTTTGTATTAATAGTAATTTGAACAAAAAAATAAATATTTGTGTTTTATCTGTCAAAATTTGATAAAACCTAAAACTTGTGCAAATTTTTTATGTTATAATTTTATTAATTTAATATTTATCTAGTATTTTCTAATCTGTTATAAAACAATAAAAATAAAATAACGCTAAAAATCTTAGCTAAAGCCTGGATTACACGCTGAAGTTTTTATTTTCAAGTGACTTTATAAGTGACCTTACAAGTATATTTACACGATTAAGTTTTGCGTGAATTAAAATATCCAAGTGTCAAAATTCAAGTTATACTTACATTAAGATATATCGATCGTTGTAACACTACTTGTATACATCAAAAATATAAACACAAATGACATTTGACAGTTAAAATTTGTAGGGACTTTTAAGAAAAAAGTAGCGCATGTTACAGTTTTTCTTTAAAAGTTTTTCGTTAAAAGTCTATTCATTTGTCTCTCTTGCACTCATGTCATTGCGTCATGTGCGATAGAGATAAAATGTCAAATACTTTATTATCTTTTTGTTCAAAAATGCCATAGCTAAATAGAGACAGCTATCACTAAAAATATGTTAAATTTCACACGTTTGCAAATATAACTCATGAGAAAAATAACAACCGAGAAATCTCGGAACAGTTTTCCGAGAATCGAGATCTCGGCAAATATTTCCCGTCTCGTAAAATATTTTTTACATACCTGTCTCGTCTCGTCGAGACGAGAAATCTCGAGTACGAGACGAGACGAGAATCGAGAAATATCTCGTCTCGACAGAATCACTAGGCCTGATTGATTCTCACAGGTTGTACAGGTCACTAAGACACATGCTAGAAATGGAAATGGGTATAAACAAGTACACGGTGGAACAAATTCGAGTTCCTTATACGAAAAATTATCTTATTAAGCACGCTCCACGAAAATTGATATATGTCTTTATTGGTCAACTTTTTGAGACAACTTTAATGGGCACCGCAGGAATTTTCCCTGGTCTTTTGTTTTTGAGCTGCAGGCTGAAACTTGATTTTCGCTTATTTTGAGAATACGTCATATCTCGCTTATCATAAAAAATAAAGAAAAAATGTTTAGATAATTTTTATACTGTTTTTTACGGAGAATAACGCGATGTAATTATATTTTTTTAAAACTTAATAATTCTCGAGATATAACACAACATAATATTTTTTAAACGGGAACATATGTTAAAAATAGTCTCTTCTTTTTCCTTATTTTATATTCTTTTCGACAATGTACATAACAAGTCTACATTCTTTTATATTAAATATGAGCAAAACATGAATTAGTTTTGAGTTGAAAAAAATGAAATTTATTAAGAAACAATTCACAAAATCAATTACAGATCATATTTTGTTTATTTTGATTATGTCTCTATTAATTAAATTATCAAATTTCTTTTCAGTTAATTATTTTCGGATTAGTTAATTAATTTTTAATCGGCGTTGTAGTTGGCTTTGACACAATTCGAAATATGTGATATTAATATTCCTTCTGAAGTTTATACATTGGAAAAATAAATACAAATAATGAAAATAACATTAAAATTAATCTGTAATTGATTTTCTCAATTGTTTCTTAATAAATTTAATTTTTTCACCCCGAAAATTAATAATTCATGTTTTACTCATGTTTAAAACAAAAGAATATATATAAGGTTTTTTTCTTTATCTTTTATAGTAAACGAGTTATGAGGTATTTTCAAATTAAGCAAAATAGTCCAGTCAGGTAGAAAAATAAGGGTTTATTCCACAAAAGGTCTGGTATTTTTGATTTTTAGATATATTATATATTTAGGGATCCTAATAAAAAATGCAAGTTTTCCATCTCGGGGGCCTTCGGGAAGTACCTCCAACTTGGGAAAAAAGCGAAAAAAGCGGTTTTTTCTAAATATCTCTTCACCTATTAGCATTAGGGCAAAAGTAGTAATTTTTGAATTTATTGATAATAAAATTCTCTACAACTTTCATCTAATACATTTTTTTCTATATCTAATAGATAGCGAGCTACAGCGCTTCAAACAGAGCAAAATTTTGAAAATTTCCCTTATGCTTCATTTATGTAGGTCGTATTTTATTATATATTTTTTAAATTTTTTTACAAATTACTTATTATTATTATTATTATTATTATTATTATTATTCATTAATTATTATTATTTAACTACTATAACATTAAATATTAGTTATTGTTTTATTTTCATTCTAAAGACGTTTTATAGTCTAGGAAAATTATAATTTTATCTCAAAGTAATTACAAGAAAAGCTTTTAAACGAAATCTTGTCTAGAAAATGCGCTAAATAACATATCAAAAAATTCCGGAAATCGGAGCACGGGAACCTCCCGCCAATTGGAAAAAATGGGGGCATATTTATGGTTTTGGCTATTTGCTCAAAATAAGTATGAAAAATATTGAAATTACTTAAAAAACGTAAGTCTACCTAATGACTGGACTAAAAATCAAGTTTTGGCCTGAAGCTCGAAAACAAAAGACGATCTGTGGTGTCTTAAAGTTGTCTCAAAAAGTTGACCCATGAAGACCTGCATCAATTTTCTGTAGCGAGCTTAATAAGCAAGTTTTTCTTATGAGGAACTCTAATTTGTTCCATTCTGTACATATTTCCAACAATAAAAGAACTGTATAAACTTTAATAATATTCTACGAGCCAATAAAATTATATAAGCCAAATAAAACTACAACGCGATTAAATGAATCTGTTTAAACTCTATTTCATATTCTACCGTATGTCCACGGATCGAGTTCCAAAGAGGAAAGACTTCTTTATTTTTTATTTTACAAAAAAAGTGTATTCTTGATAAAAAAATTTGGATGTCTTGAAACGGCCAATTCAGTTTTAACATTTTCAAATTTTCTTTTAGGGCCAATTTTACAATCTCAGGTAAAATTTTAATTGCCAGTTAAATAAACAAAATTGAAGCGAAATGAACTGTCAAGTTGCAAATTGATTATTGTTGTCAATAATACGATTCAATATTGTTTATTTAACATACAGTTAAAATTCTGACCAGAGATTGTAAAACTAGCCCTTAGTTTCAGATAAAAATCGAAAATTGGTCATTTGAGTTGAAAATTATTCTAAGTCCAAAAAATAAGTTTGCGTTGTCATGGTAATTGCCGTTATTTATTTATTTTTATTAACTGTCAGTTATAAAAATCAACCATAATCGTTGAAAATGTTGTCAAAAGACGAACGAATTTACCTAATTTAATGCTATGGCAAAGGTAATAAAGCGATCAGTCGAGTTGTCAAAGAATTTAATCAAACGTTTCCGGATATTTATATCTCAAATAGAGGTTGTGTTAACAATTACCATGACAACACAAACTTATTTTTTGGGACTTAGAATAATTTTCGATTTTTATCTGAAACTAAAAGAAAATATGAAAATGTTAAAACTGAATTGGCCGTTTCGGGACATCCAAAAACTTTTATCAAAAATACATTTTTTTGTAAAATAAAAAATAAAAAAGTTTTTCCTCTTTGGAACTCGATCCGTGGACATACTGTATAACTCACAAAATCATTTCTAAGCAGTTTTTACATCAATACCGAGCTTATAAAGAATAATACAAAATTAATTAGAATTACTTTCATGATGCACAATACAAATTTACACGATAACAGAGCCGTACACACAGTACAACTTAATTGTTTTTTTTTACTCAGAATTATTGAACTCAGTCCTCAGTCTAAACTTAGTCATATGCATGAACAGATAACAAATAAAACAACAAGAAGGAGTCAGAGTTTTGACTCTGACTATATTCTCTTTAAGGGAAGAAACCAGTGAATCTCAAACTCTTACTTTCCGGCTAATCATACAGAAAACTCGAGATAGTTCCTAGTCTCTTACAAAAACTACTAGTGTTCACTGAAACACCTACTAACGGATAACTCCTTCTTAGAACACACAGTATAGTTTTGCACAAAAACGCTAATCTTGACAATATTCATATTTGAACATGTAAATAAACTCTCAATTGATAATAATGATATTTTTATTCAAGGTACGAACCACGAAGCAAAAAACAGCAACAAAAGACTGACAATTCCCTGGTGGAGCGAATCAAACAATTAACCTGCGATGTGGACGACCCTCCTCCAGAAGAAGAAATCCCTCCTCGGGCAAGTCCTCCAGGTGAAGAATCCACCAAACCAGATCCAGTCAACCAGCTCAATAACCGCAACCAGGACAAGAGCTTCTCGCCATCATCTTCATCTACCACCAGCTCTAATTCTTCCATGTCTTCCACTTACAAAAAGATCACGGATTTATTCGGGAAACGGGAGAAATCCGACGCTCAGAACAACGCCATCAACGAGACCAACTCCAAGCAGAACTTACTCCAAACTGCTCCTGACTTAGGCAACGGCGGGAGTGAGTTTATCGAAGCGCAGAATGCCGTAGCGAAAATAAATGCCACCAGTGAAGCCAGAAAACAGTTCTTGTCAACGTTGGCTCCGCTAACTGCGTGTGTAAGCGGCAGTGCAGCAGCAGATGAATATCAGTACCAGTATCAACTGGCGAATAATCCAGGGGAAAGAGCTTCGGTAGCTAGCACAGCAGGGACGGAATACAGTTTGGAAGATATTGATGAAGCGTTAAAGAATGATGCGGAAGATTCAAAGAAGGTAGCTCCTGATGTACTTGTTGGGACGCCTTCAGCATCGGAATCGACAGATGAGTTGGCGATGTTTGTGCAACAAGACGCCAGCCGAATTGAAAGAATCAAAAAGAGGTAAATATTTTATTCTGTAATAGGTTACCAATCTGAATGAGTTATACAAACCATACAAAACAATCAACCGGTATACGATAAGGTTTAGGTATGAAGTTCTTCGTTCGAACAGTCAGGTTCAGGGAAAGTAAGGGAATTTAGTATATATTGCCTTGAAATGTCATAGAATTTTATTAATTGTCAATGAAACATTTTTTTGCTGTGCAACTGTGGCCTTGGAAGTTCCACGAAATATTAACAGAGCTATACACCGATTTTTCATACTTGACCGTTGCGTCATTAATTGCTGAACAGCAAAATAACAAGTGATGGTATGTTTATCTCTGGCTTACTTATCAAACTACTACATCAAACTATGACGTAACGGTCAAGTGTGAAAAATCGGTGTATACATATGACGATTAAAGAATATTTTAATTATTAAAATAAAACAGTATCTAATGGTATTTTTTTTTTCTTCTAGATACCAACCAGAAAATACAACGGAGGAAGACGACGAACACGACGACTACGGCTTCAACCGTCGTCCTAGTGTTCGAGGAATCAAACCTCGGTTCGGTTCAACCACAGAAATCCTCCAACAAATTCAATCCCAGTTACAACCACCGGGTAACCCACAACCGACAACACAGCAACGGCAACAACCAAATCATGTGTGGCCTTATTATTCAGAAACTGGCCTCGATAATCCCAAAACTAGAACGTGTCCTCAAGGATATGCTCACCAACAGTATCCATATCCAGAGGACATGAAAACCAGAACGATAGGACCTCAGTACAGACCAACTTCGTTAATAGAAGAGAATGTTTATCAGAATTGTCCAAACCAAAGATGTACGCAGCTACACTATGGGCCTAATGTCAATCATATACATGCTACTCCGGTTATGAGAATAGGAGGGGGATGTTCTGATCTCTATCAAACTTTACCCAACAGGAGATCGTCCACACGGCCGGAATCTCCTCCACCAATGGAATTGTCTAGGAGCTACCATCAAACAATGGTTCTTATCCCATACAACCGTATAGAAGGATTCCAATCTGGAACGGTTTCCCCAAATCCTTTGTACCAATCGGCAGAACAGTGCAACTATGCTCGATTCTCTAATCAAAAATTCCCACCAAATTTAACCAACAAACGCTACCCTGAACCAGTATACCACGGAACACTACCTGGAAGAATAAGCCATCCTACTCATATGGATGACCCTCAATACCAACTAAAGCTCGGCCAGAAACAAATGGTACGAGTACCGTACTCAGCTGGACAACCAGTTCAAGTTCACCTTATGGCTTCGAGAAGCGAAAGCCCTCTACCAGGACAATTTGCAACTGCCAGAGCAACACAAACACCTTCGGCGACGTTGTCAACTTGTAGTTATTACAATCCTGGACCTCCAAATACGAGATACCGACCAGCTGTAGGTCCAGTGAATGCTGTTCCTCACAACGGGACCATTTGGCACGCTGAAAATCCTTACGGGAATAAGATTAATAGGCATAGTTTTCCAACAGGAGGTCCTAGATATCCAATGCCTGATAATATATCACTGGCAGATAGTGACAGTCAACATAGTGCGCAATTACCCAACGGCTATAGGCAACCACCTATGGAAACATCATTCCCAGCAACGAGGGACACTTCCGCTCCTGCATCACCAACAAAGACAAGGTTTACGGAACGGGGAGTTCCCGAGGGAGCAGCTAGTGTTTCACCACAAGACAGCACGGCAACAGCACACTCATCAAGTGCTATTTCGTCACCTACATCGCCGCAAAATCCACCGACGCAGCCTACTAACGCCAAGTCCCTCTACTACGCGATGAACGTTTGACAAGGTGATTAGGTTTACATAAAGGTGAAGATTTGCACGTGCAAAATGACCACGCTGGAGAAGTGAGGGTCCCTGCAAGATTCAAATCGGGCTGGCCCGATCCGGAAGAATCTTGAAGTCTTCGAGCTGTGAGTAGAAAATGGTTAGGGAAAAGAAGAAGAAAACCAGTTTCTGAAAAAGTAAAAGCAGTATTTTAAAATAATTGTTCGGTATTTATAAAATAGAAAGATTTAAATGAAGAGTAGATATAAATTGAAGAACGGTTTATTTGTATGGGATACGAAAGATGATATATTATCTATAATTAATTGTAATAAGACAAGAAAGTACATTAATTATGTAGTCATTGTTGCCAAAAATGAGATTCCAAAACCAAAGTATTACTTGTATAGATAGTGCGTAAGTGTTACTGACCAAATGTAAATGAAACAAGTATGTCTGGAGAGTAGGTATATTTTAACAACGGCTGGAAGTCAAAATGGCGCCGTTTCAACCCAAAAAACAAATGATCATATGTACTGCGTATTCGTTAAGTCCATAGCTTTAAATGAATATTTAAATATTTATTAATAAACTAAATAAACGTACTTTTTAAGGCAATCTATTTGTATAATACCGATTAAAAACTACTTTGGGAATTATTTAACAAATGGTGGCCAAATTGAACGGCCTTCTTAAAACTAGATGAAATTAGGAAAATCGAATTAAAGTTTTTGTAAGCCTTAATATAATTCATCTTGAGAAAATCTGTCTTTCTAATCCAAAAGTGCAAGTTGACAGGAACATACACTTTTGGATGATAATTGTATAAATAGGATAAAAATGAAAATATTTATGTTATTTATTTACAAGTAAGCGTCAATATCGATCTATTCTCTCGGGAGGTAAATCATGTACATTAATTTACCATTATACATTCCTCTATAATTGTTTTTGTTTATGTTGTTACAAGTTAGCCGTACTTCTATTGTTATTTTTGATAACCCCGTGTCAGAGCCAGGCTTCCAAAAAAGTACCAGGAACAGGAAATGATCATATCTGAAAACTCGTAAATTTCTAAGAAGACATACCTTTTATATCCCACAAATACGACTACTTTCTTTATCAATAACTTATGAAGATAGTACTCAATATTTGATACTGAGTAGTGAAGTTATATGAAGCCGGCTCTGAATCGAATTGCTCAAAAGAAGGCAGTTCAAAAAAGTAAATGTTTAAAAATGTGAAACAAAAAAATTAAGACTGCTGTATTCACATTGATTGATCATAGTTTTTTTAATAATTACAAAAAATATATTTGTTAATGCTTTTTATTATAGACAAAGAAAGAAATATTAATTATATACGAAGTTAATGTTGTAAACTGTTGCAAATCCTTAAGTAATAAATGTAATAAAATAGTATCTACGAAAAATCAGCACGATGTTTCTTTGCAATACCTTTTAATTTGGTAAAATAAAACTTCTACATTGCAGTCACAATAATTGTTTTTTTTTAATTTTCGGCCTCTTAACGGTTTCAGCACCATATTTTTAATTGTAACTGCAATCTAAGGATTTTATTCCACCTAATTATACTTCCACTCAAGTTCTAGAAGCTACCTTTTAATTTAATGTGGGTAAATTTCTCGACAATGATACAGCATTTATACTTACAAAACCGACGTTTCGAAATACGCTTATACCTGCATCAGGTTCTACAAGCATTACAAAAAATCGCAAAAAACTTGTAGGTACTTACATCGAAATCGACAACAAAAAAATTTAATTTTTTAACTTTTTATTACATTTAATTAACAATTATTACAAATTCATATATTTACCTACATAAATATAACATATGCATTTTTTGGAATAGATGGAAAGATGTCAAATGGTATATTTCATTTTAACAATTTATTTTAATTTCGGTGTTTATTGAAGACATGTTACTCATAAGTCTGAAACTGTAATGCAATGGAAACCCGTTTATCTGGGTCCCTATCATCAGTATCATCTAAACCTTCGGATTATACGGACCATTTTTTTCAATTTGTTTTAAATATCTTCATATCCCTTTATGGCCCATCGCAGAAGGATATTGGAATTAGAAATGACTGACGAAAATACAGAGAAAAGTAAATACAGATGTTGCAAACAGGAATAACAACAATAATACGTTTTTTTTTTTTTTTTCGGAATTTCTTACCATTTACCTTTTCTTCTTACCTTCACTATTAAGAAAGAAAATTTTGAAAGTTAAATTAAATATTTCACCAATGATAACTACTTCTACTTTTATCCACAACCGTGTTTCGAAATTCTAGAAATAATTTCAAATTTAACCTCGTTTAGTAATTGCCAACTTAATTTTCTCTTTTGGCACTGAAAGCAACGTTCCACCTAACAAAGTTAACTCCAAAGGCGTTTCAGGACAAACTTCAACATTATATTTGCACAAGATCATTGCAAGACCAATCATTGTTTGTAGTTTTGCAAATCGTGTTCCTACACAACAAAATTAATACCAAATAAATATGTAATTATTTGTAATATACAGCGTTTTACAACGGGTGTATCAATTGATAATAGGTTATATAAACTGATATACTCATTATATTACTTGTACATTTTTTTTTCAAAATTCGCATACATAAATATTACAAATTTTTTGAAATGAACATTTCTGTACCATTGGATTCCTATACTTCTCTAATAGAAACGTAACTTATATAATTGTACTTACATTACGTATTGTTTGATTAATTAAAATATTGAATTTTTAGTGAGAATTAAATAAATAGGAGTATAAGTTAGTTATACCGTTATACGCTTCTATTAGCGAAGTATAAGAATCCTGTGGTACACATATATATTCACTTCAAAAATACAGCACTTATTTTGCGGATTTCAAAAATCTTTTTGTAATAGAATCAGTATATAAAATATTATTACCCGTTAACGTTTAGTGCATAAGTTGTAAAACATCCTGAAGGTATACAGGATGTAACTAAATCTGTGTAACAAAATCTTCAATAGTTTCCGAGATATGAGGCAGTGAAAAATGAGTTTTTACGGGGTTTACCTCTGCTATCTTGAAAACTATAAGGGTCACGACTTTAATTAAATAAGACTTTTTGTTTACCTTTCAGAGGTCATCTTAAATGTGTTTTTTTTTTTAATCAAATAATTGTACTAAGTTAAATGTTGCGGCGACTTTGGCCAATATTTAATTTTCATATAATTTCGTAACTATTAGAAATTGAGAAAAATGTTTCATATAAAATTATATTTTATTATATTATATTATTTACTGACAGACAAAATTTTGTTCGATCACTACCATTGTCAACAGTTGAAGATCAGACCTATGTTGATTAAGCTTTTTTTACTCATTCTTGTCAGTACTATACCCTTAAATTTTGTTACACAGGTTTAGTTACACATGTATATGTGTATACGAACCTATACAATGTCTAGGTCCATCGCCGAAAGGTAAGTATGTGAAAGGCTTTATATTGTCCTTATTTTCAGCAATGAATCTGTCAGGATCAAACTGTTCAGGATTTGGAAAATTTTCAGGATCATTTTGGATTCCATCAACAGAAATTAATATCTTTGTGCCTTTTTCTATAACTATATTACTGTTCGGTATTGTGTATGCATCTGCAGCAATCCTGTTTAAAAATCCTAATGGGGGATATTTTCTCATTGTTTCTAAAATAAAATAATTATTTGTATACAAAGGAAAGTAACTAGCGAGGGTTGCAAACTGCAAAGATACTTTATGATTAGAAAGAAATGTTATTAATAAAAAAATCTAATTTTCCATTTATAATCACATCTATAATAAGGTGAGTTTCTTTATTCACCGATGAGCGCACTGCATGAATCGTAAATTCATCACACCGTTTCTTTATTCACTGTTGAATTGCAGATGAAATTCATCATACCGTTTTTAATTACCGCGCACTATCCATCGTAAATTCATCGCATGCATCGGCTTTGACTACCGATGGATTTTACGATTTCCGATGGATCGGTAGTGGGGGGTCTAACGAAATTTTTTAGGTTATATTTTTAACATTTGCGTTTGTTTCATGGTTGAAGGTATAAGATTATAGAAAAAATGCAAAAAAAAAAACATATCTCGTTCACAACGGAAAGTAGATGGTTATAGAAGTAGATATTTTTATTATAATTATGAATTCCACATCACTGCTGTTATTGCTGTTATCAGATTCTTCACTGTTCGATGAAGAATCTGATGATTGCAATACAAAGACGGTCCTTTTAACCACACTTTTAACTATAAAAGTTTCCATATCTGTTAACTGGTGTGGTGGATAACTGTTGATATTTAAGGTTAGGAGATTCATCGCACTTTTCAGCAACCCGTTTCTTTATTCGGTCGCGGTGGCTATCCATCGGATCCATCAGTTATTCATCGTGACGTAATTTTCAATTGCAGATGGAATTTAGCGCATTAATTGTTGCTGAATAAAGAAACTCGCCCAAAATGAAAATTTTGAATGTAGGTAACTAGGGAAACAATACACTGGTCTGCAAAAAAGTACCTACTTTGTATACATGTAGACTGTTACTATTAGTACTATTAGTAATGGTCTGCAAAAAGCTTTGGTTTGCAATTACTCTTTTTCTGTAACCAAATGACGTTTGAAAAAACCTCATTTTTACCTTTCGCTAAGGTAATGGATTCATGCTAAAAATCGCATATCCAGATTTTAGTGAATAAGCACGTTTTAAGGTCACTACAATCCGATTTTAACATTTTTACAATGATGTCTCTCTGTCTGTGTGTGTGTGTGTGTGTTTGTGGATGGCGTAGATACAGTTTCTCAAATTCTATAAGACTAAAGACCAATTTACGTATTCCTTAATCTGACATTAATTGGAAGAGCTGAAAAGGTTTTGGTAAAAATTGGACAACCGGAAGTAATAGTTTCTTAAAAAAAATCTTCTACATATTATTTTTTGGATATTTATGTTATTACAAATATTAAAGAATGTCTCTGTCCTATACATTGAACATTTTTATTGTATCTTCTATAGATTTAAAGATTGAGAATTATAAATATATAAAATAATCCAATGTATAATGAATCAAACAGCCCATGAAAACCATTTGAAAAATTAAAATGTTTGTAAATGACATAAATGTCAGTGTCAAAAATCTAAAGACATTACTGAAGGCTTTTTCTGGGAAGTACATTTAATATTTCTTATTTTATCATTAATTAAATATTTAAAATTATAGGTATGGACGCCGCACGTTAAGTTGACACTGTCCTTGAATGTGGAAAACCTAAAATTCGTACATGAACAAGTCGAAATATTATAGTAATATAATATGATATTGTTATATCAAGGAAAATACTCCGTCATTATCGAAAATTGGTATAAAAAGAAAGGAAAATTTATTTATAAGCCAAAGTATGTACAGGAATCAGTGTCAACTAAACACACGCTTGCTATGCTATACATATATTTCATCATATACCCTTCAGAAATACCGCCAATCTCGTCAATGAATTGGATGAATCTAGAACATTTAGAAGAGTAGTAGGGAACTTATTCATATAATGAATTGAAAAATAAAGAATAGATGTAATTAGATTTTTTTGTGTGTACCAGAAATGTTATATACAAGTAATTGATTCATTTATATTACCAGATACAGCTGCTGCTAAATAATCCATTTCAAATACTGATTCATAAGTGAACTGTCCATTATGTTTAGCAACTATGTCATCTATATTCTTCTGTACCTTTATTTGAATCGTAGGATTTCGAGCTAGCTCAAACAAACAATTACCCATGGTTACAGATGATGTTTCGTATCCAGCCATAATAAAAACATATACTTGAGCAACAAGTTCGTCAAAAGTTAAACATTGGTCATTATTTTCTAAAATAAAAATAGCTTATATTTATTTGATCAGTATTTTTTACATTATTGATCTTTATTTTGGAAAATAAACAATCTGGATATATGCATATTGTTTCTATGGTATATTAGGCTTGTTTAGATTACATTAGGGAAGGTTAAATTAGACTTTTATTAAAAATTACTGATCAGGGACTAACATTCACTTTATGAGATGTGATAATCATATGAATCCAATACATTTTGAAATCCACTTTTCAAGTAGGGTCGATTGATATCGTTCCTACAGTGAAGAAATGCAAATTTAAAAAACTTTTTTCTAGAATGTAATTTAACTAACGAATTGCATCCAACAGAACTAGTTTTGTACAACATTAAATAGAGGATTACAGCTCAATCGAATTAAAGGAAAATAGTAAAAAAATACGAATGTATATGTTGAATAGCGAATATTAATAAAAAAAATCTGTTGTGGCCAGCACAAAAACTTCCGTCAATTCGATGTATTTTGTACATATCCTATACCAAAATTTCCTTGAAAAAGATTCTATATATCCTGTATAATTGTAACAAGAACACACTATTTTTTACATATCCATACTGAAAGTTCCTTTGAAAATATTCTAAAATCTAATAAAATTTTAATACGAATACGACGTACATTATGTATTGCACTTAACACTTCCTCCTGCTTCAACTTTGCCCTATTTTATTAGAAGTCGCTGTTTCTTACTCTTCTCTTCTACTCATTCCTGTCCAAAGCACATTCGTGACACAGTTCTTCCTCTCTCAAATCTTCTGCTATACAGTCCTTCCATCTTTTCTTCCCACTGGCGAGGGACACTCTGTCACTTATATCACTTTCAGATCATATATTTTTCACTTTGGTTTTGCACTTGCCACTGACATGTGTCAATTAGATTTTTTTGAATATATGTATCTGTTTTCATAATTTTTGCAATGCTGACTGATTTTCGAAAGTTAATCTCTCTTAATCTCTCTATGACTCTATATCTATTGAATATGAAGGAAAATGTATAATCGAACCGTATAGAGAATAAGATATTCTTTCTATTGATAATCACATAAAATGTCGAAAATGATATTTAACTGCGATTTTTCAAGAAAAACTGTTAAGAACTTCAAATAAGGGTACTTCCGGTTGACCAATTATAACCAAAATCTAATCAGCTCTTCATATGGTTGTAAAGAATCATAATTTTTAGAATTGTAGTTTTGGAGTTATCGTCGGAGAAAAATTCGTCACACACACACACACACACACGGACACACACACAGACACACACACAGACACACACACAGACACACACACAGAAACACACGGACACACACACACACATACAGACATCATCTTAAAAATAGTACATTCGTATTGTAGGGACCCTAAAACGTGCTTATTCATTAAAAACTCACCACCGAATTTTTTGACCAAAAACAATACCTTCCTTTTGACGGAAGGTAAAAAATGAAATGGTATAATTGAGATATTTCGGAAATAATGGGTTTTTTGTTATAGCGCTTCGACATGAATATGAAATCTATATATAATATTTTGATTGGCGACCGAAAGACCGCCTATACATGCATAACAAATAGCGTGTTAGGAGGTAGGGGTTACTACGAATGGAAATTAAGAAATTCAAATTCGAAAGGAGGGGCTAACATTCCTGTACTGCAGTTTTCAAACAGTTTTTATTTTAACATAAATTTCTTGCATTAAACTTAATCATTTAAATACACCTGTAATTATAAAGTATGTTCACTTAACAGTGTTATAATATTCATTTATTTTATGTAAATATAACATAAAATAGCATATATTTCAAGAACATTTAGGTCCATGATGAAAACAGTTTATAAAAAAACACATAAGCGTGACGTCACGTCAATCTTTTCAAAATTCGGAAGACCATAACTCGCTTATCAATAGGAATTTTTTCGCCGGATTTTCATCAATAGTCTTAGTTTTCCTAATATTTTCAGATGAAATTATAAAAAAAAATGGTAGAATCCCCCATTCCAGCCTTTATTCCAGTTAAAACTACGGTTGATAGAGTTCCTGTTTCTAGTGTTGCCACAAGACCAAGACCAGTCTTGGTCTTGGTCTCGTCTCGTCTTGGTCTTGTCGAGACGAGACCATCATTTGGTCTCGACTAGAAAAGTCGAGACGAGACGAGACTAGCATCAAGTCTTGTCGAGAAAGTCTTGAGTCTCGACAAGACTCTCGACTTCAGATCAAAGGTATTTTTTTAAACATATACCTATTCTAAAAGTCCTTCAAAAACTGAGAGTATTGCTGTAAATACTGATTGAAAAT
This sequence comes from Ophonus ardosiacus, assembly GCA_943142095.1. Lineage (NCBI taxonomy): Eukaryota > Metazoa > Arthropoda > Insecta > Coleoptera > Carabidae > Ophonus > Ophonus ardosiacus. The sequence continues at coordinate 23,056,879 of OW964829.1, read as the reverse complement.
TCGAATAAATAAGAGAGATATTAATTTTTCAAATTTTGTAATTTTCTACTTTCATAATTGTGTCCCAGAAACATTAATTTATGTAAATATGATGTATTCCTTATTTATCTAAATAATCCAGATACAAGTTTTAAATGAATTTAAATTACAATGTAAGTGGGATGAAATGAAAACAGTATCAATTTAGAATTCTTATGTTATTTTAATGCACCAATATTTTTTATTAAATTAAGATCAACCTTTATTTTCTCCTACACATGTTATTTTAATTTAATTTTTGTTTAATTCTCAATTAATATATTGGCACAACTGGGTATATGAAATACTGACTTCATCTTCAAAAATATTTCCAATTTTCAAATAGCACACAAAAGTTACATCTGTGGTGCATTCTGCAAGTTAGCAATGTACTTCAGTTTTATTTATTAAATTAATATATTATAACAAAAGTAACGTTCCCTTCAAATATACATTATTTTTCTTTTATTTTTAAAGAATCTATTGTGATTCTTAGAATTTTGCGAAAATGCACACAAAGATTTTACGATCTTAGGGAAATTCCCGTTTTAAAATAACCATATTCTACATTTTCAACGGATGTACTTCTTATTCACCTAAATAATTCTTCCACTGAAACATATGAATAATATCGCATGTATCATTTAGTAAAAAAAAAATTGGACAATATCTGCTTCAAAAGATAAAAGTTTATGTATCTTTTACATATATAATGAAAGTAAAACTTTATCTCAACAAAGTGAAATGTAAGGGACATAGTTAAAATATGTAGTTACAGGTATAACAATTTGGGAAAATCGGTATCAGATATTCTAAGAAACTGGTATTAAGCATTTCTCGTAAGAACACATGCAAAATGCAAGTACACTCGCCCGGTGCCCATGGGCGTATACAGGGGGGCCAGGGGGGGGGGGGGGGGGCGCTCCCTGAGAAAATTAAAATACATTGTATAAATTCATTCATTTGAAAAAATTGAAAACAATAATCAACGTTTACTTAAAGAAAATAGAAATATAAAAGTCGTAATGTACAAGCCCTTCTTTAATAATGTTCTTAAAACTTTGTATGCACAAATGTGTAAAACAAACTGTTTTTCCAATTCCCTAATATAATATAATTTTTAAAAAATGGGTAAAAAATAACACAACATTTCTTGTAAAAATCCAATAATGGAACAATAAATTTTACAACGGTGCTATAAATGCTGCATATTACCAGACAATAACAACCACTTTTAGACATCTGCTAGTAATAAAAGTAGGTAGGTTTGCCCAACCCAAATCCAAATATTTCCGAATACAATACTTTAGTCAATCTAACAATTTTGCATCCTAAAAATATAAAAATATGTAATAAAGAAAAGTATAAACGTATGATAAAGAATTAAATGAAACATAACATAGACAATTTTTATGAGGAATCATTATTATGGTTTCATAAGTGGAAAGAGGAACCTCTTGAGAAAGAAATACCATATGAAGAATTATTAGATATCTCCAAAAAATTCTATCCATTTTTACTCCATGGCTTGATTTTATTTTTAACTCTACCTTCTACAACATGTAAAAGAAGTTTTAGTAGGTACATAAAAAATCTGTTGTGGCTAGCACAAGACCTTCCGTCAATTTGATGTATTTTGTACCAATCCCACATCAAAAGTTCCCTAGAAAAGATTCTATATATTCAATAAAATTATAACACGAACACATACTATTTTTTACAAATTCCACACCGAACGTTCTTTGGAAAAAATAGAAATCCAATACAATTATAACACGAACAATCATTATGTATATTGTACTTGACACTGACATCTGTCAATTACAATTTTTTGAATATATCAGCTGTTTCTATGATTATAGTAAAGCTGACTGATTTTGGAAAGTTACTCTATTTATAATTCGTTAAACCGTACAACTGTTATTATTAAAGTTTCTTAGTTACTATTTTTTTTTTTTTACTAATTTTATAAATTTAAGCAAGTTTATTATAATTTATTTGTTTTTCAAATAAGTGTGGTACGCGTACTAGGGGATACGCGAAAGGTTAAGTTTTAGTTATCTACTTATTTAACATTTATTTAGAAAAATATAAAAAAATAGCGAAAGAATTTTTTTTTTTTGGGGATTTTTGTCCATTTACTTACTGCTTCATTTAAACATATACATACCTATTTAACTATTGCTAATAATATAAATGCATTGCTGTGATTCATTCTGTAGCTAAGGATTTGAAATTATATATTTTATGTTTATTAACAAGAAACAACACTCGGTATGTATGTATATTTTCATATTAATTATTTCAAGAGCTCAAGTATCAAGTTGATATTTACAGAAAAAATAATAAATATCTCTAATATTATTTGGAATTTTTGAATCGCGATTGTACTGCTGTTCTTAGAATTTTATGTACTATTAGATGGGATTATAAAAAAAATGTTAATGGAGGCAAAGTCGAGAGTCTTGTCGAGACTCGAGACGAGACGAGACTGACATCAAGTCTCGTCTCGACAAGACCAAGACGAGACCACTCTAGTCGAGACCAAGTCAAGACCAAGACGAGACCGACCCCAAGTCTCGTCTCGTCTCGACTTCTGGCAACACTACCTGTTTCCTGTTGACCCGGAGCCAACACGGAGCAAAACGGAGTGAATGGCGTCCTGCGGGTTCCCAGTGTAGAAGTGTGTATACAAAATTATTTCTTTTAGGCGTTGTCAAGCAGGTTAGACTAGGTGGGCGCGTGAGTAACTTTTTGTTCACGATCACGCACGCTCACGAAACTAAAAATTTAACCAGGACCAGTCACGCACGACTTTTCATGTTTGAGTCACGGTCACTCACGCTCATGAATTTATTTTGGCATTCACGAACGATCACGCACGGCGGGTCACGTTCGTGTCACGTAATTTGAAACATATGTTTAGCAAAATCAAATCTATTTGAATATATAATTCGGGTTATCTAGAAAATATATTTTTAAGCAAAAAAAAAAAACAAATAGTATTGATTACATATTTCATATTTCGATATACTTTTAATATTAAGAATACAAAGTAAAATATTGAAATAAAAAATAGGTTTTTGGCTAAAAAAAGAAGATAAAACGTATCACTCACACCCGATTAAATTTCAATCACGCACGATCACGGTATATTTTAAATCCCTCACGCTCACGTCCAATCACGGCGCAAAATTTAAAATATATTCACGTTCAAGCGGGTCACGTCGTGACCCATCGTGACCCGACAAAATTCACGGCCCGCGCCCAGCTCTCGTTAGAGTAGGTTTGAATGCCAAAAGTCATATACCGGGTGTAACATGAAAACCGGGCGTTTAACATGGGAAAACAGTTTTTCCTTGCGCAAAAGTGGCCTATTAACTTTAGACAAAAATGCTTCAAATAAATATTGTAGAGAATTAAATTCTACATCCAATACCATAATCACATTTTCTTTTGCTTGTTTATTAACCAAGAAAATTGAATTTAAAATTTTATGAAAGTTACTTCTTTATAGTGCGATAATAGTATATTATGTGGCAAGTGTGTGAAGCTGAAATTTTTACACGAGGGTGGAGATCACCCGTATGTAAAATAGGCTTCAGACACGTGTTACATAATATACTTTTTCTACGACCTTGCAATAAAATATATTTTTTCTTCACATTGTCATTCTTTTAACGTAAAGCATCTGTATTATCGACTTGTGTAACCATGGTTACCAACGTTACGAGTGTTTAACAGCTTTGTTTTATTAAAATACAATTCAGTTTGTAATACTTAAAATAATGAACGGTGCGTGAACGTGAAGTGCTACTTCACGCACAGTGTGCAAAAAATCAAACTTCACACATAAAAATTGATACGTGAAGTACTCACTTCACGCATGGGAGTAGAAAAAATCTTAAACAAATTTTAGGATATTTTATCTGTCAGAAATTATAAAATATAGTTTTCATCAAAATAGTACTATTCAATGATTTGTATCTTCTCTTCCTCTGAAAATGGAGAATTATTTAGAGAAAAACAACAAAACAAGATTCGAATCATTGAGTACTACTATTTTGATGAAAACTATATTTTATAATTTCTGACAGGTAAAATGTCATAAAATTTGTTTGAGATTTTATTTCAATACCATGGCTAACACTATAAAGAAGTATCTTTGATATAATTTTAAAATCATTTATTTCGGTTACGAAACGTGCAAAAGAAAATGTGATTATTGATTTGGAAATTCTCTACAATAGTTATTTGAAGCATTTTTGTCTAAAATTAATAGGAGTTTTACATAAAGAAACAATGAAATTTTCAATTTTAGACATTTTTTACACATAACGGCATTAAAATTGTTTGTTTATATCTTAGTTACCAAAGCTGAAACTGAAAATTGCACCCGAAAGAAGTTTACACCCTTGGACGAATAAAAGCCAATCGCCAGGCTTCAAATTTCGTCCGTAGGAGTAAACCTTTTTTTCAGCCCTCTTTAACGTAAATAACTATTATTCACAATCATTATAGTAACATACCGATTCTTAACCTTACGTCATTCCTAACTATAATAACAATCTCTTGGGTTGGAAATAACAGATTTCACTTCCATCTCTTGGGTTGGAAATGTTTATGTAGAGGTGCCTAGCAACATTGTCATAGATCCTTATAATAAGGTAGGCTAAAACAAATTTTAAGAGAGCTGTCAAAAATATTAATAAAATTAAAGATTATAACTCATTGATTTATTTTGAAAATTATTGAATTAAAATGACGATGATTGTGAATAAAATAGTGTACTTAACCTTCACCTCTCGGTAATATACATAAGCCCTCGGCTGTGATGAAAGATCTCCCACCTCGGATGTAATATACTATTACATTTCGTCTCCGAAAATATATTGGATTCATACACATATGATTTTCACATCTTACATAGAAAAATCTGATCATAAATACTTATCATTAATTTAAAATACTAATTCATTAAAAAGCAGACAATAAAAATTATTTAGCAAAAAAGCAAAGGTTTTAATGAAACATTACTTTTTTCATAAATGTTCACATCTTGTCCAAAATCGTCTTCGCCAATATTCCCTGTACTTCTTAATTGGATTAACAACTGTAGAAAATCATTCCTGAAAACTTTTTCTTTGAATCTGTAGTCTGTGGCATTTCGGACCATATCGGATATAAAATTAATGGAAGATTGTGAATGACTGCCCTGTTTTAACATTAGAAGAACTTCAGGAACAATAATTGATAAATTTGCTTTTACGATGTTTGTATATGCACCATTTGATCTTGTAAAGTTTTGAATAAATGTGCACATTTTGTTCATGGGATCTGAAAAACTGTTGGTTTCGACACCAAATGCTGTTGTGCTTATTACATCGACAGTATAACGGGCACATACATCTCTACACTAAAACATATATAAATAAATATATCAGCACGGCTTATTGCCTATTTCATTTTAAAATTTGATTCTTTTCTCGTTTCTTAATTATTACATAATTTGTTCGAAAATAAAAAATCGTGGAAATCTTACATTTATTGTTTCCCCAGTTTCTGCCGCCTGTTCCAAAGCATTCTGCAATTGTTCCGCAGTTTTAATTATCGTTGGGTACATCATTTTCAGCTTTCCAGATGTAAAAACTGGGGAAAGTTTATTTCTAAGATTCTTCCATTTTCCTCCAGACAATCTAAATAAATGTAAAGACAATGGATCACTTTCTCCATCACTGTGAACGCCTCTGTCTATAAAACTATTGAAATCTTTTACTAAGATGTGCCTCAACAGCTCTGGATCCTACAATATGAATTTAAGAATATAAATAAATATTAATAAATTATTATAATTTATTTTAATTACTTGCAAAATACAAGGTCAGGATTATTATTTGAATATGATTAAAATATTTACAGTACAGATCAAACTGCGTAGTAATTTGTAATAGTAATCACAATATTTATCAGGGCTTACATCATAGCGATTTAAAAAATAGAGCCCTTCGTCATAGAAATAAATTATAAAATAGGTAATTACTAAAAGTACACTTTAAAACTGTATGATAGAGAGAATAGAGACTATCCAAGTTTAAAAAGTTATTGATTTCTAAAATATTCGAGTTTTTAATGCCCTTAACATCTGCGTCTCTCATCTACTCCATTCCAAATTCTTACTTAACACTTTTTTGGAGTACGAAATTCATTTTCTTAGACTTAGAAAATATTCGTAGTTTTTAAATTAAATAAAATAAATATATCATCACGGCATATTACCTATTACTGAGTGGCCAGTATCTACAACGCATGTAGAAATCGGTAATGATGATATATTTTTACCGTGTACTGTGGAGGGTGCACCACAGGGATCACTTTTGTGTGATTAAAAGTCTGCACTGGCCTGGATCGAACCCGGGTTACAAGATTGGCAAGCAGACACTATATCACAGACAACAGGTTTATCTGTGACTATACGCACACGGCCACGCGACCCCATTGCATTAATTATTTTAATAAATTGCTTATTATGCTTACACATTTCCAATTATTGATCACGAAAGTTCTTTTAATAGTTATTTATGTATTAAGAGAGTAAGGAGGCTTTTATGGCCTGCGGTGGGATTTTGAGCCTGAGGCGTAAGCCGAGGGATAAAAACACGTCAGAGGCCATAAAAACAAGTTACGCTCGTGGTACATACAAAACTTTATGCACGGACGAAAATTTTCAAATTATGAGTGTTAGAAAAATTGTATTGAAAAGAATTTGTCCTCGCACATCCAGTATCTAGTGCTATGAAAGCGGAGAACAACAGTTTATTGTTTGTTTATTAGTTATGTCATTTGAGTTTTATTTTGTGTATCTCCGTGCTTTCCATATAAATATCACAAAATTAAATTTTATTTTTCATTAAAGAATATCAAAATTTTCAATTTGTAATAAAAACTTTTCATGTTGTCTGTTTAAATTGTTTATATTGTAGGTTATAATTTGGTTTGACGTTTTATTATAGCCCGGTGGGCTATAATGAGACCCATGGGCTATAAAATGACGTTTATGTCAAAGAAATTCGTGTATAATTGTCAAATTATGATACGTCCGTGCATAAACATATTTACAAATTTTTAGAAATGTTGAAATAGATCACTTAATGTGACACCAATTATTAGCGAAATCCACTGTTTGAGAAAAAAAATTTGAAATAATAAAAATTAATAAATATGAATACTTACTTTAATGAACAATGCTGGTTTATGTAAAAAGTACACCCCCGCATAAGGACCTTTAATTTGTTCATGTATCGCTCTTAAAACATCATTAACATGAGACGTCCCATCAAAACATTTTGCTATATTTCCAAACAAAAATGTGGGCTCTAAATATTCCACTCCACGTTTCTTCCAATATTGATATTTTTGTTTAAAATAAATATAAACTATAAACACCACTAATAAAACTAAAACTGCTAAATAATATAATAAAGTAATAAAACAATCTAACAAAACAGCCATCACGAAAGTTGTTTAGCAACTGATGCAAATTCGGTCGCAAATAAATGTCCTTGTGAAACTAAAAGATGATTTGCTTATTTGCATACTTATCAAATTTTATTTTTTATTTTCTGAAATCATGTGTTTTATAATAAATTTTTAAAATGTTACATAATATTTTCGCATTATAGGATCAAACATATCATTAAATCAATAATACATTTTATATATTTCAATATTAACCCGCGACGATAATATAATGGACAGGTACTTGGAAATAAACTTTTATCGTTAATTTGTTTTGGAACGATTTATAATAATTTAAATTAGGTTTATAGTGATGCCAAAAACTTACATTTTTATCAAAAATAATTAACTTTTTATTCATTAATTTTTTCAAAATTATGAAACTTTAATGCATTAATTTGTCTTGACATACTTGGATGAAATATTTTGACTTTTATTTGATGTATCTTCATTTGTTTTTAATCCAAGAAATATTAAAACCTAATTAAATTATATATAGCTAGCTTTTTCTAATCTTTTTTAGAATGATGAAAAATTATATATATATATATATATATATTTGTACGTCTGTTAAAAAAGCACACTTTTTTCATTAAAATGAGTTTATGAAGTATGTCTTTTTTAACACAATGTGTTAACAAGTGTGAAACAAAGTGCACTTTTTTTTAAGTGTCTTATTTCACTTATAGGATTTGACGAACTCGCCTAGGTACGGTTCGTTTGGTCAAACTTTCCTATTCGTGAAATTAGAACATACTTTTTACTATTGTTGCATAAATAACTATTTTGGATTCGTGTATAAATAAAGTTATTTCAGAGTAGGTATTTCACAATGTTTTATTCAATTTGCTTTTCTCTGAATAAATCTTACAGTAATATGATCGACAGGTACATGGGAAACATTAAAAGGACGAAATTTAAAATCTTTTGCATTTATAGTTTCTGCACACGGTTCCACTTTAAATTTCTTCAAGACCCAAACCAAGCCCACTGCACACAGCTTCAGCCCAAACTTTTTCCCTAAACACAGAAAAAACAATACCGCGTTCAACACCGCTCAACGCTGGAATCGCTGACCTCCGAAGTTTGACGAACACAATGAATGGACGAATGTAATTGGTCCAGCAATTGCATTCGGCAATCATCGGCACGCAGCGGTGCTCATCGCTGCCAGCGCTGCCTGGGTGCTGAACGCGCTCATTGTGTTTGTCATATCCATGACGACTTGACATTTGATTGAAAGCAATGCATTTGCTTGTCTCGTTTAAAATGAAACAGATCACTTCTCTGCCAGTTTTTGGGACGGTTTTTCCTCTGGCAAAAGGAGAGTTTTTCCTGATGCATGTTCGCCGTCCAAGTTATTGCCGGGCATACATATATTGTCTAGAAAATTGTATACATAAAAAAGGTAACATTTACGAACTTTTCTTATTACCTTGGTTACTTGTTGCTTATGTTTTTTCACATTTTTATATCAATTTTTCCCCTGAAGAAGGCACCAGTTTATGCTGCCGAAACGTTGGGTTTTAATAATAAATAAATAAATAAATAAATAAATAAATAAATAAATAAATAAATAAATAAATAAATAAATACAGAACTTAAACTAAAAAGGTAGTATTATTCCAATTATTAATATGAGTTCTGAAAGATATTTTAATAATAGGGAACGAATTTAATATTTGATAAGACATCAATAGAGGTTAATTTTGTTAAGATAATTATACCTGCTTTCTAAATTAAATTTAGTTGTAGAAAAAATATTGTGTGCACCTTGTGCCCGAGTGATTTTCTGAATCGGCTAAATTTCTTACAATATTAAAATATAATACTTCTGTCAAATTCATTACCCATGTTTCATTTTAAATGAGACAGACAAATACATTGCTGTCAATCAAATGTCAAGTAGTAACTTATAAGAAAATTCAAAGATTATCTGTCATATTGACAAGATGTCATTGGAGGTTAATTTTGTTTAAATAATTATACCTGTTTTATAAAATTTAAATTTAGATGTGCACCTTGTGCCCGAAATATGTTTAATGCTCTCGAGTGGTTTTCTGACTCGGCTAAATTTCTGACAATATTTAAATATAATCCTTCTTTCAGATTCGTTCCCTATGTTTCATTTTATATGGGACAGGCAAATACATTGCTGTGAATCAAATGTCGAGTCGTAACTATAGATATGACAAACCCAGTGTTTCACGTTAAAAAATACTCACGGTATAATATTCTTATTTTATACATAGCGAAATATCTTTACCTATACAGTTCCGTGGTCCATCCCCAAACGGCAAATAAGTATAAGGAATTATATTTCCTCTGTTTTCTGATGAAAACCTTTCAGGATCAAATTTGTGAGGATTGGGATAATAGGCTGGATCATAGTGTAAACCAATTACACTCATAAGTACTGAAGTCCCTTTTTTCAAGTGTACATTTGAATTTGGTATAGTATAATCCTGTGTAACGCGTCTTGTAAGAAATCCTAAAGTTGGGTACATTCGTAATGTTTCTGCGGAAGAATAAAATAAATTTTGTTTCACACTCACATTTCAACAATTCAATAGAAAACGGAAAAGGATTTGTGTAAAATTCATTAATGTTACTGAGATTTGAAACCAAGACCCAATACTATAATTTACTAACCATGAACAACCATTTCTAAGTAAGTCATGTCAGTAACAGACTCATACGTTATTTGTCCGCCATGTCTCTCAAGTGATCTATCAATGTCGTCATGTACTCGTTTTTGTATATTTGGATGAAAAGCTAGCAAATGAAGACAAAATGTTAAGGTGTTTGCTACGGTATCAACTCCAGCATAGAACATTGTATATACACTTGCAGACAACTTTTCAATGGATAATGCATTATTGACTAAAATAAAATACATATTTAGCGATTTTCATTAAAAAACATTTTAAAAAATACTCATGTTATGCTATTTACTTTTGTTTGTAACTCCGATGACATTATTTGGTATTCCATTATCTGGGTTTTTAAGCTGTATCAATACTTGCATATAATCATTTCTAACAATATTAGCTTTTTCTCTTTGGTGTACTACATCTTTTACCACTTCAAATACTTCTAAATTTGATTTGTTGTATATACTTTCCATTCCAAAAAAGTATAAAATTTTTGGTGCTAAATGACTTATCAGAAAACCTAAATATCTTTTATATGGTACATCTTCAGTAATTGTTTCTATAGCTTTCCATATAGCGTTATTGTCATTTTCAAAACTGTTGACTTTTACTCCAAGTATTATTGGAGCAAAACAATCGCAAGTGAATTTCATACATAGCTCAGATATCTGAAGTAAAGAAAAACTATTGTACTTTTCACGAAAACACTGGATAGACATCCACAACTTTCCTAATGTTCACTATCTATCATAATCTGCGTTTAAAGAAATAAAAGCAAATCGAAATTTTGACAGCAATGTATTATAGTTCATTCGACATTTTATTTCGATGCAATATTGTCAATTTAAACCTTGTTTAATATTTACTATACGTTGATGCAATCGACCATAAATATTAAATACTTAATATTGTTTATATTTTGTGATTTAATTTTCTTTCATAAATTGTAATTTTAATTTTGTATTCTTATAAAAATTTTATACGGACCACTATTTTCGAGAAAATAGCCAAAAACTCATTTTTACAGCTTTGATTCATGATGGCGCCTCACGCAGAGCCTTCCCAAGGTCACAAATTAGAATTTTTCATCCTCTTCTTCACACAAACAACATATGTTAAAATCGTTTTTACGCCAACTTTTGTAGGACAACGGACTTTTTTGGTCTCCATTAACTGTACTATAGATTAGCCACATTTTAGGAATAAAGATTTGTTATTTGCAAATAATTTCATAAATATAATGAAAGTATTTTTTTTTTAGAACATCAAGCCAAACGGAGATATCTAATCAAGGTTTAAGCATCGACATGATAATTGGATTTTAAGACTAGATAACAAAATGCAATCGATTTCATTCAGTTGACAGATAATATGCCTTCACCATGGTTGCCCCATATTGGCATTGCAATCACTTTAATGCTTTTAGTTCTCAACAATTTCATACTGCCAAGTAGCATAGTATACAATCTTCAAACTTACATCTACTTTAGTATTGTCTTTTAAGATACCCTCGCAAACTTGTCCAACAACATTTATTGTCTCAATCATTCCTTTTATTTTTGCCCCAGTAAATGAAGGAGAAAGTTTAGCCCTCATATTTCGCCATGATTTACCATGTAAACGGAATAAATGAGCTGAAAGAGGTTCTTTTTCTTCATTGCACTCTATTGCTCTATCAGTAAAATGGTTAAAGTCTTTCACTAAAATCTGTTTTATTAATTCTGGATCCTAAAACGAAAAAATCATTTTACAATAGTTACAGCAGTTCTTATTTCACGATTCGTCAAATCTTATGAATGTGAGAAAAGTGCCACACAGAAAAAAAGATTTGAAATTTTGTCTAATTATAATTAGATATTATTTTATTAGGGAATATGTCTAATAATTTAGTATAATTTACAAATCTTAATTTAACATGTCTGTTGTTACACAATTACTATATTATATCCCGGTGTGCTTTGATTGTATAATTCTTCGTGGTATCTTACATTGTTTATTATTTGATCTATTTCTTCAACGGTCCACTTTTCTGTCATGTTATTATAATAATTTCCAACCTATACATGCATACAAATGTTAAGCAAAATAAATGAAATAAATTTCGTTTTTGGTTATAGGTTACAGCTAAATTGGTATGACTAATATGAGCAAACTGAGCATGCGTAAACAGTACGATCGCTGTCGATTGACTAAGAAAATCAAACATGTTTGATAATATATCAAACCATTCGCCAATGTTCGATATCGTTCGTTTGTAGTCGATGCTTGCAGTGTGACTATTACCATAAGCTAGTGTTAGTTTAATTTTTAGTCGATTGCAATCAATCAACGACAATTGATCACACTTGTCCAATGTGACCGTTGCCTTATAGTGTCTAGATGCCAATCTGGTAACCCGGGTTCGATCCCGGCCAGTGCAGGCTTTTAATCGCACAAAAGTGATCGCTGTGGTGCGTTTCAATTTTTTGCTGTTTCCCAGCATCATCTAGAACAATTATTAAAAATATAAAGAAATATATCTGAATAAATATATCATCACGTCTTTTACTCATTTCTGGGTTATTATTTATTTATTTTCAATTTACTTAAAATTTATAAAAATAGGTATGTATAACAAATCAAGTTAAATTGTAATATGCAATTCTTGTATGTAACAAATAAGAGAGCATTTATTTAAATGTCTTTATTATATGAAATGACATTCAACAAATTTATTTGTATACGAGTTAAGAACATAATCTTTTAATGGTGTTACTTATATATAGATCATTCCCAAGGTCAAATATTAAATTGCAAGTACAGACAAGTCTAATAAAATAGAAACATTTAAAGAAGACTGGTATTATTATGTAAGAGCATTTATTACCATTATCTAATATAAATACCTTCACAAATAAAGCTGGATGATTGGCAAAGTACAAGCCGGCGAAAGGCCCTTTTGTTTTTTTGTAGAAATCATAATAAATGAAATTTATTGACACCTCCGCTTTGAAGAAGTACCAAAAATGGCCGAACAGAAAATTTGGGATCTCAATAACTTGAACCCCTTGTCGTTGCCAGTAGCGAAATATATGCCATAAATATACATACAGTAAAATGCAAATAGCAATAGCCATGAAAATTGTAATATATACCCAGGTACTAATCATGTTGCTACTATCAAACTAAAATAAAATAATGAATATTGAAATTTATATAACATATTTCAAGTAATTGTTCAACAATTATAGTGGCAAATTAAAAAAATTATACCAATTTCGCATTTACATACCTTATTATACCGATAGCGTTTTATAACAACTTTTTGATTGTCATTTTCGTTGCTAAATGAAATACTTTTTAGCACTAGTGCTTAAAAATGACAGTTTAATGCGTAAAAGTAACAGTTTTATGAGTAAAAGTATTTCATTTAGCAACGAATATATGACCCTGACGTCTGCCTACTTTTTAATTTTGAAAAATTCAAAATGTTAATATTTGAGAATAAATCTGTTTTAAAGCGCTTTTATAAAAAAATCTTGTATGTAATACATTGCGAAATGAGTGTTTTAAGCACTTAACGTGTTGTACCACTCGCTTACCCTCGTGCGTACAAATTTCACATCGCGTGCATAAAACACTATCATTTCGCAAATTATTATATAAATAACTATTAAATGATAGTTTATGCAGTATTTTTCATAGTAGGTAATAGAAAAAAGATTAGCATCAGAAATAGTCATAAAAAACCACCCCTCACACTTGTGATGTCGGTGTACGTACAGCATGTTATTCATAGCCAATATAAAAACAGTTCACGTTATTTATATAAATGAAAGTAAGCTATAGTTTGTCACATGTTAAACTGTATGTACTCTGACGTCACATTCTGTTTCAGATCACGTAATTTTTTCAAAATATCACACATAGGTACCTATTTCAATATTTAATTGTAAAATATCTGATAGATATTTCTTGATATTGTCGAATTTTATAAGTCACCTGCATATGTATATAAAGAACGAAACATGCATTTATATTTATACAGATCATGAAGCAAATATAATAATGACACTCTTATGATAGTACATAATACCTTTAACAATGTATCCAATATTTTATGCAAAATAGTTTATCTATTTAAATTATAGTGATAATAATATCATTCAGGGTCTTTGCAATTATTCTGTTAACAACACAAAGCTGATTGTGCTATTCTTATCAGGAGACTTACACGTGCAATAAGTGGCGGATTGGCGGGAGGGTAAAGGGGATAATTACCCCATACTGTTAGAAAGTAACCTACAAATACACAATTCTTGAGAAAAACAATTATTTGTTTGTTTTTCTGCTTTTCACTTTTTAAAATGTGGGCTTAGTGGAAGAAATATATATACCTGCGTGAAGTTGGCCCCCCATAGTTTTGTAATAATTAAACAAATAATGTTAATCAATTGTGATTCGTTAGTGAATGATTGTACCACAAACTATTTCGTTTGTACCTTAATAGTTAATTAATGGGGGATTACGGTTCAATCGAATTAAAGGAAATTAGTAAAAAAAATACGAATGTATATGCTGAATAACGAATATTAATAAAAAAATGAAATGGTATAATTGAGATATTTCGGAAATAAAGGGTTTTTTATTATAGCGCTTCGACACTAATATGAAAAAATTTTGATTGGCGACCGAGAGACCACCTATACATGCATTACAAATAACGTGTTAGGAGGTGGGGATTACTACCAATAGAAGTTAAGAAATTCAAATTCGAAAGGAGGGGCTAACATTCCTGTACTGCAGTTTTAAAACAGTTTTTATTTTAACATAAATTTCTTGCATTAAACTTAATAATTTAAATACACCTGTAATTATAAAGTATGTAGACTTATACAGTGTTATAATATTCATTTATTTTTATGTAAATATAACTTAAAATAGCATATATTTCAAGAACATTTAGGTCCATGATGAAAACAGTTTGATATAAAAACACATAAATGTGACATCACGTCAATCTTTTCAAAATTCGGGAGACCATAACTCGCTTATTAATAGGAATTTTCTCGCCCGATTTTCATCAATAGTCTTAGTTTTCCTAATATTTTCAGATGAAATTATAAAAAAAAAAATGGCGTAATCTCCCATTATATCGATTTTTAATATGGGGGGCTAGCTTCATCACAGCCCCCCGCATATTATAATTTGTAATTTTTTCTCCGTAGTACGTTTGTGATTCATTAGTGAACGATTGTACTACAAACCGTTTCGTTTGTACCTTAATAGTTAATTAGTTAAAACGATTTCTTAATACGAGGGGCCCAACTTCACGACAGCCCCCCATATTATAATTTGAGATTTTTTCTTCATGATAGGTTTGTGATTTGTTAGTGAACGATTGTACCACAAACCATTTCGTTTGTACTTTAATATATAATTAGTTATAGCAATTTTAAAACAGAGGGCCTGGCTTCGCAGCCCGCTGTATGAAAATTTATTATTTTTTTGCGTGGTCGATTTGTTATTCGTTCATATATATGACACACATTTGTAGATACTTTAAATTTATAAAAATACTGGTACGATTGATCATTAATTGAAACAAGAGTGAGATTACGCAAAGAGATTCAGAACTTCAGGTAGTAATTTTAATAATATGTAATACTTAACATACTGATGTTGGAAAAGAATAAATGAATAAATATATGTATCATAGCAGCATATGTTTTCTCAAAAAGTAATATTGATCTGGGGTAGAAATAAAACATATGATATACATCTATGCAAAGAAACATGTATAAATTTTGTTAGTTTTTAAATTAATCTGGATGAAAATTAGAGTATTTGCTATGCAACCCGTAATATGAGTACATTTCAAACGCAGCTTTATTTTTTTGTATATTTAGACAAATTTTGTTCAATATTTTTAAGATATGGTGGTTTATAATCTAATCTAATACATATGTTGTATATTTACTTATATGTTGTATATGTTACGAACTATTTATCTGCTCTACTTTCTTCAAATGAATGAAAAATTTCGTTCTTCGTGAATTTTTCATTCTTCTCTACGTTCTCATAAAACCTACATCACAAGACTTCAATGAATATTGAGTTAATCCGTGTACCGACTGAGGGAGATTATACAATTCCTAGTAATGACGTACAGGACGAAGTAGCCCATGGTCCATGAAATAATAGGAAATTGTAATATATTGTTTCGGAAAATATCTTAAGATCATCATGAACATTAGTCTTAGTTGTTCTACAGAACGAAACGTTACTTTAACTACGTCGATAGTGTTTCAAGTTTGTTGATAAAGGCCGATTACAGTTCTCCCAATTCTATAGAAAGACAATATATGTGTTTGATAATATTGGAAGATATAGTAGTATAATAGTAAAACAGCATGATGATCCAAAGTACATTGGCTGTATGCACGGGGTAGAATATTTATTTTTGCTGTCACACATTTCTCTCAATAATTATGTATCAAAAATTTACATAGTCCTTCGAAGCCTAGTTCTTCGAGTCAAATTTAATGTTGTGAAAACATTTAGTAATACATCCCTGAAGTATAAAGGTTGAATATGAAAATTCGTGGCTAGCTTTTAACAAACCAGTGTTACAACACTTTGTTCCACACTTAGCTTTACAAAAATGTTTTATAAAAATATTTTAACTTTATTAGTGACCGAGTAAACTTAATTTAAATATGTAACAAAAATACTAAATGTCGAACTTATTTCACCTACTCAAGGTGTCGAGAAGAGGGATAATTCATGTTCACAATTCTCTTGATTTTAACATTTATTTGGACGTTTCGGAGGTCCAAAAACCTCAATCTTCAGCATTTTACATTATTTTCTAAGTTTTTACATTTGATGTTTTGTGGTAAGATGTGTTCTCTTACAAAACCCCCGTAAATCTGAAAAGAGGGTTGAACTTCACCTCCATCCTAGTTTTTTGAGGGATTAAGGCTTGAATAGAAAATTCTTTTTTTGTAAAATGAATGTAACCGACACTTTTGTTACCTCGACCACATGGTGACAGGTTTGAATTTAAAAATTTACGGGGGTTTTGTAAGAGAACACATCTTACCACAAAACATCAAATGTAAAAACTTAGAAAATAATGTAAAATGCTGAAGATGGAGGTTTTTGGACCTCTGAAATGTCCAAATAAATGTTAAAATCATGAGAATTGTGAACATGAATTATCCCTCTTCTCGACACCTTGAGTAGGCGAAATAAGTTCGACATTTAGAATCTTCATACAAGATACCAGAAATTAGAAAAAAAAAGTAACAAAAATAGGTTTACATTTATCTATAGTTGTCTGACACGTCAGGTTGTCCCATATTTTAATTTTTCAAATAATTTGTGTTGACTTTGTTCTAATTTGTTCCGTATAAACAACGGAGATGCATACAGCGAATGTACTTTGGATCATCATGCTGTTTTACTATTATAAATTATTTCTTACATGTATATATATATATATATATATATATATATATATATATATATATATATATATATATATATAATTGCTTACCTTTAACTACTTATTTATCTTCCAATATTATCAAACACACATATATTGTCTTTCTATATAATTGGGAGAACTGTAATCGGCACGTTATGAACAAACTTGAAACACTATCGACGTAGTTAAAGTAACGTTTCGTTCTGTAGAACAACTAAGACTAATGTTCATGATGATCTTAAGATATTTTCCGAAACAATATATTACAATTTCCTATTATTTCATGGACCATGGGCTACTTCGTCCTGTACGTCATTACTAGGAATTGTATAATCTCCCTCAGTCGGTACACGGATTAACTCAATATTCATTGAAGTCTTGTGATGTAGGTTTTATGAGAACGTAGAGAAGAATGAAAAATTCACGAAGAACGAAATTTTTCATTCATTTGAAGAAAGTAGAGCAGATAAATAGTTCGTAACATATACAACATATAAGTAAATATACAACATATGTATTAGATTAGATTATAAACCACCATATCTTAAAA
This sequence comes from Ophonus ardosiacus, assembly GCA_943142095.1. Lineage (NCBI taxonomy): Eukaryota > Metazoa > Arthropoda > Insecta > Coleoptera > Carabidae > Ophonus > Ophonus ardosiacus. The sequence continues at coordinate 23,038,671 of OW964829.1, read as the reverse complement.
ATATTGAACAAAATTTGTCTAAATATACAAAAAAATAAAGCTGCGTTTGAAATGTACTCATATTACGGGTTGCATAGCAAATACTCTAATTTTCATCCAGATTAATTTAAAAACTAACAAAATTTATACATGTTTCTTTGCATAGATGTATATTATATGTTTTATTTCTACCCCAGATCAATATTACTTTTTGAGAAAACATATGCTGCTATGATACATATATTTATTCATTTATTCTTTTCCAACATCAGTATGTTAAGTATTACATATTATTAAAATTACTACCTGAAGTTCTGAATCTCTTTGCGTAATCTCACTCTTGTTTCAATTAATGATCAATCGTACCAGTATTTTTATAAATTTAAAGTATCTACAAATGTGTCATATATATATGAACGAATAACAAATCGACCACGCAAAAAAATAATAAATTTTCATACAGCGGGTTGCGAAGCCAGGCCTTCTGTTTTAAAATTGCTATAACTAATTATATATTAAGGTACAAACGAAATGGTTTGTGGTACAATCGTTCACTAACAAATCACAAACCTATCATGAAGAAAAAATCTCAAATTATAATATGGGGGGCTGTCGTGAAGTTGGCCCCTCATATTAAGAAATCGTTTTAACTAATTAACTATTAAGGTACAAACGAAACGGTTTGTGGTACAATCGTTCACTAATGAATCATAAACGTACTACGGAGAAAAAATTACAAATTATAATATGCGGGGGGCTGTCGTGAAGCTAGCCCCCCATATTAAAAATCGATATAATTAATTAACTATTAAGATACACACGAAATAGTTTGTGGTACAATCGTTCACTAACGAATCACAAACGTACTACGAAGAAAAATATTACAAATTATAATATGCGGGGGGCTGTCGTGAAGATAGCCCCCCACATTAAAAATCGTTATAATTAATTAACTATTACGGTAGAAACAAAATAGTTTGTGGTACAATCATTCACTAACGAATCACAATCGATTAACATTATTTGTTTAATTATTACAAAACTATGGGGGGGCAAATTCACGCAGGTGATAATATATGTGCCAAAATATAGAATTTGAAAAAATGTCAAACTTAATCACATTTTTATATAATTATTCATTTAATTATTGTAATCATTTTTACCTCCCGCTACCCTAGGTAAGAGAGGTATAGGGATCGTGCTAAAGAACTTATTAGTTTTTAGTGTATATCGGATAACAGGACGTATCACTTGTACAAGCTTTTAATAGTTTTTCTTCAAATAAATACATTGAATATAATTTTGCAACAACTTTTAGTAGTAAAAATTGAATATAATGGTACAAACTTTCAATATATATTTCTACGCATGACTTAAACATAAAATTTTGGGTTAACCTACCTTCACAGGCCGGTTTAACTTTTCTGTTAAATTAAACTTGGAAACTGGTTAATGATCAGCTAAATTTATGTTAAATAAATCTTGTACAGAGATACCGAGCCTTAGAATCATTTCATTGTCTCAGACATCGCAGTATATTAGCAGTGAATAAAACAATTAATTGCAACATTATGATTTTTATTATATTTGCTTACGTCATATATTGATGTAAAACTTACATTAATATTTGATATGTGTACAATTCAAACAGGTATTGTCTATGCCTATACTATCCATTGTTCCATGAATATACTTTATTTTTATGACGTTGCCGCCAAGATGTACAGATGAAACAAATTCGAGTTTCTTACATGAAAAACTTGCTTATTAGGCACGCTACTGAAAATTGATGTAGTTCTTTATGGGCCAACTTGTTGAGGCATTAATAAAAACCACATGATTTTCTATCGTCTTTTGTTTTTGAGCTATAGGCTAAAACTTGATTTTCTCTTATTTTGAAAATACATCATATTATCTCACTTAAGATAAAGAAAAAAATGTTTAGATATTTTTTCTACAATATTTTAGAATAACGTGTGGTCTAATTAGACTTTTTGAAAAATTAATTATTCTCGAAAACACGAAGTCATAGTTTTGAATAAAAAAAAAAGCAATTACAGATCATCATTTGTTGAGTAAAAATAAAAAAATACCTAACATGAAAAATAAACAAAAGATTGAATACCACTTTTCTACAGGTCTGCATTTGTATGTTTGTAACTGACAGGTTAATGTCATTGTCAAAAAACGAATCCCTTCAAATTAATAATGGTGCGACAGTTTAAGAACAAAATAGTAAATAAAGCAATAGTTATATGTAAAGGAACATAATATAGTTTGCACTATTAGTGAATGAAGAATTAAATTACGGGAGGTATTGTGTTGGCCACATTAGATTTTTTCTTTATCTTTTACAATAAGCGAGATATGACGTATTTTCAAAATAAGCGAAAATTAAGTTTTAGCCTCTAGCTACAAACACAAAACAACAAAAGACGAAAGAAAGTTCCTTAGGTGCCTATTAATGTTGCCTCAAACAGTTGGCCCATAAAGACCTGCATCAATTTGCAGTACCTCGTTTTGATATAGACGTTCTCTTTTAAAGCGATGTTAATGTTCAGGGGCGGATTGCCCTATCGGGCGATCGGGCAAATCCCGAAGGGCCGAGTAGTCCAAAGGGCCGGTTGGCCGCCTTCAATTAAATAATGTGGTCAGAATATATTTTTTTATAATTTAAAAATATAAATTTTGGACAATTACTCTAATATTTGGAAAACAAATAATTTTTTCGTGGAACTTCGATAACTCGAAATTGAATACGAGTATGCCAGAAAAAAATTCGCGTTATCAAAAAAAGTTCGAGTTATTGATTACTACATTATAATAAATTAGAAAGATACATAGTATATGAGTATATACACTTACATAAATATAGGATAATATAATGGATATCTGTTGGAATAAAAATTTTTTTTTCCTGTACATATAAATTTTTCGTCCAGTTTCAAAACTTACAATTCAAACCAAATAAAAAGAATTTGGAGTTTCCCCAAAATATTCGACTTAACGAAATTCTGTTCCTGATGGATTCCAGTTTTCGGTTTAAGTTACCAAGAATTTCGAGTAATTTTAAGGTCTATTTATATTAAAAATTATATGCATTTTTTACCCCAGGCAATATTGCCAATGTATTTCGTTCCAAATATTAAATACTAGGGTTTTTTTATGTTGGTATCATCGGAAAATTCGAATTTCAAAGCCAATTCTATTGGTCTATAGGCCTAGACCGGTAACATGTTTCTGGACAATTTTGAAATACATTAAATACATTTACTTACCGGATGGAGACACAAAAATATAATAATATACATATAACAGTGTGATAATTTTCATAAATAAAAATTATTATACACTGATAAAAAAAAAATCAGACACTTTGATTTTTAATTTTTATTTTTGTTATTATCTCGAGAACTATAAGAGGTACAAAGTCGGTTAATTAGACAAAAATTGTCCTATATTAGGATACCATTTTAGCAATGTATTGTTTTGTTTGGTAGTGTAGCGTGAAATACAGAAGTGACAAAAAAATGAATATCGCCATAAAAAGTGTCCTACAGAAGTGCAAATCAAAATCTGGAATCATTTCATACTTAGAAGTTTTTCAAAAATGAAAAAATCCATAAAATTTTCATATTTGTCTGTATCTAATGACCTATGCATTTCTTCTGAATAAACAATACATTGCTAAAATGGCTTCCTAATATAGGACAACTTTCGTCTAATTAACCTACTTCGTAGCTCTTATAGTTCTCGATATAATAACAAAAATTAAAAAGACAAGTGTCCGATTTTCTTTTTTTTTTCAGTAGTGTACGAGCATGTATTATATCCTTTTCACTCTGAAAAGGGCCGGACTAAGAATAATCGCCCGGGCCGATTTACTTCTCCAATCCGCCCCTGTTAATGTTATTCTCTAACCGAACATACAATAATTTTCGAAGTCTCGAATGGCGATGATTGGGTTGAAGGAATCTCATCGAACCTTAGGTCCAGTTCATTGCACCACGCCCCCGCCTCAAATGAAGCAGGAGTGCTAGCAAGATCTCCCAAGGTTAATATAAATCCAAAGAGCCTATGTGATGTGGATATTACCCACAAACTTCAACTAATAACAGAAGGAAAACGAAAAATAAATACATTTCTCATAGGAATTAGTCAGAAATACAACAAAAGTAACCCGAAATTTAATTCATTACAAATTAGGTAATTGCATGATACCTAATTGGTAATAAGAATAAACTAGTTCAACTTATAAACCAACATCCCACTCACAATCACAATTCGCATTGCGCCCAATTACTTACGATACACACATACATCAACACCAGGTCAAATCATCGCATCCGTAGGCACCCACATCCCCTCTGTGTCAGAATCAGATCATCAGTCAGTTGTCACCCAGCTTCATGACACACTGCGAAGTCAGACTCTCCGAATGACTGATACATAATTCCGATCCCGACCAGGAAAGGCGGTCATAAATCGGGTATTCCACTATTTCACTTTTTCCGGGACAATAGTGAGTGTTAGATAGTCTTAGATTAGTCTAGAATTGAAGAATAATGAAGAAAGTAGGCAAGATCATGAGACAGTTCTTCAGAATCATCAGAAAGAAATTTGCAGTGGATAAGTATACCGCGATGGAGTTCCAATATTCTTGTGGTTTTTAATAAAGTGAGTACGAATGAATTATTGTAATTAGTTACAACGGGTATTCTAATGTTTTTATTTATTTTATTTTCTAAAACTTTTACACATTTGTGTTACAAATCCAAAATATTGAGTTATTTAATTTGTTAAGGGTAGAAAAAGAAAAATCCAAGGTTTTTTCGGTGCAGAATGTATTTGAAATTTATTTATTTAAGTGGCAATCATGTTACTAAATTAAATTTTAATTTTTTTACATGATTCCAATATTTTTTAGTATAATCCACAATAAATTTTACTACATACCCCACTGTTGATTTATAAAAATAAATGTAATCAAACTGTTTCCCTCTTTCAGGAGAAAAAAATTGAATATTATATTTTATTTTTGTCATTTACCGCTAATTTTTTAAAAATTTCAAATAATAATTTCAAATATCCCAATAACATTCATGTTTATAGTCAGTATTATTTGACTTTTCTTTTCAGATCGTTACATACACGTGATTGGAAAAATAAGGAAAAACTAGCTATTTTCTTTATTATTAATTTTAGATTCATGTATATTTTAAATGGCAAAATAGAAGGCACGTTTTTAATGCTACTTTTTGGTGTGAAAACTGAAAAGATTTTTTTTTTTAATGAATAATTAAGAAAAACATTTGCATTTAAATTTAATTTTATTCTTTATTGAATCTTAGCCGAGACAGACGACAAAAATTAATGATCATTAACGGTTAGTTATAGTATGCGAACGTGAACTTGAGACTATTGACAGATGTCAAAATTGCGTCTATTAACAATCCAGAAAATATTGAATGTAGTAAGCTCTTGCTACTTATTCTATTGTACTCATACAGTACAAAACAATAAGTAACACGTACTTACTACAGTCAATATTTTCTGGTTTGTTAATAGACGCAATTTTGATATATATTGACATTTATCGAAATTGCGTCCCAAGTTCACATGCGCCTACTATATCTAGCCGTTAATGATCATTAATTTTTGTCGTCTGTCTCAGGGTTTAGATAGTTTGAAATGATCAAAAATAAATGATACTCCATGAAAATGTCAAAATATTTCCTAAATGTTATGGCTAAATGATAATGCAATAAAATTTTGTAATTTTGAAAATTTAATAACTAAGTTAATTTTTCATTAAAATTCAGTAATTTAAATTATTTTCAGGAGAACTTAGGATATTTTCAAGGCAAATAGGGGTATGTAAATTCCCCAACTTTATAATTTAAACTAGGTCTAAAATTTATAACAATATTAATTATTTGATTAAAAGATATGTATTTACGCAAGTTATAATTATTATTTAATTTTTGAAAGCAGTGTATTCAAAATAAAAAATGAGAAATATGTCTCTAAGAAAATAAATTCCTCACAATATTCGTGTAAAAATTGGACCATAGAGATAACATTTATAATAAGTAGATAACTTATGTTGGTCTCACAGGTAATAATATTATCCTATTTAGTAATTCTTACAGAAATGACAGATACATGAACTATAGAAATATTGCTAGTTGTAAATTTATGAAAAGGATTATGTAGAATGAGTCATTGTTTAGCGAATTGTCATTCTGACGACCTAAGTTCGAATACAGCAGAGTTGAGTATTATTATTTCTCCTCGCAGAAAAATGATACCTGTAGTCTGAAGTGCTTTTTCTACACCAACAATGAGTGCCCTTAAGATTAAATCTGATATTTACACATAGTCGCTTTAAGCTTGTCCAAAGTTTACTGGAATGTTTTAAGTTACTGTTAATATAGCAATGCCATAAATATAGCTTGACCTAAATCCAGGGCCGTAACTACCCTAGGCAGATCAGGCGACCGCCTAGAGGCGCTTACAAGAGTCACAATAAGAACGTAGGCAAAACATTGCAATTAAAAAAAGTTTTGAAAAAAGGAATTATTTTAAAAATAGAAAATTAATTATCAGTAGATGTTTTGTCTAGTCACGCCCTGCCTAAATCTACCTATCATAAATGATTCCTAGCGATTTTGTTCTCGATTCTTTATTGCATTTTTACCTCTTGCTATCCTTGATAAGGGAAGTGTAGGTAAGGATAAATGACCACGTTTTAAGGTTTTTCGCATTCAAGGACAGCGTCAATTTAACGTGCGTCAACTATGTATATTTAATTAGTGATAAAATAAGAAACATAAAATGTACTTCCCAGAAAAAGCCTGTAGTAATGTCTCTGGATTTTTGACAATGACATTTATGTCAATTACAAACATTTTAATTTTTCAACTGGTTTCCGTAGACTTTTTGATTAATTATTCAATAGATTATTTTATATATTTATAATTCTCTATCTCTAAATCTATAGAAGATATAATAAAAATGTTCAATGTATTGGATAGAGAATTTTATATTCTTTAATATTGTAATAACATAAATTTCCAAAAAATAATATTTAAAAGATTTTTTTTGAGAAAATACTACTTTCGGTTTTCTATTTGTTACCAAAATCTTTTCAACGTTTCCCATTAATGTCAGATTAAGGAATGCGTAGTTAAATTGATCTTTAGTCTTATAGAATTTGAGAAACCGTGTATCCACACATCCACACACAGACACATCATTGTAAAAATGTTAAAATCGGATTCTAGTGACCTTAAAACGTACTTATTCACTAAAATCTGAATATGCGATTTTTAGCATGATTCCAATACCTCTCTTAGCGAGTGGTAAAACGCCATTAGATTTTGGTGTAAACCAGATAACCGGAAATTGCAATTTACTTGAAGCTTAAAACAGCATTTCTTTAAAAAATACCTTAAATGTAATTGTAACCTATCATTTCAAATTAATAATAGCTTTGTTCGATGACATGTACTAGGTCGCCCTAGTGTTAACTTTCTTGCACTAACATGTTTTATGAGAAACGGGCAGCTTCTGGCAGGCTGTTCGATGACAAAAATTTTAAGAACTAGTGCTCACTTTTCTGACCTGACTCGCCAGGTAGTGTAGAAAGTGCAGACTAGGAGTGGGGGTAGCTAAATGTTGTTCGGTAGATATTTTAATTCTATCCTATCTACACATCTGTTTATTTAACCTAAAATTTTGTTTTGCTATATAAAGAATTAATTAATATATCTGTCTCTGAATCTGATGAAGAATCAAGTGATGATTGATCTTCGTCAGAATCGTTTATTAGTTCACTATGCTCTTTAAAACAGACATTTCTGCAGTCACTTTTTTTGCAGCTTTATGATATGACTGTGTTTATAAACAACCTAACCTTTTACACCTTTGGCTATGCTCGGCTTGATTACTCACAGCTGAGCAAACTTGCCCAAATATACACTAGTGTGTTTTATGAAACCACAAGAATTAGACTGTACTAGTGTACACTACACTGCACTGCACTATTCTGCTCTACACTTCAAGCACTTCTCATCGAACAGAGCTATTGATAACGTTTTAAAAAGAATATAGTAAATAAAACAATAGTTATATCATTGATTAAATAATACCAGTAGGTATTATTTAATCAATGGTTATATTATACGAATACAAAGGAACATAATATAGTGTCCAGCATCAATAAATATGTAGGTATGTATTTAAATTAATAAAAGTTAAATGGCGGAAGGTTATGTGTTTCTCAACTTAATGATTTTGTGTCTCTTAACATTTTTTCATTTGGGAAGTTTTGGATCCGGTTATTTATTTTCAAGATGAAATAACATTTCAGAAAAAATAAGTTCATTTAGATTTCAGAGGAATAATAATATAGGAAATTTAGGGTGAAAATTTCATATCTCGTGCTCGTGTCTACTACTTATTTAATTCAAGTATACCCTTCATCATTAGTTAATTTTGTTACCGTTCTATAAAGTATAAAATATTAACGATCAAGCGGACATACAGAGTGGCGCGTTTAAGACGATCCACCCTTAATAACTTTGAAACGAATTGTGACAGACAAACCCGGTTTACGATAAATGTTTTAGCATCTAGAGGGCCACATATTAATAATTTTTTTGTTTTTTATTTTTAATTCACTAATCTCACCCCCACCACTCTCAACTTTTAAATCTTAAATGTTAATATACCCCTTGTAACATATTAAATGAAAGCTTTTGAAAAATGCTATACAGGCATGTCAATAAATTGATATTTGAATAAACCGTTTTAAAGTTAGAAACAATAGTTTATAATATTTTATTGCATTCGATGCTATGGGAATGACAAAATAATAATAAAAAAACAATGGATTCGTCGAAAGGGGGCATTTGATTTGCCCGCTAGGTCTCCTGATCTGGCACCCAACGATTTTTTTCTTTAGGTCTATTTAAAATCAATTATTTATAAAACTCGACCTGTTAATCTCCAAGATTTAGGAAATAGAATTAGAAGAGGATGTCAAGTAATTCCAGAACAAACATTTCGGCGGGTGCAAATAGCATTTAGTGATAGGTTGTATCATTGTTTAGGTGTAAATGGCGCTCAGTTTGAGCATTTGTTATAAGGTTTTAAATTAAATTAAAATTACATTATTATTTCTAACTTTAAAACGGTTTATTCAAATATCAAATTATTGACATGATTGTATAGCATTTTTCAAGAGCTTTCATTTGATGTCTCAAGGAGTACATTGCAATGTAAGATTTAAAAGTTAACAGTGGTGGGTAGTGAGATTAGTGAATTAAAAAATGTCTATCACAATTCGTTTCAAAGTGGTGGATCGTCTTAAGCGCGCCAGCCTGTATATTACAAAGTAACATTTCTGAATTAAAGACGTTTTTTTGTGTTTCCTAAAAACCTATTGTATTATAGATACTTTGAGTTTACGGCGACGGTAGGGTGCCAATGACAATCAAAATTTGGAATATGCACATTGTAATATATGTTGTTTTTACGGCTGAACCTATAATTAAACCTTTCTAGAACTACAACTGGCTTTGAATTTACTTAGATGAACTTTTATGAGTATTTTATTTTTTTTTTAATTGTGTAGGTCCCCATTAACTTCCTTAATTTAACCTAAATTTAACAAATAGTGGTCTGTGAATATGGGTCATTTTATGTCAGTACTCTTATCATAAATAAATTCTATACCTTTATCTAGTTTTCTTATATTTAATTGTAATTACTCCGTATAATTTGAGTGAAATATGTTTTAATTTGTACATTGTTCTCATGGAAGAATAACTTATTTTTATGATGCATTTTTATATTAAAAAAAATAACCAAATCCGGTTCTACAAAATATGCATATTACGATTATAACAAAACATAATGGCCAATTGCACAGCATAGTTAAATTTTAACTGTTAGTTAAATTGACAGTATCGTATCAAAATGAAATGTCAAGTGATTGGTTAAATATTACTTTCATAATTTCGATACGCACTTTTTTTGTTAACCTGTAGTTAATATAATAATAATAAAAATAATAACAATAATAATAATAATAATAATAATAATATATCGTCACGGCATATTACCCATTACTGGGTGTGCCAGTTAGTGTTCCGGAAGTCGAGACGAGGCGAGACTTGGTCTCGACTAGAGTGGTCTCGTCTTGGTCTTGTCGAGACGAGACTTGATGTCAGTCTCGTCTCGTCTCGAGTCTCGACAAGACTCTCGACTTTTCCTCCATAAACAATTTTTGTATAATCGCATCTAATTGTACGTAAAATTCTAAGAACACCAGTACAATCGCGATTCAAATATTGCAAATAATTATTGAGATATTTATTATTAAGTTTTCTATGAATATCATCAACTTGATAATTGAGTTCTTGAAATAATTAATATGAAAATATACGTATATATCGAGTGTTGTTTCTCATTACTAAACATAAAATAAATAATTTCAATTCCTTAGCTACAGAATTATTAGCAATAGTTAAACAGTTATGTATATGTTTAAAATGAAGCAGTAAGTAAATAGACAAAAATCTCCAAAAAAGTAACTTTTTTCGCTATTTTTTTTATATTTTAATAAATAAATGTTAAATAGGCAGATAACAAAACTAGCCTTTCGCGTATCCCCTGGTACGCGTACAACAGGTTGAAAACCTCTGCTTTATTTCAAAAGTTTGCGCTTGCCCCCCCTGAGAAAATTAAATACATTGTATAAATACCTAATTCATTCATATGAAAAAATTGAAAACAATAATCAACGTTGACTTAAAGCCTTAAAGGAAATGTAAATATAAAAGTCGTAATGTACAAGCCCTTCTTAACAATTTTCTTAAAACTTTGTATGCACAAATGTGTAAAACAAACTGTTTTTCCTAATCCCTAATATAACATAATATAAAAAAAAATTGGGTAAAAAATAACATATTTCTTTTCTTGTAAAAATCCAATAATGGAACAATAAATTTTACAACGGCTTGTGCTATAAATGCTGCATATTACCAGACAATAACAACCACTTTAAGACATCTGCTAGTAATAAAAGTAGGTAGGTTTGCCCAACCCAAATCCAAATATTACAGAATACATAACATAGACAATTTTTATGAGGAATCATTATTATGGTTTCATAAGTGGAAAGAGAAATCTCTTGAGAAAGAAATACCATACGAAGAATTATTAGATATCACCAAAAAATTCCATCCTTTTTACCTTCCGTCAAAAGGAAGGTATTGTTTTTGGTCAAAAAAAACGGTGGTGAGTTTTTAATGTATAAGCACGTTTTAGGGTCCCTACAATACGAATGTACTATTTTTAAGATGATGTCTGTATGTGTGTATGTGTGTCCGTGTGTGTGTCTGTGTGTGTGTCTGTGTGTGTGTCTGTGTGTGTGTCTGTGTGTGTGTCTGTGTGTGTGTCTGTGTGTGTGTGTGTGACAAATTTTTCTCCGACGATAACTCCAAAACTACAATTCTAAAAATTATGATTCTTTCATATTCCTCTTCTTTACAACCATATGAAGAGCTGATTAGATTTTGGTTATAATTGGTCAACCGGAAGTACCCTTATTTGAAGTTTTTAACAGTTTTTCTTAAAAAAATGCAGTTAAATATTATTTTTTGACATTTTCTTATTATATTTATTAAAGAAAATACTCTTCTCTATATGGTTTGATTATTCATTTTCCTTCATATTCAATAGATGTAGAGTTAAAGCATTACAAAGAAATTAATTTTCAAAAATTAGTCAGCTTTGTTATTTATCATGGAAACAGCTGACATAATTATTCAAAAAAATTTAATTGACAGATGTCAGTTGCAAGTGCAAAACCAAATATGGAAAAAAGTATAGGATCTAAAATTGGTATGTCATAGTGTTGCTCGCAAGTGACACGCAGAGAAAGGCCAAAGAGAAGATGGAAGGACATTACTTAGTGTAGTTTATGTTATAATTTTATTGGATTTATAGAACCTTTTCAAATGAACTTTTGGTATGGAATTTGTAAAAAATAGTATGTGTTCGTGTTCGATTTTGCATGATAGTATATAGAATCTGTTCCAAGGACCTTTTGGAATGGGATTTGTACAAAATACATGGAATTGACGGAAGGTCTTGTGCTGGCCACAACAGATTTTTTACTCCATGCTTTGATTTTATTTTTAATCCTACCTTCTACAACATGTAAAAGAAGTTTTAGTACATAAAAAAACTGTTGTGGCTATCACAAGACCTTCCGTCAATTTGATGTATTTTGTACAAATCCCACATCAAAAGTTCCCCAGAAAATATTCCATATATTTAATAAAATTGTAACACGAACATATACTATTTTTTACAAATTCCATACCGAAAGTTCCTTGGAAAAATTCTATAAATCCAATAAAATTATAACACGAACTTGACACTGAAATCTGTCAATTACAATTTTTTGAATATATCAGCTGTTTCTATGATTATAGTAAAGCTGACTGATTTTTGAAAGTTAATCTATTTATAATTCGTTAAACCGTAAAACTGTTATTATTAAAGTTTCTTAGTTACTAATTTTTTTACTAATTTTATAAATTTAAGCACGTGTATTATAATTTATTTATGTTTTTCAAATAAGAGTTTTATTTTTTTTGTTAGAGAATTGTGTTTATGTAACTACCTACAGTTTTTATTAAATATACCATTATTATTCTAAATACGTTTATTATAATTTACTTAAGTTTTTGGAATAAGTGTATTTTTTGGCAAATAAATAACATATAAATATATGTCTAACTATATTTTTATTCGCCCCCCTGAGAAAAATTCCTGGCTACGCCCATGAATAGGAAGTTGAAAATGTAGAATATGGTTGTTTTAAACCGGGAATTTCCCTAAAATCCTAAAATCTTTGTCTGCATTTTCGTAAAATTCTAAGAATCACAATAAATTCTTTAAAAATAAAAGAAAAATACTATATATTTGCAGGGAACGTTACTTTTGTTATAATAAATTAATTGCTAACGTTGGAAATTGGAAATATTTTTAAAGATGTAGTCAGTATTTCATATACCCAGTCGTACCAATATATTAATTGATAATTAATCAAAAATTAAATTAAAATCAACATATTTATACGTACAAAACATGTATATTATAAAACAAAGGTTAATTTTAATTTAATTAAAATATTGATGAATTAAAATAACATAAGAATTCTAAATTTATACCTACTTCTTTCATTTCATCCCACCTACATTGCAATTTAAATTCATTTAAAACTTACATTTGGATTATTGAGAAGAATAAGGAATACATCATATTTACTTAAATTAATGTTTCTGGAACACAACTATGAAAGTAGAAAATTTGAAAAATTAATATCTTTCTGATTTATTCGAATTTTCAAACAGTATTTACAGCAATACTCTCAGTTTTTGAGCACTTTTAGAATATATGTTTAAAAAGATACCTTTGATCTGAAGTCGAGAGTCTTGTCGAGACTTCAAGACTTGCTCGACAATACTTGATGCTGGCCTCGTCTCGACAAGACCAAGACGAGACGAGACCAAGACCGAGACCGGTCTTGGTCTTGTGGCAACACTAGTGCCAGTATCTACAATACATGTGACCTAGGTACTGTCAACGCTACAGCATTATTTTACGCAAATTATTGGTGTCGCGATATTTGATACTAGTTCTTCTATATTATATTTATTTTATTTATTGTTTATAATTACTATTTCATTCTTTCTGGATACGATAAATAATAATGTACACATTGGTAATGATGACGATATATTTTATAATCTGTAGTTAAGACTTTAACTATAAGCTGTGCAAGTAATCATAATAAATCATTTTTATTTCCTTGTTTCCAGACCTACTGCGATAACAAATTATAAATAAAGCGAATAATAAAAAGTAATTCCGACGATACAAAGCTTGCAAATATCGCATCTTTATCTGCCAGACAAGATCACAATATTTACCAGCGTTTAAATATGAAAAGATATTTTTTACATTTCTCATTATTTCCTTTTTTCATCAACAACAATATATACAGCAATAAGAGATGTTTTTCTAGTACGTCTGGTGAATTTTTACACTGTTATTTTCCATAGAATTTCGAGGATTATTAAGTGTTTTAATTTGGTCGTGGCAAGTAAGATGGCCTCTTCTGTGTAAGTTGTGATTTTTTAATTATTTATTTTGCATAAAGTTATTCCAATAATAATTTATTATATCTAAATATTCTGTCATATGAATTATTTAAAATCATTATTAAAAAATAATTATTTTTGGAACAGTACACAAAACACGATAATGCAACAATAATATTTTTTACTGTATTTTAAATGTTCGTTTTAAAAATATATTGTAAAATAAAATTTTATTATACAGGCTGTTTCAAGGATACGGGACACCTCGATTATTTTCTTTATTCTTAGGAATAGAAGAAAATCATTCAAATAAAGGTTGCAATAGATCAAGGGGGACATTCACTTATTGAAGAAAAAAAATTAAATCAGTGGTTCTCAAGTTATAGTAGAAGTCATATTGCAAGAACACTTTGTCGTAAAACGATTTAGCAATTGCATCCATAACCAACAATAGGAACATTTAGTTTGCGGTTACCTATCCCTAATAAATGATACCAGCAGGCAAGGACAGGGTCGGTTCCTTTATTAAGAATTATTTGGAAGAAAATATTTCACGATATTTTTATAAACGAGTCACTGCCCTTTCTTGCTCGTATTGTTTCATATTTCCAAATTATGCACAAAGAAGTGAGCCTATTTCAAATATATAATTACTTAATCCCACGAAAATAAAAGAAGTTTTTAATAGGTAATTTATAATAAAGTGACCAGGTTCTGCATTAATTTTAAAATTTATCGTTTGTACTTGTTTTTGTAATAACATTTAAATATTATATAAAAATATCGTGAAATATTTTCTTTCAAATAATTCTTGTCCCTGTCCTTGCCTGCTGGTATCATTTATTAGGAGTAGGTAACCGGAAACTAAATGTCCCCATTGTTGGTTTATGGATGCAATTGCAAAATCGTTTTACGACAAAGTGTTCTTGCTATATGACTTCTACTATACAAACCAAAGTTATATTTTTAAATGGAATATTATACATTTTTAGGCGCATTCGACAGTGTACTTTTTTCTGAATTCAACCATATAAATATTTTATATGCTTACATAACAAAAATATTGAGAAAAATTCATTTGAAAATTAAATAAATTTTATTTAACATAACACAAAACAGTAGACCATGATCAATAACAAAACAATTAACTTATACTAAACTGCTATTGTTATGTTATTAGGAGAATTAATTTATGTTTAGAAAATAATGGAAACAATTTTGAAAATTATTTTTGAAGTTAAATACAAGTGAATTGTTTTGTTATTGATCATGGCGTACTGTTTTGTGTTATGTTAAATAAAATTTATTTAATTTTCAAATGAATTTTTCTCAATATTGTTGATATGTAAGCACATAAAATATTTATATAGCTGAATTCAGAAAAAAAAACTCTGTCGAATGAGCCTAAAAAATGTATAATATCCCATTTAAAAAAATATAACTTTAGTTTGTAACTTGAGAACCACTGGTTTAATTTTTTTTTTTCTTCAATAAGTGAATATCCCCCTTGATCTACTGCAACTTTTGTTTGAATAATTTTCTTCAATTCCTAATAATAAAGAAACTAATCGGTGTGTCCTGTATACCTATTTCTATGAAAAATTCGCTTATTAATTTTCTACTTAGAAACGATAACTTATTTTGTTTAAATATTGTGCATAGATTGTATTTGTAATAACTGTTTAACAGTGGGGTTCTATACCATTTTTTTTTATTATTTTTCTTCTGGAAGAATAGAATGCACTAAGAATTTTAAAGCAAACGACATAAATAAAAAACAAATATATATTATAATAAAATATTTTTCTCAGTTTCGGACCTACTTAGAATAAGATTCTAGTATGTTCTTATTGATATTAGAATGAGCTTCATTTTTAAACGATTTTTGGTGGCATTTTGTTTATTGAAATTGGTGTGACTGCTTTAAATACACAAAATATCTAAGAACACGACAAAATAATCACTGTCATAAACCTAACTATTCTATCAAAAATATCCTTTAATGGAAAGTGTCAACTATTTTTCCAAATAAAAAATCTTTTGTGTCCAGCACAATACCTCTCACCATTTTCTTATTAGGCTATATAAGTATTGTATTTACCATTTCTGCCATTTCTGGTACACACAAAAAATTCTAATTACATCTATTCTTTATTTTTCAATTCATTCTATGAACAAGTTTCCTCCTACTCTTCTAAATGTTCGAAATTCTTCGAATTCATTGAAGAGATTGGCGGTATTTCTGAACGGTATAATTATGATTATGATGAATTATATACAACGTGTCCCAAACTGAATGGGTCACCATTGGGATCTCGGAAACTAGAGCTACAAGGTCGATTAAATGGGCAATGTTGTGCAGTTTATAGTGCTTATTTAAATTCCGTTGAGAAATATTTAAAATTCTGAACAGTTTGAAAATTATTCAAAAAATACAGAAAATCGAGATTTTAAAAAAAGTTAAATTACTCCATTATTATAAAAAATATAAAAAAAAATGTTTCGTATAAAAGTCACATGATTTGACGAGAGAAACTCAAAAATGATGTCAGAACAAAATTCAAGATAATAATAGTAATTTTTACCTCTCGCTAAGAGAGGTATTGGATTCATGCTAAAATTCGCATATCCAGATTTCAGTGAATAAGCACGAATTAAGGTCCCTAGAATCCGATTATAACATTTTTAAAATGATGTCTCTCTCTCTCTCTCTCTCTCTCTCTCTCTCTGTGTGTGTGTGTGTGTGTGTGTGTGTGTGTGTGTGGATGTGGGTATGTGTGTATGTGTGTATGTGTGTATGTCTGGATGTTGTAGACACGATTCCTCAAAAACCATAAGACTTAAAAATTGTTTAACTATGGATTCCTCAATCTGACATTCCTGGGAAGAGCTGAAAAGGTTTTGGTAACAATTGAACAACCGGAAGTAGTAGTTTCTGAGAAAAATTCTTCTAAATATAATTTTTTGGAAATTTTTGTTATTAAATATTGAAGAACATAAAATTCTCCATCTAATACACTTAAAATTTTTATTATATCTTGTATAGATTTAGAGATAAAGACACTATAAATATATAGAGTAATTTAATCGCAGAGGCCAAGGAAACCAGTTGACAAATTCCAATGTTTATAACATAGATTTAAATGACACACGTCAGTGTCAAATATCAACAGTTTTAGTGACATTCTGACAACTTTTTCTGGGAAGTATATTTAATCTTTCTTATTATTTTATTAATTAAATATTTGAAATTATAGGTTAAATTGCATATATCCATCAGAATACCGAAATCTGGTTAATGAATTGGAAGAATCTGTGACATTTAGAAACTTCCTCATACAATGAAAAATAGATATAATTAGAATTATATGTGTGCAGAAGACATGTCAAATACAATAAAAAACAATATTTGGATAAAGTTCCGTATTTTTTTGTTATAAAACGACGGTTTGAAAGGGAAGTGCAATACAATACTTATATAGCCTAATATGGAAATGGCGAGAGGTCTTGTGCTGGCCACAACAGATTTTTTTATTTTAAATGGGCGCCATATTGGTGGTTTAATAGATTTTATTTTCTCTTTTGAACGATGTATCGCAACGTATGTTTGAATAAAAATTTATTAAAGATATTAATTATTTTAATTTTAAATCAAATCAAGGAGGTTCAAAAACAAAAGGTGAATTTTATTTTGCAAATAAATAAACAGAAACAAAACATCTAAAACTGAGACAATAAATTATAATAAATGCTCAAAATGCTGGCCATTATTAGCTAAACATAATCGACAGCGTTTAAGAATATTGCCAGTTACAGTTCGCAATGCATTTCTATTTAATACTATTAAATGTATTTACAACTGCTTCACGTAGTTCTTCTGCATTATTATAAATATTATTGCTTCCGTATACTTCATGTTTTACAGTTTCCCATAAATAAAAATCAAGTGATCTTATGTCTGGTGATCTTATGCTAGCCATGAAACGGGGGTGTTAATAGATATAATTCTATTATTGAAACGTTGATTTAAATAATTAACAACATTTCGAGCATTATGTGCTAGAGCGCCATCTTGCTGGTACCATATTCTAATATTTTGTGCCAATCGTAAATCATCAAATAAATCTTCTAATGATGTTTGAAACATTTCCAAATACCTCTGTGCGGTTAAATAACCATAAAATATTATGGGTCCAACTAACCGATTTCCCAATATGCCACAAAAAAATATTAAATCCATATCGAAGTTGGTTTCGCCGTGGAATAGATACATGTGGATTTTCCTGTGCCCAATAATGTTCGTTGTTTCAATTGAATATGCCACAATTTGAAAAATTTCGTCAGTCCATAGAATGCAATTAATAAAATTATTGTTTTGTGTGGTTTGATTAATAACCCATCTACAAAATATTGATCTCCACATATTATCATTGGGTCGGGAAACATGAGCAATATGTAATTTGTACGGACGAAACTTGTGTTTTTTGAGTATTTTTGATGATATTGGGATTAGTTGCCACACATGCCAAAATTAACACTTTATCCCCAACTTCATATCACTATCATATTGTTACGACTGGGTTGCCTTAAACTTCCATATTGTTGCATATTACTATCTAATCTTCTATATATTATATAATTGGGTTGCCTTCTTTCAGGATAATTGTCAGAGTAAGTTTGTGCAGGGAGACGGGAGTTTTTGTAACATTTTATGTACCTATGTACAAAACATATCATATTGTATAAATAATAAAGTTCACTACTTAAATTCAACAAATAAATAATAGTAACTAATAGTCTTACCACTTGAGTAAGAACTAATTTTATAATAACAGTTCGCTGCAGAGGCGGATTTAAAATATTTCGGGCCCTAGGCAAAAAATAATTTCGGGCCCCTAAAAAATATATATATATACATATAGAGGAGCGCTTAAGACGATCCACCCTTAATAACTTTGAAACGAATTGAGATAGAATTACCCCCCGTACGTTATATGTTTTAACATCTAGGGCGCCACATTTTATTAATATTTCTGTTTTCTTTTTAATTTACTAATATCTCACCCCCACCACTCTCAACTTTTAAATCTTAAATGGCAATATACCCTTTATGACATATCAAATGAAAGCTCTTGAAAAATGTTATACAGGCATGTCAATAAATTGATATTTAAATAAACCGTTTTAAAGTTAGAAACAATAGTTTATAATATTTTAATGCACACTGTAAAAAATTTCTCAGTAAAATTACTATAATTGTTATTGGCGTCCAAATTGCCTAAGTGAATTATAGTAAATTTACAGTTAAATGTAATTTTGTCTACCATTTTTAAAATTACACAAACATAAATTCCATAAAAATTTTGATACATACTTAAATAAATTTACATATTAATAATATACATAATTTAAATTTAAATATAAATCATTTAAATTTAATATAATAAATTTAGAGTTTGTCCATAATTCCTGTAAAAATAGAAACTAAAATAAAAGGAATTGAGTTTTTACATAGTTATTATAAAATTTGACAAAATTGATATAGAAATATTAACATATCACTGTAAAATTTCATATAATATGAATATTACATTGTAGTTCTAGTAATTTTTTATATTTGTAAGGGTAAATTAGTAAATTTATATAATTATTTGCTATGTAAATGTAAGTTTACATAGTTTATGTAAAATTTGTTATTGCATACATATTATAGTAAAAAATTACTATAACTTTTCGACAAAATCGCTATTATTTTTTACAGTGCATGCAGTGCTATGGAAATGACAAAATAAAAAAAAAACAATGGATTGGTCGCAGGGGGCCAATTGATTGGCCCGCTACGTCCGCTGATCTGGCACCCAACGATTTTTTTCTTTGGAGATATTTAAAATCAATTATTTATAAAACTCCACCTGTTAATCTCCAAGATTTAGAAGATAGTGTCAAACAATTACAAAAGAAACATTTCGGGGGGTGAAAGTAGCATTTAGTGATAGATTGTAACATTGTTTAGGTGTAAATGGTGCTCAATTTGAGCATTTGTTTCAAATTAAATTAAAATTACATTATTGTTTCTAACTTTAAAACGGTTTATTGACATGCCTGTATAGCATTTTTCAAGCGCTTTCATTTGATATGTCACAAAAGGTATATTACCATTTAAGATTTAAAAGTTAAGAGTGGTGGGAGTGATCGAGTTTAGTGAATTAAAAAAAAAAAAAAAATATTAATAACATGTGGCATCCTAGATGTGAAAACATGTAGCGTAAACCGGGTATGTCTATCACAATTCGTTTCAAAGTTATTAAGGGTGGATCGTCTTAACAGAGAATTTATTTTAAAATGCAACATTATAGTTCATCATTTCCATGGTTACTCACTATTGTCAAAAAATGACAGCAATGTAATATTTGTCCATTTTAAAATGCAACAGTATAAATATTATTGCAGCATAGGAGATCCCTCCAGACATAACACATCACAAATGGTGTTAATTCATATTACGACCGACTAGAATATTGCCTCAGTGTGGGGGTATTTTTTATTTTACAACATTCATGTTTTGATTTTTTGTTAATCGTATATAGGCTAATTTATTGGAAATTAGTTTTAATAATACAAAACTACAAATTTTGTATTTTGCATTTTAAAATGGACAAATATTACATTGCTGCCATATTTTAACAATAGTGATTAACCATGGAAGTGATTCACCATATGTTTCATGTTATATATACAGGGTGTCTCTTAAATAGGGGGACATGGCTTAACCACAGATTCCTGAGGCTAAAATAAGACGATTTAATCAAACTTGCTTCTACCGGAAAGTATACCATTTAACCAGAATTCTGCTTCAAAGTTCTTCAAAAAAAAAAATTTATTTTGCTTATAATAATCGGACGCTTTATTCGATTTGGATGAAATTTGGTATGAGATATGTAAACTTCTTATTTATAATAATGGTAGTAAAATATTATCTCTCATAAATTAAATCTTTTCCTAATTATTACGGATTTTTAAAAATAATAATACATTTTATTTATTTACAAAATATATTTAAATAAAATGAAACATTATAAAAATAAATATTTCAAAACGAGCATGAATTTGAATCCGGGCCCTAAAATTTTTGGGCCCTAGGCTATTGCCTCTTTAGCCTAGGCCAAAGTCCGCCTCTGGTTCGCTGTTACAAATTTTGTTTTATTGTTACCTGGTTATTCACCTGCATTTGTTTTTGAGCCTCCTTGATTTGATTTAAAATTAAAACAATATCTTTAATAAATTTTAATTCAAACATGCGTTGCAATACATCATTGAAAAGAGAAAAAATCTATTAAACCATGTAAAAATCCAATATGGCGCCCATTTAAAATAAGAAAGTTATTATTATTATCTTGGAAAACGCCATTTTCAATTTTGTTCTGATATCATTTTTGAGTTTCTCTCATCAAATCATGTACTTAACTTTTGTATGAAACATTTTTTTGTATCTTTTATAATAACGGAGTAATTTAACTTTTTTTAAAATCACGATTTTCAGTTTTCTTTAACTTTCAAACTGTTCGGAATTTTAAATATTTCTCAACGGAATTTAAATAAGCTCCTATAGTTTCCGAGATCCCAATGGTGACATTTTGTACTATACGATTCGTAATTAATACTTTTTACTTTCTTGTACGAAGTAAAGGAAGTATTGTAATCGAGAAAAATTTCCGTTTCCAGATTTCAACGGAAATATCTGACCATCCCTGAATCCGTTTTGACTAATTTCGTCGTGACGTCTGTACGTACGTATGTACGTATACGTATCTCGCATAACTGGAAAACGGTATATAGTCCAAAACTTTTCATATTTGGTAAATAAAACTTTTAAATCAATGGGAATACCATAATAGATTTTGGTTAAAATGGTCTAACCGGAAGTGATAATTTACTTGAAGCTGTTATCAGTTTTTCTTGAAAAAATGGTGTTAGTTTGATTTTAGAAATAAATGCTTCAAATATAAGTTTTAGAGAATTGAATTCATCCAGTATGATTAAATTAGCTCTGTGTATAAACGAGATATGTAAACTTAAAAATCTGATGTGGCCAACACAAAACCTCCCGCTATTTAATTTTTACATACATACATACATACATACATACATACATACATACATACATACATACATACATACATACATACATACATACATACATACATACATACATACATACATACGTACATAAAATCACGCGATTCCCACTTAGGGGGCTAGCAAATACCCGGAAACAATAGTAACAATAAGAAAAGGGATAAGAGTAAGAGCTCAGCTGACTCACTTCACTCTTTAACAACATTCTTCTTTCACCTTATCCACAATCATCATAGCATTCATACATAAGAACATATTAAAGTGACCGATTTTCGGTAGCAAATAACCCCATCCGGACCACAGTAATAGTTACGCAACAATCTTCCTTCGCCACACTTTCCTCTCCATTTTTATTAATTTAAATACATGCTTACGTATTTACTAACGCTGCAAACTGTACCATTGCATAAAACTATTGATTTATTTACTATTTTCTTTTTAAAATGTCACTATTATTAATTTGAAGTGATTAGTTTTTTGACAGTGACATTTACTGTCAGTTACATTCATTTGAAAAATGAACTGTGTAACAAAGGAATTGTGTTTATCTTAGGCTTCGGGACTAATAAAAAAAAATTATTTTTAAATTTATCTGCAAAATATATAAAAAAAATCTGATGTGGCCAACACAAAACCTACCGCTATTAAATTTTTATTAATTTAAATACATACTTACGTATTTACTAACGCTGCAAACTATTCCATTGCAGAAAACTATTGCTTTATTTACTATTTTATTTTTAAAATGTCACTATTATTAATTTGAAAAGATTAGTTTTTTGACAGTGACATTTCCTGTCAGTTACATTCATTTTAAATATGAACAAAGGAATTATTGTGTTTATCTTGGGCTTCGCGACTAATAAAAAAAATTATTTTTAAATTTATCTGTAAAATATATAGAAAAAGTATTAATGTATTCCAGTAGAAAATTCAATAATCTTTAATTTTCATAAGACATAAAATGCGAAAAAATGGCATTTAATGGTATTTTTTGAAGAAAAACGATTATGAGCTTCAGGTAAAGTGCCATTTCCGGTTATCCGATTTACACCAAAATCTAATGGCTACTTTTCATATTAGAATGGGATGGAAATACAAGGTTTCAGAATTTTCTGAATGATAGTATCTGAGTTAGAGTGAACACAAAATCCCTACACATACATACACACTCACATACACACATACACACATACACACATACAGACATCATCGTGAAAATGTTAAAATTGGATTCTAGGGACCTTAAAACGTGGTCATTTACTAAAATCTCGATATGTAATTTTTAGCACGATCCCTATACCTCCCTTACCAAGGGTAGCGGGAGGTAAAAAGTATTAATGTATTCCTGTAGAAAATTCAATAATGTTTAAGTTTCATAAGACATAAAATACGAAAAAATGGCATTTAATGATATTTTTTTGAAGAAAAACCATTATGAGCTTCAAGTAAAGTGCCATTTCCGGTTATCCGATTTGCACCAAAATCTAATGGCTTCTTTTCATATTAGAATAGGATAGAAATACAAGGTTTCAGAATTTTCTGAATGATAGTATTTGAGTTAGAGCGAAGACAAAATCCCTACACATACACGCACACACACACACACACACACACACACACACACACACACACACACACACACACACATACAGACATCATCGTGAAAATGTTATAATTGGATTCTAGGGACCTTAAAACGTGGTCATTTACTAAAATCTCGATACGTGATTTTTAACACGATCCCTATACCTCCCTTACCAAGGGTAGCGGGAGGTAAAAATTATGTAGTACTTTTTGGTTTTTGTAAATAAGTTTGCTATGGATTAGGACAAAAAATAACAAAAAAATAAAGAATTTAATGTCAATGTCAAATTATGTTAAATACGTGCAATTTTATGATTGGGTCTGTTATAATACATATTTTAATTATTAACAAAATATGTATAGTTTATTATTCAAATAATAAATGTATTCCAATATTAATTTATAAGTTGATTAAAAAATCAAATATTAGAGGAATTTCAATAAATTCAAATGAAAACTTTAAACACAAACAATTTTTTCTAATACGGCTCAATTCTTTCCCTTCAAATAATGCTCGCAAGTTCAAATAACTAATAAATAAATATCGTAATTATGACAAAGCGGCATATCACTTATATTTGCTTTATAATATTGGATACAAAACAACTGTTCTGTATAGTACAATAATCTTACTGCTTTAACATAAATGCTATTTTTGTTTGAAATAATACTTGGAATTAGTTTTCATTCTCATAAGAAATTATTTCAAACAAAAATAACATTTATTTTAAAGGAACAGTAAGATTATTTTACTATATTTTACTGACCCGTTGACATCCAATGTTATAATGCAAGCAGTGAGCGATATGCCGCTTTGTCATAATTACGATATGTATAGTTTTATTGCTGGATCCAACACAGTCAACTTTTCTGAGTATATACATAAAATTAATGCCAACTTGCCCGTTCTGTTGAAATGATGAAATGCATTGAATAGATGTTCTACCTGCTTTGTAATGTACAGTAAAATAATATTACCATTTCTTTACCATAAATGCCATGATTGTTTCGGAATGAGAAATGCAGTTTCAATAATGTGCGTGAACTGTTGTCTCTCATTTGACTTTTAAAACAGATGGGCCAATGGCTGGGCCAGAGTTTTTGCAGAGTGGCCAGGCCCACCTGTAAAAATGTTCTTGCATTAAGAAACCATAGAATTTATGTTTTTACTCTTTTCGTGCTTATTTTCTTGAAGTTCCGACTCCCTGGGCGTGCACGTCATCGTCAACGGGTCCAAGATGGGACTGTGGAACGTGGAGAATGTAAACATGGCCATGCAACGCTTCGAATGGGCCGACTACCTGGTTTTCATTCTCACGCTGGTCATCTGTCTCGTCGTCGGCATTTACTTTGGTTTCGTTGATGTCGCAAAGACTGAAGATGATTATCTCTTAGGCGGGAGAAGTATGAAGGTACTTCCTGTTGGATTGTCTCTTATAGCAAGGTAAAAATTAATAATATACACTTATAAAGGCTATTCGAGAAATAGAGGGTGTTTAAGCGTTTACTGCTCAGTTTACTGGCTATAAGATATAAAAGGAAAGAGCTAAATCTAGTACCTGTGCTTGATGTAGAAATCTATATAAAGGATCAACTCGAATTCAACTCTCTGGATACGATGACAGGAGTCAGGGCAGCTTGAAGATACTGACAAGGCTCAGGCGTGCTGAGGATCCCTCGAAATCACGGAGAAGAGCGAAGCAGATACATTACAAGTCTATATGCTTGCAATAGATAATCAAGTACCAAATATTTGATATAAATCAACGAAGCACTACAGTTGATTACTACATCGGAGACTTGATTTAGCTCTTTTATATCTTATGCTAGTAAACCGAGTACTAAACGTTTAAACAGAGGGCAATATTTAGGGAATATATCAGTCATACGAAGACAAGAAAAAAATGCTTATAAATCCATGTCCCACTCCGGAAACAAATCATTTTGCTCGCTTTGAAAATGGTTTTTCAGAACACTCCACACTAACATGGGCGTCGGTTGCATGAAATAAATTATTATCGCTTGTTAGATATCTGTAGATTTCAAGTTGTAGAATTATCGATAAATTTCTTGAAACATATCGTAATGACAATAATAATGGCCAAGCTTATAGCATTCTCGATAGATTGCTCTGCATGTAGTTAGTTACTTCTGCGCTTTGCAGTCATCATATCATGGATGGTTTATCATTCGTCCACTCAACCTAATCATTGCCTCTTAGAGCTGCAGTACACCACACTGATGAGCTCCAATAAGAGTGAAACGCGTCTGTGATTCTGGTTGAGCGGGCCAATTTCTAATAAATGATCAAGAGGTTGATTCTAGACTGAAATCCTGTGCGTGTCAAGTATGATTTTTTAAATATTGTACTTTAAGATTACTACCGATTTACATTATAACACTCTCGAGTATACGAAGGATTGCCAATGTCGGTGCCCATGCACACTAATGAGTGTGACATTTCTAAAGCATTTCTTATTCCTCTACAAAAGGATGTGTGGTAACTAGTGTTGCCAGAAGTCGAGACGAGACGAGACTTGGGGTCGGTCTCGTCTTGGTCTTGACTTGCTCTCGACTAGAGTGGTCTCGTCTTGGTCTTGTCGAGACGAGACTTGATGTCAGTCTCGTCTCGTCTCGAGTCTCGACAAGACTCTCGACTTTGCCTCCATTAATATTTTTTTTAATAATCGTATCTAATAGTACATAAAATTCTAAGAACAGCAGTATAATCGCGATTAAAAAATTCCAAATAATATTTGAGATATTTATTATTAAGTTTTCAATGAATATCATCAACTTGATACTTGACTTCTTCAAACAATTAATATGAAAATATACGTATATATCGAGTGTTGTTTATCATTACTAAACATAAAATATATAATTTCAATTCCTTAACTACAGAATGCATTTCTATTATTAGCAATATTTAAATAGATATGTATATGTTTAAATAAAGCAGTAAGTAAATGGATAAAAATCCCCAAAAAAGTAACTTCTTTCGCTATTTTTTTTATTTTTTTCTAAATATATGTTAAATAAGTAGATAACTAAAACTTTTGCGTATCCCCTGGTATGTGTACTACAGGTTGAGAACCGCTGTTTTATTTCAAAAGTTTGACCTTGAATTATGTTTTGAAGTAACGTTATATGATGATCATACTGACTATAAAACTTAAGGGATGGGGGACAAAGCAATGGTTTTTCCAAAAATATCACTTCCTTACAAACTTTTCTAATCTTTACATTATGCTTATTGTTATTAATTATATTCTGGCAACAATTTTATCAACGAAGCTGAAAATAAAAAAATATGAATGAACAAAATATTATGAATTACAATCCCAGTACAAGGATTCCAATATTTTATAATACCCAGTTGAATTGAACCTTAGGTTAAAATACGCCGAAAAGAAAACAAAGGCCTTTATGACCAATGACACCGGGCGAGGAAAGTGTACTTGTACTTTGCACGTGTTTTTACGAGAAATGTTTAATACCAATTTCTTAGAATGTTTGATACCAAATTTCCCAAATTGTTATACCTGTAACTACATATTTTAACAATGTCCCTTACATTTCACATTAAACTTTTATCTTTTGAAGTACATATTTTCCAAATTTTTGTTTATATACGATACCATAATTTTTTTATTGGCATTTAATGATAACACTAGAAAATGTTTTATTTTAATTCGCAGGAAAAGTATTTTTACATAAATTATGGATACAAAGTTTGAGAAGAATTAAATCTTCGTTTTTTTATACTTTTACTATTTCTTTACAAAATAATTATATAACTGATTTGTTAGTATTAATAGTTTACATTATTTGCATTTAATATATTCCTATTTCTATATGCAATATGTATTCAAATGTTTGAATGAAGTGAAATATTTAGGCGAATAAGAAGTACGTCCGTTGAACAAGTACAATATGGTTGTTTTAAACCGGGACACAGACCTGGAATTTCCCTAGGATCGTAAAATCTTTGCCTGCATTTCCGTAAAATTCTAAGAATCACAATAGATTCTTTAAAAATGAAAAATACTGTATATTTGAAGGGAACGTTACTTTGTTATAATAAATTAATTTAATAAATAAAACTGAAGTACATTGCTAACGTGGAGAATGCACTACAAATGTAACTTTTTTGCTATTTGAAAATTGGAAATATTTTCCAAGATATAGTCAGTTGTACCAATATTTTAATTGAGAATTAATCAAAAAATAAATTAAAATCAACATATTTATACATATAAAACATGTATATTATAAAATAAAGGTTGAGTTTAATTTAATTAAAATATTGGTGCATTAAAATAACATAAGAATTCTAAATTTATATTTCTTTCATTTCATCCCACCTACATTGTAAATTCATTTAAAAGTTACATTTGGATTATTTAGATGAATAAGGAATACATCATATTTACATAAATTAATGTTTTTGGAACACAACTATGAAAGTAGAAAATTACAAAATTTGAAAAAATAATATCTCTCTTATTTATATGAATTTTCGAACAGTATTTACAGCAATATTCTCAATTTTTGAAGCACTTTTAGAATATATGTTTTAAAAAAAAATACCTTTGAACTGAAGTCGAGAGTCTTGTCGAGACTCAAGACTTTCTCGACAAGACTTGATACTGGTCTCGTCTCGTCTCGAATTTTCTAGTCGAGACCAAATGATGGTCTCGTCTCGACAAGACCAAGACGAGACGAGACCAAGACCAAGACCGGTCTTGGTCTTGTGGCAACACTAGTGGTAACAGAATTCAAAATCAGGTATACCTCTAGCTGCAGCCTACAACGCGAATATTCCATTCTCTCGAAGACAACGAACAATGCAACAATGGATACGAATATTTTTTTGCCTACCATAAATTATGACAAATTAATAATATGCCTCAAAATAGTGAACAATAACATATTTAATCCTATTTTGTAAGGAAGTCGTTAAGCCTTAGCAACGTTGCTAAAAAAATTTTTTAGACGACCACTTTAAAAAATAATATAATATATCGCTATACGAGTAGTAACCTACTTGAAGAAAGTTGAAAATGTCTTACACCAACATGATATGAATATCGCACTATACCTACCCAAATCGGTCAAGCAGCCGATGCACGTCATTAATAAAAATGAAATTTTATTTCATTTTCACTATTATTTAACTCGCCAAATAAAGTCCACACTTCTGGTGACAAAGAAACCACGTGAACTTAGAAAATCTTGAAATTTTTTATAACATTTCGTCGGGTGATTATTGGAATGTATCAAGTCTACTTTTTGAAAAAAAAAGTAGATATAGTCAAATTCTAAATTATGTAAAAGAGTAACGTGAAGATATTATATATAATATTAATAATAAATAACCTTTCTTCACAAATTACTTTAATTTTAATATGTACATTTCAACTGAAGATGACTGCTTTGCAGTTGAAATGAACATATTAAAATAAAAATAATTTGTGAAGAAAGGTTATTTATTATTAATATTATAGTCAAATTCGGTTTCTCAGTATTTTTTTTTACCATGGCCAGTAGAAAGAACCTCAAATTCAATGCTTCTTGTACTTCAAACAGACATAGTTTTGTACCATGTCCCTTAAAATGACATACACTAAGAATTGTTTCGAATCAAGTCCAGAGCCAATCAGATTTCATAATTCTGTCACGTGCTTTTGGACATAGTACAGTAAAAATAATATTAAAAATCTGATGTGGCCAACACATGACCTCCCGCCAATTCCATTTTTAAAATAGCAGTGCGCTTTAAGTAAAGTATCATTACCGGTTTTTTATTTGTAAATAAAATCTAATTTGTTGTCCAATAAATAGAAAAGTCTGTAATACGAAATTTTGGATTGATTTATTGTTTTTCCTCAAAAATTAAGTACTACAACCGATTTATCATATATGGTTAAAATCTAATATGTTGTTTCAAATTATATATTAGTTTTAAATACCAAATTTGAGAAGTTTTGGATCATATTTTAATAGGCTTTAAGGAAAAATCGTCACACACGTACATTCTTATAAAAATCAGCATCATCTTCTAGGTGCTCTAAAACGCAATCTTTGTAAATTCTTCGCCGTACATAATCCATTTCGTAAATGTGTAGTTGTAAATTAATATTAATTTATAGTGCTGCAAAAATAGCAATTAGCAAATTTAAATCAGATCATCCTGTTCATCTAACATTTATGTATGATGGAAAATATATTATTTTTACAAACCTTAATAAAATATGATACTATTATATTCTCATTAACACGGTTTCATTATTAATTTTTATTTAATTGCTGCCTGTCAGTGACATTTGTTTAAATATGTCAAACCTGTCATTAAAATTATGATTTTGTTTGACTCATAAGCTAGGTGATACATGGAAATAAATTATATTATATATTCATATTTAAAGTTATTTAAAGTTATTTACTAAATGTTATTATCGTAGAATTGAAGATTATACCATTATATTCCATTTTAATTAGTAAAAGTTGCTAAAAAATTATATTCAATGAATTTTTTACAAGAAAAACTGTTAAAAGCTTGTATAAATGATACTTCTGGTTATCCTATATACACTAAAAACTAATGAGCTCTTCCCATATTAGTATAGAATGGGTATACAAAATTTCAAATTTTTCTGATTGATAGTATTTGAGTAATCGTGTCCACAAGATCCACACACACACACACACACACACACACACACACACAGACACACACACATACATACCTACAGACATCATTGTAAAAATGTTAAAATCGGATTCTGGGGACATCAAAACGTGCTTATTATATAAAATCTCTATATGCTATTTTTAGCACGATCCCTATACCTCCCTTACCTAGGGTAGCGGGAGGTAAAAATTGTGGACATGGTACAAAACGTCTCTATTGGATTTTTTTTATAAATTTACTATGTTATTTTGAACCATGTCCAACTAGGTCCTTTTATATTTCGAAAATATTTAAAAACTATAATTTAACAAATTTCATACAAAGTCAAGGGAAATGAAATTAAACAAACAAAAAAAAAATCAACATGTGTATTCATTATCCATTCTTCACAAAAATATTTTAAATGTTTGAAGCAGTTTTCCTTTAAAGTAATATTTGTGGACATATTCCAATAGTCGGCCGACGACGGGTGCTCATATCTGCTTGTCAAGATTTGCTTATTTGCAGAGCATCTGTTCTTTTCTAAAAATACATAATTTAATTAAAGATTGATAAGAAAAAAAAGATTTGAAAGAAAAAGAAAATTCCTTTCGAACGGCTTTCAATGGAATTAATGGCCCACAATTCCCGTTCGAAATAGTTCACGACATTCATGGTTAGTTTCTGAAATTGCTTTTTTAAGCTTTAGGCATTATTATTGATGTATTATAGTATATTACTTATTAAAACAGACACGTAATACTGTACCACAAGTTACAAATACTTAAAGCAGAGAAAACACAACCAAGTGACAATAGTGACAGGATCGATATTCGATCGATATAAAATTTAATGTAAACATTGTCATGCCAACATATACTATAAAAATCAACTACAATTATTTCAAATAATTTTTTATTATACATGCATCAGAATCGCTCTTTAAAACACGCAAAAGCGTGCGTAAATAGACCATTAAAACACGCTAAATTTTTGAGTTACCTAGGTAACGAAAAATGACAATAAATATGAATAAGAACTAAAACAATGAAAAAAATATATTGACTGTTGACTTAACGTAAAAAATACCAATAATTGCGTTCTCCCTGGAAATGCTCAAACTCACTAGATAAAAAATCAAACCGTATGATTTGCAATAATTTTCAGTTTTAAATGATTATGATGCATTTATAATAATAAAAAAAAAAATAGCGTATAATACACGTGTATAAGCTAGCCTTTAAAGCACTACGTCATTAAACTTGTCGTGCGTGCTTTAAAGGCTAGCTTATACACTTATATCATAATATACTATTATATTCCGTAAAAGGAATAGAGATTTCCGTAGAAACACTTGTAAATTTCATTAATATGTACGTTTCTTAATACTAGTATTTTTTTTCTTCTGTATTTAAAAATAAATAATTTCTACAAGGTTATAAGGTTTTTTTTTACGTCGATGACGTAAGTCTTCTGCCATTTCATTTTCACCATACTAATATTTTTCTTTCTTCTGTATTTAAAAATAAATAATTTCTACAAGTTATATTTCATTTTATAAAGTTTTTTTCAGAAACCTAGTTGAAGGGCAACAAGTCATAAATTCGGGATTAATTATTACTTGATTCCTTGATCGTTTGCGGGGCCATATGCAAGATTTTACCGTGGGTCCTTTCAATACATATAACAAAAATATACGGGGATTAAACCAGCTTTTTTAAAAAATCTGTTGTTAACATATTTTTAATTTATATATAGAAAAAATCTGTTATATTATACACAATACCTACTTATCGTCATTTTCGAATTACGTTACATAAGATTTTGAGAATGTATGACCACCAATGTATTAAGCAGTTTCCTAGAGATGGCAAATTGAAAAGGGCGTCAAAAATTTAAAACAAAAATACATAATTTTTATATTATTAATCATTTTCATTGTTGTAATCAAATTTTCCTTATTGTAATCAATAATTTTATTGTTGTAATCAAATCTTTGTTTCTATAATCTGAAGAGCTATAAGATTTAACTTCTGCTTTAACATTATATAAGATATAAAAAAAATATAGAACTACATTAATTTATTTAGTAGTTAATAAATAAATATGAATTGTTTATAAATAGCTGGAACCTTAGAGTATAGAATAGGACTAGAGAGAGCGTAAAGTACAGATGTGAGCAGAGTTTTTGTCGCCATGAGACGGAAGGGGAATCTCGTGGCCGCCATCTTGGGACGATCAACGTTATAATGTATTTAAGCGCGCTTTCTTCAGTTTTGTTACAAAAATACAATAACGTAACAGAAATTGAAGCTATTTGTAATTAGCAAGCTTTAATTCAGTAAGAAATGTATTAAAATTAATTAAATTTAAATTTGAAAGAACCAAAAAATTGTAAAAATCTTCAATTTGAAGTGTATTGCGATTAAACTTTAATAAAATATTTTTTATAGAAATTAAATTGTTCGAATTTTATGACAATGGGGTCCTATACCATAGTCATATTTTAACTATCTTAAATAAGAATACGAAAATATACATAAATTAATGAGTATTAGTGAAAAAATTTTCTTTAAATATTGACTAGGTCACAAACTATAAGCGATTGAAGATGATTACTAATTGGGTATGACGCGTTAGGTACTAAGAATTAATATTAACAATAATAATATATTTGTAATTAAATCAATTTGTAATATTAATTAAATGAATAATAATATTAGTTAAATTAATATTGAAACTTCAAAACAGGCCAACACTGGCGCCATCCGTCGTCATACTTTGTGTAATAATATCGTCAAACTGTTTCAATGTTCTATAATTTATTAGGAAAAAAAGGTTATTATTTACGTTATTTATACTTAATAATAATTTCTTCATGAATATAAAGTATAAGTTTTTATTTACAAACATTTTAGCTATGCAAACATGAAAAAAATTGTTCCCTCTATAACTAACAATTTGTCCCATTGTTTGTCGATCACTTGTTAGTACCTGATACGTCACGCACAAATTCTTAAACTTTAAAAATTCATATCTCGCTTATTACGTAAAATTTTTAAGTCGCGTTTGCACTAAAATTCTTATTTTATCCTGTTCTTACAGAAAAAAAAATAAAAGAAAAATGGTATAGGACCCTATTGTAATGATTGAGATAGAAACTTAGAAAAACTAGGTACCGAATAGGCAAATAATTTGAGGCTAGAAATTTCATATAAAAATATATATTTATGATGTTTACAATACAAATAAATACGAAGTACAAACATATTTATTACAAAAAATAAGTTAATATTTTTACATGAAATATGTAAAAAAATACAATAAATTATATGAACTAAACATTAATAATATGTATAAGTAAAATAATACTTACTTGTGAATTGTCATCGCTTTTTCCTTTTCTTTTTCTTGTTTTAAAGTTTTTACGGACATTCGGTTATTACAACCGAAGGCACAAGTCGTTGACATGTAATTACAAACGTTTCACATTCGAATAACACAAATTAAAATCGATTATTAACTTAAAATAATCAAATAACCAGAGAACGCTTATGTACACTTGATCTTCCCAAGATGGCCGCCGTACAAACACAAGCTTACCCCGCATGACATCAGCTTTGAGTGTTTAGGCGCCCTCTATGTGTATATATATTTTATAACTCTATGGCTGGAACCCATGAAGCGCAGAGCGTAGTGCGGCTAATTCATTAAATGTACATACCTATATACAGACCTGCTTTATTAAATATTTTGAGATATTTTTAAATTCCTTTTCCATATATTCAGTCGATCATGCTTTTCTTCTTTACTAAAATAATTATTTACGTGAATAATTCCTTAGCCTTTCTTGGTAAAATTATGAAATGATATTTTCCGATCACTTGTTGAACTCGTACATCCTTTTACGCAGCACTTTTTTACGTACAATATTTTAATTTTCTTTACTCTAGGTACTCATTTTTCAGCAACAGAATTTCTTTTTATAATATTTGAACCGATTTTTTACAATTTTTGATATGGCCTATCGGCGGCCATTAATTTAATTCCATGAAATTCCGCTCCGCTAGTGTCGCATGCTATTCTGCGTGTCTAAATATGTCGCAATGATGAGACTAAATCATATACCTATTAGACTAATATACTGCTAATCCCCTATCTCACCAATGTGTTGTGCATCCGTTAAAGAATATGAGATAGAAGATATATCTCCATCGCTCACAAGCGATACAGTGCTTCGTATGCGCATGCTCGTGAAACTAAAATATATTTCTTAGCGGTCAGGAATCCAGTGGCGTGCGGTGCGTTTCTGTGTTGGGTGTGCAGATTTTTTTAAAAAAAGTATTGTGTTAGTAGAATCTTAGGTTAACAATTCAGAATTATCTTATTTTTTATACTATGTCCCTTCTAGAAAATGGTTTCTTCAGTAAATCCGCAATTAGTAATTCACTTGCAATTTCCATTCTATAAATTTTCATAAATACAAATATAAGTTAAATAAATAATATACCAAATACCTAAAATTAATAATTAATTGTTTGCCTGAACTTGTTTATGCTTGTGAATACTACCAAAAGTAATTTTAGGGCGATACGTGCACAAAATATGCTGCACGCTGGAGAGTGCGATGGGGCGATACGTATTTCTAATATTTTATCCTTGTCTGCGCAAATACACTATTCCTATACTCTCCCTGTGTAAAACTTGCGCACCGAGTGCAGTGCAGAGACCTGCACTTGCCCGGCAATTTACAAATTCGCTGATAGGCAACCAAACACGCTCCTGTTCGTTATTGTCACATAATTGTATTAATATTTTGTATATCATATATTAAGATCAAATCAATTAAATAATTCACATTTTAATGCAATAAATTTTGAAATTATTCGCAGGGTGTGCAGTGCACACCTTGCACATATGGACTGCACGCCACTGCAGGAATCCCACTCTTTCGTTATCTCTGTTAGCGGCACCAGTAGCCAATAGAAGTATAGAATGCGAGCATGCG
Organism: Ophonus ardosiacus; assembly: GCA_943142095.1. NCBI lineage: Eukaryota > Metazoa > Arthropoda > Insecta > Coleoptera > Carabidae > Ophonus > Ophonus ardosiacus. The sequence goes on along the minus strand of OW964829.1, from coordinate 23,003,102 downwards.
CATCCAAAGCACTGTATCGCTTGTGAGCGATGGAGATATATCTTCTGTTTCATATTCTTTAACGGATGAATCGCGGAGGATTAGCAGTATATTAGTCTAATAGGTATATGGACTAAATCAACATAGCCAGGCAGCTTTGCTTTGTTTGTTGCTATGGTTGATTGATTGAAAAAACGTTGTCATTGGAAATAAAAATTTTGAAAATACCGTGTGAGCGTCTAAAAAATAGCATTCTTATAACTCCTTCGAAAGTAATATCGTATTCCTCGTGTGTTGACTCATTTGGTTGCACCTCGTTCACCAAACTTCCACACACGTACGCACGCACGCGCGCGGTCACACACACACACGCACACATGCACATATCATTGTAAAAATGTTAAAATCTGATTCTGGGGATATCAAAACAAGCTTATTCACCAAAATCTCTATATGCGATTTTTAGCACGATCCCTCCGTTACCTAGGGTAACAGGAGGTAAAAAAGTTTAAGTTGCCTCCTATTTTTCGAATAGTCTGATATGAAGCAAAATCATTCCATACTTTTATTTGTTTTCAGTTTTATAAGCGGCATATCACTATTAGGTATACCAACAGAAATTTACGTGTATGGAATCCAGTATACGTATATTATATTCGGAGTTATCATAATGGGAGTAATTTTTCAATGTATTTATCTGCCGGTTTTTGTTGAATTGAAACTAACATCAACATTCGAGGTAGGAATATTTTTATTTTTCATTTTATGTACAGAACAGATTTATTATATTATACATCTGTTCATCTGTATGAAAATATATTCTTGTAGTATTTGGAAAGAAGATTTAGCTGGCCCGTTCGAATATTTGGATCAATCCTTTGTATCGTAGGACATGTAAGTATATAATATCTCTATTCGTATTAATAGCATACAATTTATTTACATCCCAAGTATATTCGGACCCCTTTCATTGCTTTTTATTTTTTTATATATATTATTTATAGTGAATAACAGTTCTGACTTTTAATTAAAAACATTCAAATGTAACATTTGTAAAAGGAAAAATATAGGCCTACCTTCTTTATATTTTTATCCTTATACGTATTTTTGGAATAATCCCATACCTACTACCTATATCTACTGTTTACAATGACTTTAAATTTACTTGGGAAAACGTCTGTGTTTTGGGTTGGCGATGGAAACTGTAAAAAACAATTTCTCGGACTTGCAGTCAATAATAAAATTTCTTCACGCCGACGTTTCGACTATATAATAGTCTTCTTGGCTGTGTTCAAAAATCAAGACTACCGTGTATTGGAGTAGGAGTTAAGAGTGTGATGACGTAATGTAAGAGTGTAATGTGTTTTGGACCGAATGCGAGTTTTGCTGGAGTAAAAAACTGAAAATGAATTAAAAATAATTTTAAAAAATTAACAAAACTGCTTATAATTACAACATTAATGGCAAGTCCGTATTACAAGCGCACTTTTATAATAAAAGCGCTTTTATGGAGCACTCTCTATAACAGCACTTTTATTATAAAAGTGTGCTCTTAATACAGGCCAATGTGTTTACTAATGTTTATTTTCAACCAAAAGCATGTTTTCTTCAAGAAGGCAAATCATTTTCATATATTGAGAATCTTGGGCATCCATATTCGACAATATTGTGCAGTAATTTCTGTACCCTCCTCGATAATAGGGTAAGTAGAATATCACTTTGGAGTAAACTCTGATTATCACTTCAGTGAAAATTGAGAATTGGGCCCTTTGTGTAATTTGTGATTCCTCGACATTTCTGTTGAAGCAATCACTGCAGTACACCGGAAATGATTTGATTATATCTGTAATAGAGTCTTGTGGTATATTTTGCTATTTATATTTCAAATGGTTCCACAATTCACCCTTGTTGGAGTGTTTTTCTTTACCCACGTGTATTTTTAACTCTTGCCATAAATTCTCTCCTAGATTTAAATCCGAAGATTGGCATGGAAAGTCAAGAATTCGGACTTGTTTTACTTAAAAATTGCTTTTCTAGTTTAAAAGTATGTTTAAGATCGTTGTTCTACTGAAAAACCTATCCCCGTGGCATATTTTTTCTTGCATAAGGTAGCATATGCTTTGTTAAAATATCCCTATGCATTAAAGCATTCATGGTACTTTTAATCTGGACTAATGGGCCTACACTGTCATGAGAAGATGCGCAATATAAAATCACATTTCGTCTGCCATGTCTAACTGTAGGCATTTGGTATCTAAAATTGTATCTTGCACTTGTTGGTCACCGAATATACTATAACACGTTCACTGCTGATGACGCATATGTTGCGTTTGAGCATGACTTGCTCTAGCGCTGACGACGCACATGTTGCGTTTTGTGCGCAGTCAATTTCTGACCTTAAATATACGTTGACCAATTCTGCAATAGTGTTTTGGTGATTGCCAACGTGTTTAGCTATGATTGAATATTACTTTTGAATATCTGGTTCCGAGACAAGTGCAATGAATCCGAATCAGCCCGGTTCTTCAAAAATGAAAGAATCCAAATGTCCTTTTATGATTTTCGATTAATTATAATTAGAAGTTTATTGCCCAAAAGGCCAAAATTTGAGACTCCCAGAGTATTGAGCCATTTTGTCAGTCCTTGCGTAAAAGTACGTGATAAAACCATGCAAAAGCGATGCTGAGTCTACGTAAAATCATTTTTAAAGTGGTTTATACTTAGTTTAATATGTTAACTTTTATCTCAGAGTGTGTAGTTAATGTTATTTTTTAACCGCTGCATTTATAATTCCTAGTTTTATATGTAAATCATTGTTGAGAGTGATAAAAAGTGTTAAGTTTGTTTAAACAAGTAACAGCTAACAGCTGACTTAAAACTATTAATTAAACTCAAGTAAGTTTTGTGAATTTTGTGATTTGCGGCATCCCGTTCAACATGCCTACTTGTACTGTCTGAAAACGGGCTGTGAATATCAGAACTCCCGGCATAGATTGCGCAGAATGCGAACGCTACTTCCATCCGTCGTGTGTCAAAATTTCTGAAGAACAGGCTACATTATTTGAAACCGGAGATATATTATGGTACTGCAAAAGCTGTAAAACTAAAAAATCTGCTAAATGTTCTAAAATAAGTGTAGATGCGAGTGCTTGTAATAATATTTCTTTCTGTGAAATTAAATCTCTACTTAATGATTTGAAGCGTGATATCATTGTTGAAATGGATGATAAATTTAATACACTCACTACGCCTATCTCCTTTTGTACCGATAAAATATCTGATTTTGTGCAAAATTTAATACAAATGAATAACAAACTGAAACAATTCGAACTTATGAAACAAGAAAATGATGATTTAAAACATAAAATAAAACAATTTAGTGATAAAATAGATGATCTTGAATAATATTCGCGAATAAATAACGTGATTATTCATAACATCCCTGAGAATAAGGACGAGAATGTATTTAATATTATTCGTGATATTGGCCAAAAAATCGGCATTCCCGTTAACGATAATGATATTGATGCCGCACATAAAATTCTAAATATACGTAATCGTGCTGCGAAGGCTCGTAATATTATTGTAAAATTTACTACTAGGAAAATTAAAGATAGCCTTATATCGTCACTTAAAAAACAAAAAAAATTAACTACGGCAGATTTAAATTTCATAGGTTCGGCTGAAAAAGTTTTTATTAATGAACACTTAACTCCTAAAAATAGTGCGTTATTTAATAAAGCCAGAGTTGAATTAAAACAAAAAGACTTTAAATATATATGGTCAAAAAATGGTAAGATCTATGCTAAGAAAAATGACATATCTAAAACAAAACCCACATGTTTAACTGTGAAAGTGACATTGCTAAGTTGCTGTAAACTACTCCGTCTTATTCGAACTGCCTAGTTTTAATTTTCGGATAATTTTACACCCTAATAATGACTCTGTCAGTATATTATCAAAACGTTCGAGGGCTTAGGTCCAAAACAAATAAAACTCGTGTTAATTCTCTATCTTGTGACTTTGACATTTTGTCTTACGGAAACAAATTTGAATGACTCCATCTTGGACAATGAAATTCTCTCCGATGATTACTCCATAGTCAGGCGTGACAGATCTACAACTGTATTACTTTAAATTTTTGTACCCGATTGTACTTGTCATAATATACTCTATACTCTTCTATTTTTTGTATTTGAAATGTATTTGTGCCGTTCTGTTATTGGGAGTAAAATCCTGTTGAATTGCCTAATTTCTATAAATCAATAAATAAAATAAATAAATAAAAATAAAGGCAGGGAAGTTCACCTTTTCATGATGAATATTGAGATATAACTACAATGACTCATGAAAAGGAACTTCAATGACGAGATAAGTATTATTTTTTTTTCTAAAATCGTATAAGAATTCAAAATTACTGAATAGTACATATAACCTATTTTCATTTAACAAGTAAATGACATTGGAAACTTAAAGAACTCTGTTAAAATTGTACAAGAATTTAAAACAAATGTGTTCTGGACTTCATTTATTTTAATTTTATAAATATGGCAACATTGCATTTTACTTCCCTGCCTAAGTAGGGAAATTCAATTTCCCTGCCAATTTTGCGGCACATTATTGTGTAAACTCATAGAAAAAATTCTTATCTCAAACATCACGTGTGCAACGCACAATCAAAACAATGGAATATTTGAAACTATCAAAAGTATTTACTTAAGCGGCATGAAATTTGAGATAAGAATTTATTCAATGAGTTTACGTAAAAATGTAGAACGCCTGGTAAGCGCGCACACGGTAAATATATCGTCATCATTACCGATGTCTAAATGTGTTGTAGATAGTGGCACACCCAGAAATGGGTAATATGCCGTGGTGATATATTTATTTATTTTCTTTTTTTAGCGAAACTTCGTATTTGGAGTATATTAGTGATTAGTGATTAACAACAACTTTACTTGAAACAGTAGTTTTTATTTTAATTATAGTAGGCCGGATTTAGACTCCAAAAAAAAAATCATTTCAACAAAAATATTAATCGTCATGGCCTCTATCACTGGTAAAAGTTTTATACTAATTGCGTTATTAGTAAACAATTTATTTAGGTGTCTTCATGTAAAGTGAAACAATGTATATCGACGTTATCCACATGTGTTTATTGTTTAGATTTCAACTTGACCATTCTGCAAGCTCCATATTATACATATATTATTGTATTTATATTTCTGTTCACATGTATATTTATGTGGTCTTATTTCTCATATATTGTGGAACCCTGACTGGAGAATACTTTCGTATAGTCGAAACGTCGACGTGAATAAATTTTATTATTGATTGCAAATCCGAGAAATTGTTTCTTATCGTTTCCATCTCCACTTTAAATTAACTCGATTATCAAAGGCGAAGGTAAATCAAAAATTTTGGTATCAAAAAATTTGTAATTTTACGCACTAAATTTCTATATTCATACGTAATACAACAAGTGATATGATTATCATCGATGATATTTTCGAGTGGAACCGAGTTATGCTGCTGCTGTTTCATAAGCAATATCTTCGATTATTAACCATATCACGAACTTATAATATAATGATTTTTGTTAAAATTAACTGTCAATGTTGTAAAAATCCCTTAGTAACGAATATAAATAAGATGATAATTGTTTTTTATCATCTCTGTGATAGACATGTAACTAGGGAGAATCTGAAAGCTGATTGGCGGAACACATAACATGTGACTAATGCATTATATCTCATATAAATATTTGGTATGTGCCTCTGACTACGTCCTTTAATAAAAAGAATTAAAAAAATAATTACAGCAAAAAAATTTCATTATATGACTCAGTGACGTATCGTCAGTTTTTAAGGTGTTCTCCGCACACCCAGAGGTAAAAAAAAATAAATAAAAATATTTGTTTTATTTATATGCGTTTTATACTGAAACTCATTTCAAGAGCCAGTTTTTCAATCTCTGATTAAAATTTTAACTAACAGTTAAATAAACAAAATTGAAACGAAATGAGCTATGACAAATTTATCATTGCTGTCAACAAAACGATGTAATATTGTTTTTATACTACCGTTTTATACAACTTTTTAATTATCACTTTAGTTGCTAAATGAAATACTTATAAGGCTTAAAATTTAAGCACTAGTGCTTAAAAATGAGAGTTTAATACGTAAAAGTGACAGTTTAATGCGTAAAAGTGACAGTTTAATGCGTAAAAGTGACAGTTTAATGCGTAAAAGTGACAGTTTAATGGGTAAAAGTGACAGTTTAATGCGTAAAATGTTACTTGTAAGCACTAGTGCTTAAAAGTATTTCATTTAGCAACGAATAGATGAACCTGACGTCTGCCTACTTTTTAATTTTGAAAAATTCAGAATGTTGATATTTGAGTATTAATGATCTGTTTTAAAACGCTATTATAAAAAATCTTGTATGTAATAGATGCGAAATGAGTGTTTTAGGCACTTGACGTGTTGTAGCACTTGCTTACACTCGTGCGTTACTATTTCTTTGTTATTATTACCTACACACATTTTTATTTTATATCGATCTATAAATTCAAATTGTTTTTAAAAATGTGTTTAAGATGCTGTTTTTTTTTCTAAAATTTATTATAATTAAATCATATGAAAATGTGTCTTATTTCAATTTAGATTTTTTCTACACAAATAAAATAAATGAAATACTATGTTGCAAAACAAATTCAAATTAAAATTACATAATAAACTACACATCGCACAAATAATATAATTTATTTGTTACAGTCCACGTGGTTACCAATGGTGATATATGTCCCAGCTTTAGCATTTAACCAAGGTAAATATTATAACTTATTTTGTATATTAAGTAAATATATTGAACCATAGAATAAAAAGAAAACAATTTGACTAAAATATACGTCATAAACTAAAGCTCCGGCTAGCATCAATGGAGACGGACGGTTCGCGAAGTCAAATAAATATAATTAAATAATAATGAAATGTAGTACTTACTATGAGGGCGCCAGGTATTTTTTTTCTTAAACAGAAAACCTAATTCACCAAAAATACGAAAAGAATAGGTAAGGACTACAATTGGATGGAAGGTCTTGAATAATTAAACTATTTACAGTTACATTTAATAACAATAATAAACGTTTTAATACTTGTTCCCTGATTTACAAAAGTGCGGCAAATATATGCCAAATTAAACATTTACAATTTGAATTAGTATAGAGTAATCATCGAATCTTAGACATACTGACTTAATAAAGAATATAACTTAAGGGGGTTTTATCACTCAGCGCTACTAGCACACAAATCCCCGCCTTCCTCAGGTGCCCGCGCTGACAGCCGCAGTTCTATGACACATGTTATCTCTATTTATATAGCTCCGTTCTTGTTTAGCAGATACTCGATTTGATTGGCTAGCGGCTAATGATTCCCCTCGCATGTTTTTCTAATTTACTGAAATTCTATCAACATTCAACATAGGACACGTTACATAAAGTACCCTTATTTTTTGTCGTAGTACACATTTATGTAATAAAAAAGGGGGGGTTCCATTTAAAAAAAATGTTTTTTTTGAAGTTTGTCAACTGTAATTTTGGTGTAACGTACCCGTCACATTTTTATAAATAATCCAGGATTCTTCTATGGATAATGTAGCTTAAAGTCTCCTTTATAAAAGGCTATTTTCAGATTATAAAAATTCGATCTCGTTTCCGATATACAGAGTTTTGAAAATGTGCCGGATTTCAGATAAAAAACCAAAAAAAGTTGAATAACGCCGGAAGTAGTTGATCATGAGTAAAATGTTTTTATTGCTTCATATGTAAAATTTTCCGCTGCATTCAATGGTAAAATAAAATATAGCGTATTCCATTTAAAATAAGAAAGTTGAGGTCAATTTCCGGTCAAACCGGAAGTGGTACTGCTTTGAAAATATTTTAGTTAAAACGGGCATGTTGGATAACCCCTAGATACCTAATTTCGTTAAATTATATTAAATAGTATTTAAAATATAGATAGCGTAAGCTCGTCCTGAGACACCCTGTATACTGATTTACGTAAAATAGAGTTCACTGCTTTCAATCAACCTTTTTTATATTGCATGTAAACTTTTTTTTCAAATTTTAATTACCTACTCTATCATTAATGTTTTTCATCATTTTCAGTTACCGGAATCAATGTGCATTTAATTACACCATTAGTTTGTTTAATTTGTATATTTTACACTACTGTAGTAAGTATACCACAATTTCTACATATTGCTGTCTATAAAACCATACTTTATCTTACTTCTTAGGGTGGCTTGAAAGCCGTGGTATGGACTGACGTCATCCAAACTCTCATAATGGTTGGAACCATGTTTTTCATTGCCATAAAAGGCACCATTGACATTGGAGGTATAGAGAATGTCTTCCAACGAGGCCTGGATAGTACAAGAATTGAACCTCCGAATTTTAACACCAATCCATTCGTTAGGCATACATTCTGGTCGGTAGTGGTCGGAGGGACGATCTATTTATTGCAGACTAGTGCAGTTAATCAGCCCATGATACAAAGATATCTGGCGCTACCCAATATCAAAGAGGCTAACAAGTAAGTCTGGAAATAATTAATTTAATTTTGTTACACAAGATATTTTTACAAATAATTCCTTCATATATGGAAGTAGTTTATCATTTCGGAACATAGTCTGGTTTATCTGATGATAAGCGACTGGATAGGTGATGGATGAAAAAATTAAGCAGGAATGCAGTCAAAAAATAAAATTTATTCAATCAAGAGTCGACGTTTCGCATTCTATTGAAGCTTCTTCAATCTTTTTGTCTTGAAGAAGCTTCAATAGGAAGCGAAACGTCGACTTCCGCTTAATTCTTTCATCCATAGTTGGGTTTATTTACCCGAGAATCTAAGACATGCTTCTAGCATGGTAAAACAGTTATTTTCAAAAACAGAATGCTGAATTTTTCAGCTGTTCATATGGATGTAATGAAGAGGAATACGAAATAATTATAATTTTTAGAATTGTGGTATGGAATTATCATCAGAGAAAAATTACATATCAGACAAGTTTATAAACAACAATAACAATGCGATACGAATAATAAATAATTAATTTCGAAAAATTATATTATTTTTAAAATTTCTTTAAAAAAATTTAGGCAATATACTATTTACTTGCATGGGAGCTCAAGATATAAGTTATTATTTTTGTAAATAAAAGTATTCATTATCTTTGATTTGGATTTTTTTTAATATTTTCCTTTGATTTAAATATTTTTGTTTTACATTGCAAATATGGAGTAAATATTTGTATATAAAATGAATATTACATATCAGACAGAAAACAATAAAGTTTATAAACAACAACAACAATACGATACGAATATATATATATATATATATATATATATATATATATATATATATATATATATATATATATATAACTAGCTGACCCGTCCCGGCTTCGCACGGGGAAAGCTAGAATAACGATTATAGTAAAAATTTTTAGGCAGAGTAGTCACGTCATCAAAGTTTGTAACTAGATAATGACGTCACGAAATTAGTAGGTTTACATGGTACACTAATTTAATTTTAGAAAATAATTGTATTTACCTGCGATGCTAATTTATGTGATCAAGTTAATTTATTTAATAGGCGAATAATAATTGAATATTATTGTAAAATGTAATATATTTCCAATTTATGGTATTGAAAATTCGGTGTAGGGCACACCGAGTCGGGTTTCAGAAAGAATATGGGGAGTGAATGAAGCACTTCATGAAAAATAAGAAAATTAATGTTAAATGACATTGAATATATTATTAAAAAAATTGATTTGGTTTTATTTAGATTTACAATTCTGTAGTGTTATAGAAAAGTAAAGAGTAGCACTATAAATTCGATTTATTCAAAATATAATTAAAATAACATTTAAAAAATATATTATATTTGATTGAAAATACTCCAATAATACAATTTACAATTATTGAAATTAACACAAACTAAAAACAGAAAAGCTCAAGATCAATCTCAAAGTAACGAACTAATGACAGCAGACGCTTGACAATTCCGGGAGAAACATGTCATGTAAACGTTTAAATATTGAAATCCAATAGTACCAACATGTGGAGAAAAACTGAACTACAATTATTTTAAATAAATTAAAACTTATTAAAAACATTATGTTCGTCTTTAAAATAATTGTAAATTTAATTAAAATGTACTTTACTTATAGTATGCAAAAAAATAGTATTTATTTTCTTCGTTTTCCTAAACATATACAATACTACAGTGTTTTTTCATTTTGTAATGAAATTATGACGTGACTACTCTGCCTAAAAATTTTTACTATATCTACACGTGTACCAGTAATTTTTCACATTTTCCTACGGAAACATGCGCTGCGTAGAGAGCCGGCAACCTCCCTCGCATCGTACATGTAACAGGCTCCGCCCACTGCCCTCCCGATCCTCGCACCGCACCTAACAGGGCCCTTTTCTAAACATGTCTTAGGTACTTTTGCTTATGTACATATGATGCAAGATATCTCTCCGACAAATATCGAAATATCTGCTAACGGTTATACCTTAACTATAGATACAAAGATAAAAAAAAAAAATAATTGAAAACATCCCCTATTGTACCGCCTTGAAGGATTATTTTTCAAAACCGCTAAAACATTCTTTATTTCTTACCAAAAGCATAAATAAGAATTTGTATATCCCTAACTTGGGAAATGATGGATTCTCCATATAAACTTTGAACCGCTACTCACCCCCTTCAAGTTTTATTTTCGCGACAAAAAGTAGCCTACGTGCTTCTCCAACGTCTAATCTATCTCTATACCAAAATTCATCAAAATTGGTTCAGCGGGAGAAATGATGGATTCTCCATATAAATTTTCATCCCCTATTTCACCCCCTTCAAGTTTTATTGTCGCGTCAAAAGATAGCCTATGTCCTCCAATGTCCAATCTATCTCTATACCAAAATTCATCAAAATTGGTTCAACGGAAGAAACGTGGGTTCTCCATACAAACTTTGATCCCCTATTTCACCCCTTTAAGTTTTATTTTATGGATTTAATATTAACAATTAAATAAAGAAAAAATCAAAATCACAATTATTTTTTTTTATTACAATAATCAATATAGTTAACAATGATGACAATAATTTGTGTGATAGTTACTTGTATTATTGCAATCAGATTTAGTCTACTGTAGGTGAAAATTGTTGTAATCAAATAAAACTACATTGTTATTAACTGTAAAACTTTTCATTGTTGTAATCAAATTTAATCTTTTGTATTTGAAAGTATATCTGTTCCAATCAAATAAAACTACACTGTAATAAACTGTAAAAGTAATAGATGTGAGAAAGAATATGAGAAATACCTGGAAATCAAAATTTTCAATTTTGTTCTTTCTCGGAGAATTTAATTTTGATTCCGAATTATTTAAATTTCTTTTTGTTTTCAGCTAGAATCCTTTTTACTGTACTTTGTGAAATATTTATTGTAGAACCTTGCTTATGCTTTCGATTCATTTTGATTATTAAATTTTGATAATTCGATTTTTTTCACGAAAGTTTTATCTTACGCTACCTACACGTCAATGACAAAAATTTTATTGTCCAATTAACCAAAGAATTACTCATCATGCGTCAGTGACGTTCAATTCATTATTCACTTGTGCAACTGTACTAATAGAGCGGTACAAACTTTCATCCCTATTTCACCCCTTTAAGGTTTATTTTCGCGATAAAATGTATCCTATGTCCTTCTCCAAGGTCCAATCTATCTCTATACCAAAATTCATCAAAATTGGTTCAGCGGTTTAGGCAGACAGAGTTACTTTCGCATTTATTATATTAGCATTGGTTTAAATACGAAAAATTATTTTATTTTTAAAATTTCTCTAAAAATTTCATTTTCAAATTTCCAATTATTATTTAATTTCATTACAATGGGGGATTCCACCATTATTTTTTTTTATATAATGTCATCTAAAAATATTAGGAAAACTAAGACTATTGATGAAATTTTGAAAAGGTTGACATGACGTCACGCTTATGTGTTTTTATATCAAATATATGCTATTTTAAGTTATATTTACATAAAATAAATTAATATTATAACACTGTATAAGTCTACATACTTTATAATTACAGGTGTATTTAAATTACCTATTAAGTTTAATGCAAGAAATTTATGTTAAAATAAAAACTGTTTGAAAACTGCAGGACAGGAATGTTAGCCCCTCCTTTCGAATTTGAATTTCTTAACTTCCATTATTTCCGAAATTTCTCAATTACACCATTTCATTTTTTTATTAATATTCGTTATTCAGCATATACATTCGTATTTTTTTACTATTTCCTTTAATTCGATTGAGCTGGAATCCCCTATTATTATTTAAACATATTATTGTACTTGTACATCATTAATTTTTTCTTTTTTCAGGGCTGTATGGATATTTGTGATCGGAATGATCATTATATGTTGTACCACGTCATATTGTGGCTTGTTAATTTACGCTACATATTATAATTGTGATCCTATTACTACAAAGGTAAAATTAATTGTATGGGGTATTTTTATATTTTATGACCCATATATTGAAATTCTATTATGAACACATACCTATATATGTTCCTCAATTTAATATCTTTTTTTTTCTAGTTGGCTAAACAAAAAGACCAACTTCTTCCAATTCTAGTCATGGACGTAGTCGGAAATCTCCCTGGAATTCCCGGACTTTTTGTAGCTGGAATATTCAGCGCAGCTTTAAGGTACATATTTTTTATTTTTCTTTTGTGTTGTTTATTTTTATTATTATATTTTAGTTCATTATCTACTGGTTTAAATTCTCTCGTCGCTGTTATTTTAGAAGATTTTTATAGACCATTTTTTAAAACCGAACCATCAGAAAGACATAAACAAATTATGATGAAGTCTACTACAGTTATTTTGGGGGTTATTTATGTAGCTTTAGTTTCTGTCGTTGAAAAATTGGGCACTGTTTTACAGGTAATTTATTTTCCATTTACGTAGGTGATTTATAATGTTATCTACGTAGCCATGAATAAATATAATTTAATATAAAGTAATACTTTATTTAGTAACAAAATCTTCAATCTTTTAGTCTTGCTTCCACAGGACCATAGACCAAGGTCAAATACAGGTCACCTGTCAATTACACATACACGGTGTTAAAAAAAAGGTAAAACAAATTTTAGGGCATTTAGTACTGACCAAGTACTGCAAGTGCACCCCCCTAAATTTTGGAAGACAAGTATTTGAATTTTTAATTATTTGATAAATATTAAAAAATGTTCACCTACGACTCTACAATAGACACTTACAGAATTTACGTCATATCAAGAGAGAGAGATAGAAGTTCATGCTTCCAAACAAATCTCCCCTCGTTGTCTTACGTCCCGCTCCCTGATTCTATCTCTCAATATGTTTACATCTGTCATTCAGTGTTAACCGAATTCTTTGTGATTTATTCGTTGTGTTCAATAAAAATGAGTTTAAAACCACAAGATGTGTGTGGGGCAAATTTTTTTGTTTGATAATATTGAAGATCATTCGATTATTCAACTAAATAAATAATAATAATAATAATAATAATGTATTTATTTGTCATCAGGTCCTTTAACCTATACAAATTATCGTACATGTAAGTTACAAATTTTGCATATATATATATATATATATATATATATATATATATATATATATATATATATATATATATATATATATTTACAGTTTGTAGAGACATTTTTTTAGTGCCCTCTACTGGCACCCTCGTTACATGCAGAGTAGCTTATAGTGACCTCTGCTGCCACTCGGACTCACCTGGGTGTGTCGGCTTTTTATTAAAAACTGACTCGTGCGGGATTTGAACGCTGTCCCACACGAGCAGCCTTGTGTTGCCAGGCGAGCACTATAGCCGCACGACCACAGATGACCGTGATTATTCAACTAAACCGATGGCTGAAGTGTAGAGGTCTAGGTCTAGGCTGATGACAGGTCTTTGTTTGGACGTGGTAACCATAGCAACCTTTAGTTCTATGCTTTCCCGCTAGATGCGCTCTTGCAAATTGCAATGGGAGCGTATAGCGGACATTTAATGAAACAATGGCGCCTGCCTCGCAAAAACCAATCCAGGATTATTTAAGAGAATGAGCCAGTTTCGAGTTTATGCAGAATGAACGCTATCGCACGTACTGTTGAAAATTGGATAATTTTGTTTTGTTTTGATGAAGTTTGACTTTGTTTCCGGTATATATAATTTTTGAAATGCCGCAGTGTTACGTAAAAAATTGCAGAGAACGGCGAAATTTACATAAATTTCCAAAAGACAGACACGCAGGGAGTTATGGAGAAACATATATAAATATAGAATTCAAATTTTCCCAGTAAATGGTTGCTGCGGCTGTGCTGCCACCTACAATAGTTTTGCCTATACGCCCCCATTGTGTGTCTATTTCATATAACTGATATAAGTTAATTGCCTATACCTATGTAGCTTCAGATGCATTTCAAATGCAAAACAAGTACATCGCATCTTTTATAGTTGTGTTTTAAACATATATGTAAGTGTTCTACAATTACATAAATATTCAACTGCTTTGAACAAAGATACAGTAGAACTATAAAATTACATAAATAATCAACTTGCTTTGTTCAAGATACAGTAGAACTATAAAAATTGGAAAGACAGAGAATTTTTTTCAACTGCGTATACTCTTTTAAATTCTCTAAATACTTGCTCCTTTATATTATCTTTATTTACTGTAGAAACAATATTTTCTTACACATTGCCGTTATACAGAGTTTTACAGAAAGAGGCCCTAGAACTTACAGCGATACAAATTACAGAGAAGTACAATTTGTGAATTGGAAAATATGCGAAATAATTTGGAAAAGGTTTTCAAAGAAATTTTTCAAAATTTTGAAGAAATTTAAAAAAAACTTATAGGGAATGATTTTCGCATTACCGTACCTAGAATTACAGGCAGACAGAATTTTAGATATAATTTAAATGCAGAGAATCCTGAAAATTATTTCCGAATAAGCTTATTTTTACAATTTTTGAATTTAGTTATCCAACAATTAAAAGAAAGTTTTACAAAAGATTATTGATGAGAATTGAGCACCCCCTTCCAAAATTTTCTGGCTACGCCACTGATCGTTTCTCTTTTATTACATGGCTAGATGGATAAAATTATAAATCACTCTCATGTTTAATGTTCTCTTATAATACTTTCATTTAGGTAACAATGAGTATAGGAACAATAAGTGCAGGACCATCCCTGGCACTTTTTACAATGGGTCTCTTGCTTCCTTGGGTTAATTCAACGGTATGAATTATATTTAAAACAGATATACAGAAATATAATTTTATTTATTGTTAAAAAATTATTGTAGGGCGCCTTGGTAGGCAGTTTAAGCGGTATGACATTTATGGGTTGGTTGATTTTATGTACCCAATCTGCAATAACTAGTGGCCATATCAAATATTCAGAAAAGCCTGTATCAGTTAATGGTTGCCAGTATAATTATGGATCTAATATGCCTAACGTTTCGTAAGTACAAAATACAGAGTGATCAAAAATTGCAATTTTCAACAATTTCGTTAATTATTTTTTTTGAGTATTATTAATTTGAAAAATTAAAAAGTGGGAGACAAAATATTTTTAATGAAAATATTGTATATATAAAAATCTTTATGAAAAGAGTTATACATATTGCAATCTATATTATCGACATGTTCATGAACTGTCACATCTACAAAATAAATACTATATTTTCGTCACTGTCCATTTCTATTTAAATTATTTTATAATACTAACCTTATTTATACTTATGTATGCCATATAAAGGCAATAAATAAAAGTGAGCCGAATTTCAAAGAAATATATCGAATTCTTCTGATTGATTAGAAGTGCTATCTTTGGCAGATTTACAGATTTTGTGTTTGCGTTAACAGTCACGTTACGCCGTTGCGTTGCGTTTAACATTACTTTATTATAAGTAGACCTTTACAACGCACAAAAATGTTTCAAACACGATACAAATATTTTTCAAAAAATAACTTTGACAGTATGAACATACAAATTATCAATGTTGCCAACTATAGCAACAATTAAACGAGTAATATGTCGTTGATGTTCATTATTTATATATTATTAATGTCATATACTATAATTAATGAACTCTACTATTCATCTTAATAATTATTATATAAGGCTATACATTTTGACTGTTAAAAATGATTGAAATTTTATTTAATTTTTCACTATTAGTGATTTTAATGCATTAAGGTTTTTACACCAAGTGATGACGTGCATTGGCTGCTTGGGGCTGCTTGAATGATTTGGGTATAACTATTTTGTAGACCGTTTAGCATACATACAAAGTGATTAATGACAACTACAAGTAACTAAATATGCATCACAAAGATCACAGTTATCTTTTCATAATTTCGTATAAAATTTTCTTTGCAGATACACCGAATTATCGACATATATGCAAAAACAAGTTTTTAATTATAATGCGGAGCAAGACAACGTACTTGGAATTTACCATTTGTCGTATTTGTGGTATACTTTAATAGGAACAGCGATATCCTGTGCTATAGGAGTACTAGTCAGTTGCCTTGGACTTGGAGGAGGTCTTTTAGATCCCAGAGATGTGGATCCTGCATTACTATCACCATGTGTGAGGAATAGAATAAAACCTAGGTTATTTCCTAATCAACCTCCAGCACAGGATCCTATTATTTTAGCCTATGAAACAGTAAGAGCATTTAAATTTCTTGTTTTTTAACACGTTTGTTGCCCATACCAATATCAACATCCCTTGACATTGACCATTTTCATTGTTGATTTGCGCAAGCTTGCTTAGTGAGAGATTCGATGTTCTCTGTGAAGTATGAGGTATATTATTATTTCTACTTCACACTAGTTTGTGGCAGTAAAAAAAAAAATGTCCAACCGTTGTTGTTATTCTGATTATTATAAATTTCCGTCACTGGTTCACTAAAAATAAATACAATAGTAATCATTTGTGAAAAGCAAAGAATAAGCGTTTAAAATAATACGTATATGTATTTTCAATAATACAAAATTTCGATGAAACATCATGTAACTTCAAACAGCTGTAACTCAAGATCCGATGATATAAAAAAATCGTGCGTGACATGAAAAGAAAGAGAATTTCATATGCTGAATTCAGACTTTCATCGTCCGTTATTCTATCTTCAACCGCGTATTAGTGGTGCATGAAAATATGGATTACATGCTTACTCTGTATAGTATAGAAAATAATCTTACTGTTCCTTTATTTTCAACAGTAATGTAAAATTTAATTATTTATTTATTTATTTATTCTGTTGCAGAAAGATTACAAAATAAGTACTGTATCTGGAAGTACCGAATTGTCTAGTTACAAAAGTAATACGTCACTTTTGTAACATATCTCATAATTAATTTGTAAGATTAGTAGTTATCATTTATATTGTATCTAGTATCTAGACATACATATTACTTATTTTCTTATTATATCATTAGTGAAAATATGTCAAGTAAATAATTGTTATTACAATTAAACATATCGCTTGTTAGGAAATATTTAAATACATTTTATTATGTCATGAATCTTATTAATGAAATATTTATGTGTAAATGAGCCAAAAAAATACTATGTCCTTGAGGAAATTACACTATTCACTATTCTAAACTTGACCTTGTAAAAAATAAAAATAACTCCTAATCAATAGATGCATTATTATCTCCTCACATGGAAACAAATATTATCATTGCATCAATAGAGTAATGAGGTCAAAAATTGCTAATATCCTTGCATGAGGTCAGAAACGAGGTTACAAGTATTACGTAACACTTTTGTTACAAGTGCTGCCACACTGCGGCGCTGAACAAAACTCTAACCATTCCCAGCTGTGCTGACTGTCATATCGGCATACGTCATCCTTCCTACGTCAAGTTGTCATCTAATTGTGTCAGTCCGCTCAAATCGCCCATTTGGGACTAAACTGTAGTGGATTGTTAGTATCAGTGTAACTTAAAAATTGTTATTTATCAATACCGCGAGTATTTGAACTTGTAAATTCGTCCGAAGGAAACGTAAGTATTGACTTTTGTGCTTATAACCTGTATCTTTGGTGCTTCTCGTTCTCGTTTATAAAACAGAAAGAAATCGATTTTAATGAGAACTAACCTGAATTAATTTTGGCATATATGCAAAATGATTTTTATTATATATGTTGGCATTGGCAAGATTTGTATATTAAATAGTTGAAGAGCAATTTAGAATAATCAACTTGTAATTAGTTTTATGTAAGTAAATATTTTGTTTTTTTGAAATATCTAACTTAATGTATTTATAAAAGATCACCTGTTCGACCTTTTCTATACTGTCTATTTTTGTAGTTGCCTAGTTGTTTTTATTATATTATTACAAACAATAAAATTAGATATTGGCAATTTAAAATTTGTAGCATGTACCGACTGTTTCATTCAACAATTGAGGATAATTCGAGATACAATCATCTTCGCCAACAATTTAGTTATTAAGCAAAAAATTAATCTTCTCGTGAAGGTCATAGAAATAACTTTGCTCTGCATTTGTAAGAATTCAAAACAATTAATTTTATGGAGCAATTCACGTGTTAATTTATCATTTATTGAAATAATAGAAATCTGGAATAAACCTTTAATCCCGAATATTTTCCATAAAAAATGTCATCAAATGATAAAATTTATTGCAGTTAAATAAACTCTAACTGATAGATAAATAAATAAATAACAAAAAATACTATTGCATATCTCGTATTTTTTTAGGATATACTAAAAATAAATTGATCTTGAAATTCAGTTTTTAATCTTATTAAATTCCATGAATTAATTAGTCATCATTAATTTGCGCCGTTTACTTAATTAACAAACTCATACACAATTCATAAACTTAAATTTCATATTTGCTTTCACGTTTTTAATTTACCCAATTGGCTAGCAGCAGCAAAGTACTATTTAACAAGTAATTAATTGTATTATGGAAAATGTACAGATTAATTGCTATCTACACAAATCAGCTCACCGCTGAAAATTACCAATAATATTTATATGTTCATTATTTAATATAGGTTGCAGGATAATTAAAATCAATGGGCGATAAAAAACCAGCTCAAGCATTTCCGTAAGTACTTTTTTTATATTTATCAATAATTCATTGAATATTTTGATTTTACGGTCATGTTATCTGATAAAATTGTCTGCAATCTGATGCATGAGTTAGAACTAGTATTATTTTCTGATAAGAATTTGTAATAAGACTTTATGATTTGCTAGCGCTAGAGGCTAGAGTGATATTATTGGCAGTAATTTTTGCACAATGTGTATTTGTTTGAAATAGGAATTTATTTTGATTATGAACACTTTAAAAGTAATATTTATGGTCCTGAATATTATTAAAAATTCTGCAATAAGAATTAAGCAGTTAAAATTTACAATAAAAAAAATGTATTGCCATTTCCCGCCTAGATTACTAATACTGCCAGGGCCGGCAACAACAGTGGTGCTCGCGGTCTCAAGCACCACACGTAAAATCAAATGGTGGTGCTCCGCACCACACGTTTAAGTAAGTTATTACAATTTTTAATAATATGAATTAAGAAATTAAATTGAGCCACAAAAATAAGAAACTAAACTAAAATAACGTCGTTTATGCAGTAAATTAAAATTCAGAATTTTATGTTTGACATTTCGTATAATCTAACTTTTATAGGTGAAATTGAGATACATTACATTAACCTAACCTATGAAAATGTACGATGATAACAAAGTTTCTGCAGAAAAGAGCGACTAATTACTAATTGGACTTATTCTACAAATTGTTTACCTTTATTTTTCTATCCTATATAAGTATAATCATTGATTTTATATATACGATAGTATATATAATCAATGATATAATTCACCTATAAAAGTTAGATTATACGAAATGTCAAACATAAAATTCTGAATTTTAATTTACTGCATAAACGACGTTATTTTAGTTTAGTTTCTTAATTTAGTGGCTTAATTTAATCTCATAATTTATAAACCCAGCATAAAAGAAAAGAAGTTCGAAAAAATGTGCTGTGAACTGGCAATTTATTTTTGAACATGAAAGGGGAAAACATGCATTTGCACATCCCTTGAAAAAATGTAGCTTTCAATTATAAGGTATTTGACCTTGATGAAAAAAAAAAATCGCCTGCGGCGCATTTTCTTTTCTGGGTTATCACCAAATTTTTGGTGCACGAGCCATCACTAAGCACCACACACTAAAATTAAAACTTGCCGGGCCCGTAATACTCTTGCTCTATTAATTGCAAAAACTTTGTTTCCTGTATAAATTTATACTATGGTCCTATCCTTACGATATATTGCTGAATTTAAAACCTGAATATTTTGTCCAAACTCGTCCAAAATAAATAAAATATTCATGTACTGGTTCATATAAACCAGGTTCACTAATTTTCATATATTTATTTGCATGACAAATTTCTTTTTTACTTTGAAATTTTCTTGTCTTTAATGCTTCTTCTTACAATAAAAAATATTTGTTCATAGTACATTGGCACAATTCGAAAAATGTGGCTTAACATGTGCCTTGAATTATGTAATTTGAAAAAAAATGTAAAAATAAAGGAAATAAAATTATAAATAAACAAATTCATTTTCTCAAACAAAATTTTGACGATGATAACTCTGCACTTAGTGGTGTTAAAATCGTATGATACGATTTACGCTTTATTTAGCATAATCTGGATTATTTTATTTTTTAAAACTTGTTTCGTAAATTGTTCGTCGAAATGTTTTTGTTATTCTTGTCATTGACGTTAACAAAAGTAAATAATTACATAATGTTCTATTTTCCTACCTTACGCCTATATCATATTTCATATACAGTCTCATTTTATTCGTGACGTATAATCATACGGTTAACAAATCCGTATAGATTTTCCTATAACAAGTTCTTCCTTGTACACTGAAATTTTCAGCCGCATATTCGTTTCGTTGGCTTGCAGCCAATATTATACAACACTTGTGAGATCAACAGATTTAATAATTAAATTGCCGTTACTATGACGACATTAAATCTAAAAACACATGTAAATTCATCTGTACTTGCAAGGATAATAATTGATTTTTGAAATTTAATTTTTGGTTCTAGGGTCAGTATATTGTTTTGAATTATTTCAGGACCTTGTTAATAAAATATTTTGTTATTTTTAGATAGTGAGTGGTAAATATATTTTTATTGGTGTTGTAAGTGAAAGTTTCACTAAAGATGTTTTAGTTTACTGACAATAAAATTTTGATATTTTCTATCATAATTTTGTACTAATTTACCATTACACTACATTTATAGCAGAAAAATTATTCTCGCTTAAAAATAATTGGTAACAATGGCCGGTAGCAAAAGCCTTGTGTTAACTAAAACGATGTTTTAAAAATTGTCAAATTTTATTATTTAATAATAGTAAATATCAAATTTATCAAATATGGCTTGTGCTACCAGCCAATCAGTTTAACAGGCCGTAAAAAAAAAATTATAAAAACTAATGTATAGGTGTCTCATTTTCGTTGTTTTTTTAGGTAGAGCAAAATCGTTTGCACATTTCAGGGTCAACTTTTTGAGAAAAGTTTAATAGTCACCACAAGAATTTTCGATCTTCTTTTGTTTCTGAGCTACAGGCGAAAACTGGTTTTTCGCTCATTTCGAAAATATCTCATAACTTATTTATTATTGTAGTTAGAGAAAAATTGTTTTAACAAATTTTGTACCGTTTTTTAGGTAAAATAAAATGGCGTAATTAGATTTTTTTAAAATTTCATATTTCTTGAGATTTAACACAAACTTATGAATTTTTAAATGGCAACCTATGTTGAAAATAGTCTCATCTTTTTGATTATTTTATAAGCCTTTCAATGATATATAACAAGTCTACATTCTTTTGTTTTACACATGAATAAAAGATGATTTATTAATTTTTTGGGGTGCAAAAATTGAAAATCATTGGGAAACAAATGAAAAAACTATAATAGTTCATCATTTGTTTATTTTGATTCCATATCTATTAATTATGTTCTCAAAATTATTCTAAACCAATTATTTTCGGATTAGTTAAATTATTATTTATCGCCGTCACAGGTGTCTTTGATACAATTCGAACATAATTGGTTTAATATGCTTTTAAAGTAAATAAATTAAAAATATGTGAAAAACTGAAGCAAATAATATTAGAAATAAACAAATGACGAACTATTATAGTTTTTTCATTTGTTTCTTAATAATTTTCAATTTTTTCACCCCAAAAAATTCATGTGTAAAACAAAAGAATGTAGACTTGTTACATATCATTGACAAGCTTATAAAATAAGCAAAAAGATGAGACTATTTTCAACATAGGTTGCCATTTAAAAAATCATAAGTTTGTGTTATATCTCAAGAATTATGAAGTTCTCAAAAAATCTAATTACGTCATTTTATTTTGCCTAAAAAACGGTACAAAATTTGTTAAAATAATTTTTCTCTAACTACCATAATAAATAAGTTATGAGATATTTTCGAAATAAGCGAAAAACAAGTTTTTGCCTGTAGCTCTGAAACAAAAAAGATCGAAAATTCCTGTGGTTACTATTAAACTTTTCTCAAAAAGTTAACACTGAAATGTGCAAACGGTTTTGCTCTATCAGTAATATTTCCCGAGATACCCTAAAAAAACATCGAAAATGAGACAGTACGGACTTGATAATGATAAATAATCTATTAAAGAATTTTGTAACAAAAAAATATCATTAAATGATAAATTTTATTGCTATGAATAAAAAGTAGGTAGCATGTAAATTAATAGTACTTTATATATAAAGGGAGTAAAGTTCGTCATTATTTGTCGAGAGCGAAGATTGAATCCTGAGGGCGTAGCCCGAGGGATGCAATCGCTTGAGGCAAATAATGACACTTTACTGTCATGTTATATACAATATTTTATATACAAATGGAAAAATTTGTTATTTAACAAAAGAGCATGCGAAATTAGTAAGAATGAAGCATATTTCTATAAACGAAAAAAACTATTTATTTTAGGTAAATTTAATTTTACAAAAATCATCATATTTTTTTCCAAAATAAATATAATTGATATTTACCCCTATTCTGTAACTCAATCGATAATAGTTGTCGATCGATAATAATTTTTGACAAATAGAAATAAATGTATCATCTGTCAGTTTCATTTTTTATTCAGTGTCTACTAAAATTATTGGCTACAATTTATTATCGATCGATAAATGTTATCGATTGAATTACAGAATAGAGGTGAATATTCCTTATCTTTTTATCAATATCAATTAACAAAGGACTTGAATCACTTAATTTCCCTAGGGAGTACTTTATTTCCCTCGATCAATATGAAACATAAGAAGTTATGATTTTGATAAGAATAAAATTAACATTATTTACCGGTTGTATATAAAAGTTATTTTACTACAACCGAAAATAAAAAATACTCCTAATACTTTTTCGATTTTTGTTTGTAGAGTTTTAATATAAAAGTAGTATTTCTTTGCACCAGTTTAGTCCCAAAAATCATAAATGGAGGCATCGCTGGAGTCATTGGCGTTTCGTGTATCTTTCCTCTCGACTTGGTCAAGACCAGATTGCAGAATCAACCAGTGGGACCAAATGGCGAACGGATGTACAAATCTATGTAAGAAATAAAGATATAGATTTGACGATTACGATTATTAATTTTGATAATCGCCGATTACGATTATGTAAAAAATTGGATAATTTAAAAGGATTACAATATAATTCAATATTTTAAGCAAAATATTTTTATTATTTACTAGTTAGCACACAAAATTCAGAATAGTCTTTTGTTTGTACGTAATTGCGCTTGCTATTTTAAACAACATTTATTATTTTTTTTTTTTCTAAAAATTACAGGAGAGCCAATATACGTACTTTTTTAATATACACTTATGTTCCGGTTTATATTTTAGTTAAAACAAAATAAAATGGCAAATAAAACACGTTTGAGATGCTCGATTACGATCAATCTTAATCGTAATCGTTGCATCACTACGCGCAAGTAGCAGGGAGTAAGTCAACGACCAAAGAAATATATCAATTTAGAAAGATTAATCAAAATATCTAAATTAAGTCTTTCAAACTTCCGTCATAATGTCTTTCTCCGCTACTAAGGAAATGGACAGTTAAATTCATGATTGGCAGCTTTACAAGTAATTTTATGCTCAAGTTTTATATACCTGGCGTAAATAAGACATCTCATTAAAAGCGTTACTTAAGACGCAAGAACCAAATTTTGTTTCCAAGTTTATGCATTGTTACACGACCTGTTTTATAAACAGCTTCAGTTTCCTGTATTGGGTGTGAAGACCCAATATAATCAAATATATCTCTGGACCCAATCTCTACTCCGAAATCGCTCACTGAACAAAACACACGACCACAATGCATTGTGGGTTAATTTAAAACGAATAAAGATCGAAATCACATAATATTTGTTCCTCATGTTCTTTCCAGGTTCGACTGCTTCAAGAAGACTTACCGAGCCGAAGGCTACTTCGGAATGTATAGAGGTTCTGCAGTCAACATACTCTTAATCACTCCCGAAAAGGCTATTAAGTTAACAGCTAATGACTACTTCAGACATCATCTTACACTAAAAGATGGCTCCTTGCCAATGATACGACAGATGCTTGCTGGGGGCTTAGCTGGTTTGTTCCAAATTGTTGTAACTACACCTATGGAGTTATTGAAAATTCAAATGCAAGATGCAGGCAGAGTTGCAGCTGAAGCGAAGAAAGGTGAGATGGTCTTATCACAAAGCAAGGAATGATAACTGTGTTTGAAGTAGATTTCAACGAATCATGTAAATATTTTCGAGAACTTTTACCTGTTAAGTATATTTATAGAAATATTTCACATGGATATGTGTATTTATTCTAAATATTTACCAAACGATAAATTATTCGTAGAAAAATAATCAGGAAATATATTTAGAACTAAATTATTATATGATGTCAGAAAATTTTTACACATCGATCAATATCACGGAAAGTCCTCATAAATAAATGAAGCATACATAATAAGAGATACTTGCATTAAATTGATTAAAATAAAAGCGCTTATTATATCAAAGTGGCATAAATAGTAGCGACACTGATTCATATACATAAAGTAATGAATTAAGGCCTATTTATAATAAAGTAACGTTAAACGCAATGCAACGACGCAATGTGACCGTTAACGCAAACACAAAATCTGTGATTTATAACAAATGCCAAAGATAGCACTTCTAATCATCGGAAGAATTCGGTATATTTCGATGAAATTCGGCTCACTTTTATTTATTGTCTTTATATGACATACATAAGTATAAATAAGGTTAATATAAAGGTTGAGAAGATAATCATTATTGACCCAGCGCCTATTGTAACCCGAGGGCGAAGCCCGAGGGATATAAGGCGCCTGGTCAATAATGATCTTCTCAACCGTGGTTTATATACTATTTTTTTCGCTACTAGCACATAAATTCTCTTTGAATTTTTTTTTATTGATAATAACAATAATTTTGACATGAATAATAACGTTACTTATTTGTCAATATTCACAAAAACAAAGTAGGCTGCATTTTTTTTATCTGACGTTTTGCTCATTTCGCTGGTTTGATAACCTCACTTATGGGCCTTGATTTGTATTTGATTTAATTATTTAATAAAAACACTTTGTGGTGTTACAGTCAGCAGCCTTATTAGTTTATTATTATTATTATTTTTAAATAAATCTATTGAAATGTATTTACCTACAAATACAAAAAAAAAATAGTGATTTGTTCAATCCTACATCTACATATATTTCACATTTTCACCAAAACAGCACAGTGGCCAGGCGAGGCGGCAGCGTAGGTCAATTTAAAAGTATAATGGCAAATTTAGATTATATACTTAACACCTTTCTTGAGTTTAATGAGTTAAATAATATTTGGATTTGGAGGCTTGAGTTTCATTGAAAAGTGGCAGATTGCATTATAGACCAAGGTAAATAATAAATTATTATTGACCTAGGTTACCATGGTTACAAGCAAGCGGTAGTGAAAAACTATTTCGCATGTCAAATAAAGGTAAATAATAGTGGGTTCCTAGGCTAGTAGTGAAAAAAATAATTTAAATAGAAATGGTCAGTGACGAAAATATAGTATATATTTTGTTGATGTGACAATTCATGAACATATCGATAATACAGATTATTATAAAAACTGAAACTATAAATCAAACATTAAAATTCCCTCAACATCGCAAAGAGCAGTAGCCATAATCTAACTAAGCCCTAAATCCTCTATATCGCCATTCCATATTTTGAAATTTTGACTCTTGATCGAAGTGGTAAATCCACGTTTCATCAACAATAAAAAGCTGTTTGGATTTTGATTAAACAACGCCAAATTGGCTCCTGAGAAGGTGACTCTCTCTCGTTTTTGTTCGGGCGCCAAATTCTGGGTACCCATCTTGCTGACATCTTATGAAGCCTTGGAAATTATTAACACTAGGGCTCGATATTTTCATCTCTGGTTAAACTACCGGTTAAGTTAAATGTCGGTTATAAGAACAATGTGGTATCGAAAAATTAATACATGTGAAATTTTTTACAATTTAGGTTATGATATCGATGCTGTGTTTTTCTTTTAACTGACAGTAAAATGTTTAACCAGAGATGAAAAAACCGGGCCTTAAATAATCAAATTTGGAACTTCGTTTAACAGATGAACAATTGCTGTTGTTATGAAGATAATATTTCAAAGCTTACTATGTTAGGGACAATAAATACTGACCAACCCTCGTATTAAGATATTTCGATGCATCAACCAGTCGAAAATGTATTTTTCAGTGGTTTACAGATAAATTATTTTTTTGTTACAGCTGGTAAAATAGTACCAAAGTCATCAGCAACGCAAATAGCAATGGATTTAATTAGACAAAAAGGCATAATAGGTCTTTATAAAGGCATAGGCGCTACAATGCTTCGAGACGTTTCCTTTTCTGTAATTTACTTTCCCTTATTTGCAACTTTAAATGACTTAGGGCCACGGAGAAAAGACGGCACTGGTAAAATTCATCCAATCGCTCCTTACATTAATATTAAATTCCAGTTTGTTTCAGGGGAAGCCGTGTTTTGGTGTTCGTTTCTCTCAGGTTGTGTAGCAGGTTCTGTAGCTGCCCTTTCAGTTAATCCCTTCGACGTTGTAAAAACTAGATTACAAGCCATTACGACGACAGACGGGGCTCCAAAATACAAGGGACTGACGGATACGTTCGTGTAAGTCATCAAAACATTTAAGTAATCGTATTGATTTAGCAATTTGCGCTGTGCCAAATAGTCAGATGTTTTGAAGCTTATGTTATTTATAATTTTCATTCGTACTCGTAATATTAACACATAAAAGTAAATGGAGCAATTTTAAAGCGATATTAAACAAATACATATTCATTTGTTACATAATTTTATCGGTAAATAAATTTTGAAAGCGATTACATCAAGATCTGTAATCAAAAGAAAATATTGTTAGATTTATCTTTTTAAGTACATATATTACATCATTATGTTCTGGTTTATATAGACAAGAATAAAAATAACAGATATCACATAAACTGCTTTAAAAATAACAAATAATAAAACACGTTTTCATAAATAAATATTTTATAGTTTTTAAATACTTTACTTCTATATTTTTACATATTCCTAATAATTTTGTATGTTCAGGTTTATTTAATATTTGTTTTATTTAATACATTTATTTAAGAGGCAAAATTTATATTAAAAATCGAAAGGCGATAAATATTTCACTTAAATTCACAATAATAATAATAATAATAATAATAATCCATCATACTAATATAATAAATGCAAAAGTAACTCTGTCTGTCTGTCTGTCTGTCTGTGTCTGTTACGTTTTCACGCCTAAACCGCTGAACCAATTTTGATGAATTTTGGTATAAAGATAGATTGGACCTTGGAGAAGGACATAGGGTACCTTTCGTCGCGAAAATAAACCTTGAAGGGATGAAATAGGGGATGAAAGTTTGTATGGAGAACCCATCATTTCTTCCGTTGAACCAATTTTGATGAATTTTGATATAGAGATAGATTGGACATTGGAGGACTTAGGCTACCTTTTGACGCGACAATAAAACTTGAAGGGGATGTTTTCAATTATTTTTTTTTTCTTCGTATCTATAGTTAAGTTATAACCGTTAGTAGATATTTCGATATTTGTCGGAGAGATATCTTGCATCATATGTACATAAGCAAAAGTACCCGAGACATGTTTAGAAAAGGGCCCTGTTAGGTGCGGTGCGAGGATCGGGAAGGCAGTGGGCGGAGCTTGTTACATGTACGATGCGAGACAGGTTGCCGGCTCCCTACGCAGTGTAGATAATCGTTATTCTAGCTTTACCCGTGCGAAGCCGGGACGGGTCAGCTAATAATAATAATAAAATTGTACACTTTCGTACATTTCCCATAATGTGGATTGGAATAGAACCGATCGGAATAATTTGTAATAAATATTGATACAAATAAATAGTGATATGCTCTAAACAAAAACACATGTTTAACCGCAGAGAAATTATCAGGACCGCAACAAGTCCAGAAGGCCGCAATAATTGGAATCCTACCATTATATTTTTACAACATTTCAATACAGTAATAATTTTCATTATTATAATCAGATTTTCTTTATTGTTTGTTTTTAAGCGTTTTTGTTATAATCATTATTTTTTTAATGAAGGAATATAATAAAAAAAAATTGTTTATTCTGACATCTATTGGGTGATTTTATAATTATAAAAATTCTGCTAAATACAAATTCTTCGTAAATTTAATTAAAATTGTAAAAAAAAAAATTCACCGAATATCCCTCGACCATTGTTAAATACTTATAATTTTATCACAACTTCCTCAAGCACGTTGCTTTTAAGTAACAACCCTCCACCTTCGGCGTCTGGGGATATTATAGCTAAAAATTACATTCCAAAAATAATTCAGCTTGCATCATCGCTACATAGCTGTTGAATACATTGAATATTATTTGTTTTACAACAAAATAATTCATTTCCAGGAAAACATTATCACAAGAAGGACCTCTCGCATTCTTCAAAGGAGGAGCATGTCGTATGATAGTAATAGCACCGCTATTTGGCATAGCCCAAACAGTTTACTATCTAGGAGTAGCTGAACGCTTACTAGGAATACAGCGAGGTTAGAACAACACATAAATACATCAGGGATAGCATTTATCACGAAACTTAAATATTCGTTTCTGTTGCCGTATTTTACATTTTTCTCTATAGTGTGATTTGATTGTTTAATATTATGAATTGGTTTTATATATGTATTTAAGGAGAAATGTTAACTACGGATTATTTTATTTTGGGTTCGTTGTAGAACCATTTTAGCTAATTTTCATGTACTGTTCGTTTATACTCGCAGTCATGTCCATAAATTTATTCCAGACAAATTTTAAATTATATGCTTGTTAATATTTATTAAATAATGTTGTACGATTCATATTTTAAATGCATGAAAATGGCTGTAAGTATTCCCTCAGTAATAAACATGCCGGAAATTATTTTAACGGACAAAATAATGCAACTTTGGCAACAAAATTCCACTCAGTGGTTTGGTCAATTGTAGATGTAGTAATATATATGTCATGCTTGACTTGCAAGAATTACAAATTATAAATGTAAAACTGGTATGTTACGGTGTGAGAGAACTAACTGACAAAAAGTAGATGTAAGCAGTTCTGAACCTTGTACTGTTTGGCAAAAAAATCAAAATACTATCAAGTACCAAATAGAATATGCCTGAAACTCATACAAAGTTCAAGAATGTTGGGATTTGGGTTGATATACGGACCTATTCTGTAACTCACTGGTTAATTTTTAGCAACTGGTTAAAATTTTTAACCAATCACAAAAAATTGACCGGCATAATTGAGGAACAAAATTTAAAGAAACAAGAATTTGAAATTAGAAAATAATAATTAGAAAATCAATATCTAGTGAACAATTTTTTTAACCAGTTGCCAAAATTAACCAATTTGTTACAGAACAGGCCTGATAGTGCGTTTCACGTAAGAAAGTAACATTGGTTTAGATAGGGAAATAAATTCTGACCTCTGATTGGTCAGAAAGTACACCTAGTACACAAAAACGAAAAAAATATCACCTCGGCTATAAGTAGTCAACTAAAATCGAAAGAAAAAAGTCATATTTAATAGTCAGTTCAATAGAAAGTAGTTCGTTGCAGACTGAGGCTAGAAATTCATGCCCGAGCGTGAATCCCATATGACAAGCACAAACCATGACTCGCAATTATCATTTGATTTAATATGCACGCGCAGTGCTCTTTCTCCGTTAGTAAATAGATTCTGACAGATTATAACATTTAACATTGTAACCTGTTAAGTTGTTTTTCTTACCAAAATAACAGAACAGTGGACTGGCAGCGAGATTGACCATTTAATAAAATTAGTTCGCACGTATGAAAATCTCTGTCTTCAAAGCAGAACGGGGTATAGTAATATCAATAATATTGACAAATTATGGATGTTAATAGCAACAAAAATAGGAATTAAAAGTTGTAAGTTGACTTGACAACAAACGACGTATGTAAAAATACCACCAACATTTATTGGAAAAGCCGCGGAAATTTTAAAAATGATATTCCTTTTCTTACCACTCGATGCAGCAGTGTGTGAGTGGTCACAAGAAAACGGTTCATGGTAGTCGATGCAAGTGGATCGATGGATGTTGATCGATGCAGTGTGACCGTAACCAATATACCTACATTTCTTGTGTGCTTTTCAGCGGTATATAGTTTAATAGGTATATTCCGTTTCCTTACATAAAAACACTGGGCAATTTATACTATCTGATAACGTCACCACATAAATCTTATTACAATTTCAAAGATAATAAACGAAAACGCCTATTATCTATGTCTTTTATATTATATTTATTATTATTTATTGCTGGTCAAAGCTTACGGCGTTCTCGATAGATGGCTCTGCATGTGGTTAATTATCTTTGCAATCAGCATATCGCCTTGGATAGTTTATCATCCGTCTACTCGACCTCATCATGCGTGCTAGAGGCTGCAGTACAGCACACTGATAAACTTCAGTAAAAGCGAAACGCGTCTGTTGTTCTGGATGAGTGGGCCAGTCTCTGATAAATGACCGACAGGTTGATTCAGAGACTGAAATCCTTTTAAAGCGTGCCAAGTATAATTTTTTTTAAATAGTTTATTGATTATTTAATGCATTTAAAAACGGCTGGCTCTCATAGACCATTTGGTATTTTATTACGTGAAACGCACTATAATGCCAGTATTATGTCGAACTGAACCTTAATTTATCAAATACTTTTAACTCACTTTAAACTGACAATACTTTGTGTATCGTAGAGACTAGAATTATTGTGATGTTATTATAAATGAATGGTCTAATATCGTATTGCAACTTCCTAGATTTTTCCAGTATACCTTGCCAGCACATATCCTAATTTCCTTTTTTCATTAGACTTTTAGGATCAAACTATTAAATATCTTTTAAGTTACGTGATATTTATTAAAACATACTGTATTATATTTAAATTATAATTGTTAAATAACAGGATTGGACACAATCAGTATTTGAGGAAATGGATATAATTTATTGAAACGGCAATAAACGAAAAAATGCCCTACGTCAATAAGTAAGTTCTAATTTTTATTTTATACTGGAAAAGATATTGACAAACATGGAACCTGTCATTGCCTACCTACATATTTAAATAGATTATATATTTGTTGAAATGTAATTCGTATCGAAAACATAAATAAAAATATTACCATGTTTTTTTAGTATTATGAATTAATTATCATATCCCAAACTCCTAGAAAAATGTCTGATGTGGTCAACACAATACCTCCCGCTATTTAATTTTTACTAATTTAAATACATACCTACATATTTACCAATTTGAAAACACATGATTATTGACTGCTGTTTGATTTATAGTGCTGCACACATAGCAAACTTAAATCAGATAATCTTGCACATCTAATATTTATGTATGATGGAAAATATATTGGGTGCGATTCAGTGGGTTATATTAAAGTCTGTACTAACACTTGTATTAACTAAAACACTGTATTAGCTTAAAACACATTTTAAAACAAAGGTGATTCAGTGGTCTGTATTAAGCTGTTTTAGTTAAAACGCAAAATTACACTTGGCAACACTGTAATAACTGTCAAAGTGCGAAATTGGCGGCATTTGAAACGTCAATATTTTGTATTTGTGTTGTTTTAGGTTATATTACACTACTTTATGACCTATATTTTAAATTTTAACATATTAAAATGTCAGGAAAAAGAATTACAGAACCGATTGGTTTAATGAAGAAAAGATTATTTTAATAAGAGGCAATTACTAAACAGAACGGTATTATTGAAAATAAGGGAAATGACATTAAAATAATGAAAAATAAAAAAGCTGCATCATTTTGAAGTGGTAAATTGGAATGTCCAAAGAAATAAAAGTGATGTTTGTGCTGATTGATATTTTTTATTATTGTAATCAAGTTTCCATTATTGTAAATAAGCATTTCTTTGTTGTAATCAAAATTTCTTTAAGGATTTCTTTGTTTGTAATAAAAAAAAATCAATATCAAATCAATATTATTTTAATTCAATGTAGCGGGGCCCCTAAAATGTGAGGGGCCCATAGGCAGTTACCTATTCTGCCTAATGGGTAATCCGGCACTGATTGAAATGCAATTCAAAGAGTGAAATTGCACATTACTTAAAAGAAAAACTAAAACTGTAGGAGGTACATCACCGCCAAACCCAGATATGTCAATTCGAATCAAATTTATTACATTCTGAAATACATTTTTTGATAATCAGTATCACTTTCGGAGAGAGTATTGTCATAGTTTTTCGTCTTCTGTATATCCTTCTTCGTCTTCTACAATCAACAACACGCCAAACATGCTCAATTCTTACAACAGCACGTATTGTGTCACCTATTTTACTTAAACAAACTTAGAAAATAGACAACATATAAATAATTGTTGTAACTTGCCTGAATTTATTCATATTAACCTCAATTTTTTAAATTATTCATTTTCTGTTTTACTATTTCATTTTAAGTTCAATATTTGCTTTAGTATACTTTATGAAGAGTCAAATATATAATTTTACTTTAATATTTTATATTTGACATTCTGAATTAAGGTTAATACAATACTTAAAACAGATATAACCCATTTTAAGAAGTGTTTTAATTTCCTAGGCAACTAATACACATGTATTAAAATAAACACTCTAAAACAGTCTAATACAAGCCACTGAATCAGGTTTTTTAATACAACTCTTAATACAGATCTTAAAACAGCCTAATACAACCCACTGAATCGCACCCATTATTTTTATAAACCTAAATTTCATTAGAATCAATACTATCTCCTTAACACAGTTTCATTATTAATTTTAATGTAATTGCTTCCTGACAGTGACATTTTTTTATATATGTCAAAATTGTTATTAAAATGTTTTTGTTTGACGCATAAACAAGATGAAGTACAAAAATAAATTATTTTATAATTTTTTATTTAAAATTATGTACTAAATGATTTTATCGTAGAATAGGCCCATACACCATAACAACAAAATAATAGAATGTACATTTTATCCTTAAAGTACTACGTACTACTCAATAAATAACGATTAAGATAAAAAAACATTTTTTTAATAATTACTTTGCGAGATATTTGAATTTATTTCCAGCACCACAGATGACGTTACACTATTGGTATCTTTCTCGCGCAGCCTACTACAGAAACTAGTGTGAGAAAGATAGCTATAGGTTTCTTTAAAAATCAAATGCAGTATGACTTTTTGATACTTCCGGTTATCCAATATACACTAAAAACTAATGAGCTCTTCCCACATTATTATAGAATGGGTGTACAAAATTTTCTGATTGATAGTTCATATTTGAGTAATCGTGTCCACACGATCCACACACACACAGCTTATTCACTAAAATCTCTATAGTTAAAAAAATTTATGTATGCTTTTTGGATCTTTGTGTTTATTGAAACAAACAGTTAATTTACATTTGGACGTTTCGATTGTGAAATCACAATCATCATCAGCTATTTGTCTGTTATTACATTTTTATAAAAACATCAGTTGAACATAAAACAAATTGTAATACATGTTTTTTTTTTGACTACATTTTAATTTGACTAGTAGTAGGTAAAAATGAGTTGCTCAGCCAGAGTATGGCAGTAAACTAGTCAAATTAAAATGTAGTCAAAAGAAACATGTATTACAACAATTTGTTTTAATGTTCAACTGATATTTTTATAAAAATGTAATAACAGACAAATAGCTGGTGATGATTATGATTTCACAATCGAAACGTCCAAATGTAAATTAATTATTTGTTTCAAGAAACACAAAGATCCAAAAAGCGTACACAATTTTTTATCACTATAATATTAAAGGATCTACTTCAAAGAAAATAAAATCTCTATATGCAATTTTTACCACGATCCCTATACCTCCCTTACCTAGGGTAGCGGGAGGTAAAAATGTCTTATTGCATACAGCAGAATAACGTCAGAAAGAAGATACAATATAATAATGTAGAATGCATAGGTAGGTACTCAGTAATGTGGTGGGTAGGTACTTTAAAATTTTCTTCCAGAATAAAGTTTAAAAAGTAGGAAATAAAATTTTAAAATATCTCTAAAACAAAAAAAAATAGTATAAAATAAAGTAGAAATTTCGGATAGCTTGTCTCTAGAAATAGAAGTATCTAGGGCGTAAGAAAGTCTTAAAAAGGCACTGCGGTAAAGATTATTTTTCGATATTTGTATTTAAATTCATACAATTTAGAAATATAATCTCGTTGTTAATGAATCAGTAATTTCTCATTATTTACAAATAGTTTTGTCTAAATCATTTTCCGCATATTTGTGCTTAGATTATCTATATTTATATTGCAAATACTTTCTATGTAATATTATACTTGACGTAAAATAAAAGTGTTACATCTTGATAAAAAATATTTACAGAACAACGAACCAGTTGTAATATAATCCCCTTGACTTAGCTACAAAGAAGCCATAAAAATTAACTAAGCAAATAGTTTCTAGCAGCCATTCATAGTTGTACTGCAAACATTAGCATACATTCTAATCTTTTATTTTTTGATAATAATGAGTTTTGATGAATATAGTCCTCTTTTATCTAACAATTCAGATGATAGTGGCAATCAAAATGGTCTTTCTGTGTTTTTTGCTGTAATTTGTATTGTTGATGTGTTTGGTGTTTTTCCTATTGTTTCTTTACCTAGAGCTATTTTACAATGCGGTAGGTTACATGTATTTTAAAAATCTAATAATTAAACGAAGATATTTTCAGGGTGGCTAGGAATACCATTAGTAATATTTGTATTTTCTATTCAAATGTGTACAGCTATTCTATTAGGAAAATGTTGGATACTAGCTGAATATTTAGACAAATCTATAACAGCGAAAAATAGATATCCTTATTCTGCTCTAGCAGAAATGGCTTTTGGCAAAAATTTTGCCAGATTTGTTACAATTTTATTGGACGTAACTATATTTGGGGCATCCATACCAAATATTATAGTAGGTAAGTTCATTTTTATTGTCCGTTTATAACAGTTCCGTATTTGAAGGCACATTTTTTGTAAAGAAACTAATAACTTTACATAAACATACATACATAATTTTGAATTC
Source organism: Ophonus ardosiacus (assembly GCA_943142095.1). Classification (NCBI taxonomy): domain Eukaryota; kingdom Metazoa; phylum Arthropoda; class Insecta; order Coleoptera; family Carabidae; genus Ophonus; species Ophonus ardosiacus. Next base: position 22,967,191 of record OW964829.1, on the reverse strand, counting down.
TGTGAAAGGAATTAAAACAATGCAGATATTTAGTATGTTGACATATTTCACTTCATATTTCTTTTATTTTTAGAAACTGTATCTAAAAATATTATCTTGTGTTAAAGATTAAATAGAACACGTGTGTAAAAAGTAAATATTTATGAACATTAAAATGGGGTATTCTGCTGTATTTAATGGAATTAAAAATAAAAAAATCTGTTATGGACAGTACAAGACCTTCCGTCAATTCAATGTATTTTGTAAAAATCCCATACCAAAAGTTCCTTGGAAAAGATTCTATGTATCCTGTAAAATTGTAACACGAACACAAACTATTTTTACCTCTCGCTAAGAGAGGTATTGGATTCATGCTAAAATTCGCATATCCAGATTTTATTGAATAAGCACGATTTAAGGTCCCTAGAATCCGATTATAACATTTTTAAAATGATGTCTGTGTGTGTGTGTGTGTGTGGATGTGTGTATGTGTGTATGTCTGGATGTTGTAGACACGATTCCTCAAAAACTATAAGACTTAAAAAATATTTAACTGCAGTTTCCTCAATCTGACATTCCTGGGAAAGCTGAAAAGGTTTTGGTAACAATTGAACAACCGGAAGTAGTAGTTTCTTAGAAAAATTCTTCTAAATATAATTTTTTATGAGTTTTTTTTTATTAAATATTGAAGAACATAAAATTCTCCATCTATTACACTTAAAATTTTTATTATATCTTGTATACAGATTTAGAGATAAAGACACTATAATTTATAGAGTAAACTAATCGCAGAGGCCAAGGCACTAAGGAAACCAGTTGACAAATTCCAATGTTTATAACATGACACATGTCATTGTCAAATATCAACATTTTAAGTGACATTCTGATAGCTTGTTCTGGGAAGTATATTTAATTTTTCTTATTGTTTTATTAATTAAATATTTGAAATTAAAGGTAAAATTGTGGTAAAATGCATATATCCATCAGAAATACCGCCAATCTGGTTAATGAATTGGAACAATATCTGACATGAAAATGATATAAAATATGTGTGCAGAAGACATGTTAAATACAATAAAAAACAATATTTGGGTAAAGTTCTGTAATATTTTGTTATAAAACGACGGTTCGAAAGCGAAGTGCAATACAATACATATATAGCCTAATATGGAAATGGCGAGAGGTCTTGTGCTGGCCACAACAGATTTTTTTTTTACAAATTCCATACAGAAACTTCCTTTGAAAAGATTCTATAAATCCGATAAAATTATAACACGACCATACACTATATACATTTCACTTGACACTACTTCCTTCCTTCTTCAACTTTTTCCTATTTTCTTCCTCTCTCAAGTCTTTTGCGACATAGTCCTTCCATTTCCTCTCCGGCCTTCCTCGTACTCCCGGCATTGAAAGTTCCAATCCTGAGGCAAGGCTGAAACTGCATGTCACTTGCGAAGAACACTATGCCGTAACCACTTTCTGACTCTATACTTTCCGTCTTTGGTTTTGCACTTGACACTGACATCTGTCAATTACAATTTTTTGAATATATCAGCTGTTTCCATGATTATACCAAAGCTGACTGATTTTTGAAAGTTAATCTCTTTATAATCTTTTAACTCTATCTATTGAATATGAAGGAAAATGTATAATCAAACCGTATAGTGCATTTTCTTTAATATATAACATAAGATCAATGGGGAAATTTAGCGATTTTTTTATTCCATGGGAAACGATTTGAAAAATGATGTAACATGTTTAATTTTTTTCAAAAATGCCCAGATTTTCCGTAGAAGCTGATTTTAAGCTGTGATGTCGGTAGAGGCTTGGCGCAACGTATGTCGACTTATACACTGACGGACGCGATTGCGGTTACCAGGGAAGCGCTTTTACGCTTTGTTACGACCTACGTTCAAGTGGTTCGATTTCACAGTTCTGTCTGAGTTTGCGCATAACTGACTTGTAACGTACTTAAAGTCACACACGTGTTACATACTATACTTTTTCTACGACCTTGCAATAAAATATATTTTTTCTTCACATTGTCAGTCTTTAAACGTAAAGCCTCTGTATTATCGACTTGTGTAACCATGGTTACGAACGTTACGGGTGTTTAACAGCTTTGTTTTATTAAAATACAATTCAGTTTGTAATATTTAAAATAATGAACGGTGCGTGAAATGTCACTTCACGCACACTGTGCGTGAAGTAGCACTTCACGCACCGTGTGCAAAAACTCAAACTTCACACATAAAAATTGATACGTGAAGTACTCACTTCACGCATGGGAGTAGAAAAAAATAATTTTTAAATGACAGGATTACACATTTTTAATGAAGTTTTTTTTAATAACAGAAAATATATATATATATATATATATATATATATATATATACACACACAGAAACAGACACAAATATATATATATATATATATATATATATATATATATATATATATATATATATATTTGTGTCTGTTTCTCACAAAGGTTTAAAAATTAGATAGGTAATCAATTATTGATTTTTAAAAGGCATTTATAATTCTCGTCAAAAAAATGTCAATGTATAAGGATCCACATTATGTATCCAATTAAATTTATCGATTTAACGTACTTTGAAAGATTAATTTTTGACGTATAAACTCAATAAACTCATTTATATACAATAAAAATACACAATATGACAATAAGAAAAATGAATTCGAAGATAGATATATGTATTTCAAATTTAATTTTCTTTATAAATTAAAAAAATCTAATAATTCAATTTATTTTAATTTCAATATTCATGTTCTCATTCAACAATACACATAAAAAAAACTTATACAAACTCAAATGAATGTAATACAACCTGATGCTACATGCTACTTATTTCAATTTGATATTTTTAAAAATATATTTATAAATACGACTGCTTTGTTTTACTAGTAAATAATTTATACACTTATCTTTAATTATGGCTAATTACATTTTAAAATAGCATGTATAAATTTAGGAAAAACTGAATTTCTTGTACAGAAAACACATTCGCTGCATAAGACGCAATGTTAAACTGAAGCTTGGTTGCCCGAGATCAGCTGATCATCCGCCATGTTGTGACGTAGGTGCAGGTGCCCTATTAGAGTTATCGTCGGAGAAAGATTTGTCACACACACGCACACAGAGAGAGACATCATCTGAAGAATAGTAAATTCGTATAGTAGGGACCCCGAAACTTGCTTATTCATTAAAAATTCACCACTGATTTTTTGACCAAAGGATGGAAGGAAAACGATTTAAATTGTTTTTGTTACTTTTATAAATTAATTTTTTTTTTGCTGGTCACAGTATAATTTAGAATTAATATATTTTTTTTTTAGCCGCACAAAATCTAGAAATATTAGGGAACAAAATGAGTGATGATAACTTTTATGTATCCCATTGTTATTGGATGATAATATTAGGAATTATTTTGTGTCCTCTTTTATGGCTCGGCAGTCCCAAAGACATGAAGTATACATTCATATTTGTTATCAATAACTATTTATTTCATTATAATTTTAGGATCCTATGTTGTTTGTCTGTTCTTGTCGTATTTACTATAGCAATCATGATCTGGTCGTGTATTTATGGCGACAATTCAGTAGGAAATATACCTCCTGAATTTACAATAAAAGAATCATTATTTGGAAACGTAATGACAGCTTATGGAATAATAGCATTTCAATTTGACGTTCATCCAGTGTTACTGACAATTCAAGTGGACATGAAGGATAAAACTAAAATACCTTGTGTTGTCTTTTTCGGATTTTTAAGTAAGGTTTTAGACCCATAATATGCAGGGGAGGGGGGCGGTCTCCACCTAAGTGGTTTATAAATAAATTTGAAATCAAATTATGATCAAAATACTATTACAATATTTAACATATTAAAACATTAAATATTATTACAAAAATTTCGAATTCCCTAAAACTATTTTGATGCGAATCTCTTTTTCCAATCCCAAGATAACGCTAGATGCTATAGGGCTAAAGATAATATTACCGTTTGCTTTGCACCAAATTTCAGTCCATATCAGCTCCTGACGTGATTTAAAACATTATTATGTATTATATAATAATAAATTTGTTACAAACTAAAATTATATTTTTATTTTAAATGTTCCGAGTGTAAATCGAAAAGTGAGACATAAGCGTTTAGCATGCAAAAATACTTCAAATAAAAATCAGGTGATACAATTTTTCTAGCTTTTCATATAATCATAAAAATTAATAATTGTTTTTATGAAGTATTAGTCTAGACAGCCATGGATTTATGACAAAAAAATAAACAAATGTGTTATTTCTAACTGTCAGTTATAACTAAATTTGGATTAGAGTAGTAAATTAACACAAAAAACAAAATGGTAAAGTGTTTTAGTTCTAAATGACAGTTAAATATCTGATGTGGACACCACATGACTTCCTTATGCGCCTGTTACACTATATATATTTTGTTAATAATTAAAATATGTATTATAACAGACCCAATCATAAAATTGCACGTATTTGACATAATTTGACATTGACATAAAATTCTTTATTTTTTTTTTAAATTTACATATGTCGCTTATACAAATACAAAGAGCTAATTTAATCATACTGGATGTTTTCGACGCAGAATTCAATTCTCTAAAACTTTTATTTTATTTATTATTAAAATCAAGACAACGCCATTTTTTTCAAGAAAAACTGATAACAGCTTCAAGTAAAGTATCACTTCCGGTTATACTATTTTAACCAAAATCTATTATGTTATTCCCATTGATATAAAAGTATTATATACCAAATTTGAAAAGTTTTGGATTATATTTTAATATAGTTTTTCATTAAAATCTGTTATAGGCTTCAAGTAAAGTACCACTTCCGGGTAGACCATTTTAACTAAAATCTATTATGTTATTCCCATTGATATAAGAGTATTATATACCAAATTTGAAAAGTTTGGGATAATATTTTAATACAGTTTTTCATTAAAATCTATTATAGGGTACAAGTAATGTACCACTTCCGGGTAGATCATTTTAACTAAACTCAATCATATTATTCCCATTGATATAAAAGTCTTATATACCAAATTTGAAAAGTTTTTGATGTTATAGCAGTCCTAAATACAAAACGTAACTGTCTACGGCTTACCGTTTTTCAGTTATGCGAGATACGTACGTACGTACAGACGTCACGAGTCACGACGAAATTAGTCAAAATGAATTCAGGGATGGTCAAAATGGATATTTACAAGGAAGTAAAAACAATGCATTTGTTTATTTTTTGACATAAATCCATGACTGCTTAGACTAAAAGTTCATAAAAATTGTAACTTTATAATTAATTATTATTTATATATGAAGATCTAGAATAATGGGGGATTACACCATTTTTTTTTATAATTTCTTCTGAAAATATTAGGAAAACTAAGACTATTGATGAAAATCCGGTGAAAAAATTCTTATTAATAAACGAGTTATGGTCTCCCGAATTTTGAAAAGATTGACGTGACGTCACATTTATGTGTTTTTATATCAAACTGTTTTCATCATGGACCTAAATGTTCTTGAAATATAGGCTATTTTAAGTAATATTTACATAAAAATAAATGAATATTATAACACTGTATAAGTCTACATACTTTATAATTACAGGTGTATTTAAATTATTAAATTTAATGCAAGAAATTTATGTTAAAATAAAAACTGTTTGGAAACTGTAGTACAGGAATGTTAGCCCCTCCTTTCGAATTTGAATTTCTTAACTTCCATTGGTAGTAATCCCCACCTCGTAACACGCTATTTGTAATGCATGTATAGGAGGTTTCTCGGTCGCCAATCAAAATATTTTCATATTAGTGTCGAAGCGCTAAAACAAAAAACCCTTTATTTCCGAAATATCTCAATTATACCATTTCATTTTTTTTTTATTAATATTCGTTATTCAGCATATACATTCGTAATTTTTTACTATTTTCCTTGCGCGATTTGTACCCTGAACAGATATAATGTTTAAATATGTGTATTAAAATTTATATTTCAAATCTTTGTTGCCCCCCACCCCCTCCAAATTTCCAGATCCGCCACTGATAATTTCAATATTAATTGTTTTGTTTTTTAGTTACTACAATGCTGTTTATGGTTACAACAATATTTGCAGCGCTTAAATATGGACTAAATACCTACCCAAATATTTTACAAGGATTACCGTCGTCTTTAACACTTTATTTCACCGTCTTACTAGTCACCATGCAGCTGTGTCTAACTTGTGCTGTGTGTAATAGTGCTCTTTATCAAAATATTGAAGACTATTTAAACATCCCACGAAATTTCAACTATAAACGCTGTTTGATGCGATCTAGTCTTACTGCTTTGGCAGTTTTCATGGCAGAATCAGTTCCGAAATTTGATTTAGTCATGAGCATAATCGGAGGGACTTTAACTGGCCCTTTAGTGTTTATTTTGCCTCCATTATTTTATGTGAAAATGATGTCTCTCAAGAAGCAACATTTGTCAAATATTTCCCTACAAACTGCTAATCATTTTATGTATCATTGCCAAGGAAGTTTCTTAAACTCCAATACATGTAATGATCAATGTATTACTATTTGTAAAGAGGAAAAGTCTTTGAGTGAAATAGATGTTTATTTTGGCAGCAAAACGTGTGATTGGTTTCGCATGAAAATATCAATGGCTATGTTTATTACAACTATTGGAATATTTGCTACTTGCACAACTAGTTATATTAGTATAAAAGATGCTGTTGAATTTGTTTCATTTTCTCCACCGTGTTTATACAATTTAAGCATTTTTGCTGATGAAACTCTCTAATTATAAGGAATAAAACATTTGTGATTTTTTTTAATTACTTATTTACATTATCCTTTGTCATTGTTAATTAACATACAAATGCACTTTTAAGGCCACGTCGTCAAATACAAGAGATGGGTACGTAAAATGGGGTGAATAGAATCATTGGTGTGAATAGGATCATATTTACGGGAAAAAAGAAAAAAATATATAAATATTTTATTTATAAATAAAAATCAAATTTTTTTATGGCATTGCAAAAAAGAATTACTATTTTAAGCATTCTAGAAAGTTTCTGCGTTTAGACGTGGCCACACTGTTGCTGGCAGCCATTACTAACAGGGCATTTCATTTGAAGTAGATGATTCACATGGTTAACAAAACTTTTCTTGCAGCACAGTGTTCTCTTTAAAAATATAGTGATATTTGTAATTTAGTGATCGTTTTTTGATGGATCAACGAACTGTTATAGATTTGATAAGTCTCGGTTACAAATTTCTTAATTTAAATTTTTTATATTTTCGATATGTCATTGTTATAAAATGGGGGGAATAGGATCATTGCGGCAGTGTATATTTCGCAGAATTTCTTATCTTTTAAGGGAGATGCTACGCGATTATAAAACGGATCCTCATATTAAACCTTATAAATTCGTAATGGATTAAGTACTAGGAAAGCTGCTAGGGATTATAAAATACCCTATACTGTTTTACATAGACACTATAAAAATCCCAATATTCGTCCACAAGGAGGGCAGACTGCCCTATCAGCCAATGAGAAAGATCTCATCGTATCCAGAATTTTGACATGTGCAGAATGGGGTTACCCCTTCGATCGACTGACGTTACGATAATTTATTAAGGGATTTTTGGATCGACGGGGAAAGACAATAAAAATATTTAAAAATAATATGCCCGGCAATGAATTTACTATTAGTTTTTTAAATCGTCACAAGAAGAAATTAAGTTTTGGGATGTGTCAGAACATAAAATGAGCTAGATCTGCAGTTTCATGTTCTGTTTTTTTATTTTATTGTCACATATTTGTGCAAGCTTTTATTTTTAAAAAATTGTGATCCTACACGTCCTACATCAAGGGTACTAGCATTTAATAAGTAATATATTACTTATTAAATGGTACTAGGGTAAAAGATAAAAAATATATGCATGATCCTATCCACCACATCTTTCGGACCAATAGGATCGGGTATTAAAAAAATAATAATTAATTCAGTATTAGTGGCATTCTTAAATTAAGAGAATGATTAAAATGTAGACATTAAGACTCAAAAAAACAGTTTTTGTTGGGTCTTTTTACTACAATTTGTCCCTGCGTAATTAGCATTTGAATCCGAAAATTGATCCTATTCACCCCATTTTATGGTACTATTCAATTATTTTCTACATATGTCATACTTTATTTTTAGAAAAATCTGTTGTGGCCAGCACAATACCTCTCGCCATTTCCATTTTATGTTATATAATTATTGTGTATTGCACTTCGCTATCGAACCGCCGTTTTATAACAAAAAAATCTGATATGGATACCACATGATTTCCTTGTACGCCTGTTAAACTATAAATATTTTGTTAATAATTAAAATATGTATTATAACAGACCCAATCATAAAATTGCACGTATTTGACATAGACATTAAATTCTTTATTTTTTTGTTATTTTTTGTCCTAATCCACAGCAAACTTAAATAAAAAAAAACAAAAAAGTACATAATTTTTAAATTTTCATATGTCGCTTATACAAATACAATGAGCTAATTTAATCATACTGGATGTTTTCGACGCAGAATTCAATTCTCTAAAACTTTTATTTGAAGCATTTATTATTAAAATCAAGACAACGCAATTTTTTTAAAAAAAAACTGGTAACAGTAAAGTACTACTTTCGGTTAGACTATTTTAACCAAAATCTATTATGTTATTCCCATTGATATAAAAGTATTATATACCAAATTTGAAAAGTTTTGGATTATATTTTAATACAGTTTTTCACTAAAATCTGTTATAGGCTTCAGGTAAAGTACCAGTTCCGCCGGGTAGACCATTTTAAAAAATTGGATTTAACATATGCAGATTTAGGTACCGAAACATCAAAAGTTTTATAAAGCATGTTATAAAATTCATTAAGAGCATCATTAACATTTTGAAACTGATTTGTTGTATAATTGATGAAAATTAGCCTTGTTAAATTTGTAATGAACATAGTTAGCTGACGGAAATTTTGTTGGTTTTGTTGGAGGTGAAAATTCAATGCCTAATGACAAAGCTGGATGATAACGATCTTCTGGTACGAAAGGGAAATCAGATTTTTCGATTGTTATTTTGACGTTTAAGTTGGACATAACAAGATCTAATATGTTTTGATTCGAATTAGTTATATTATTGAATTGTTTTAAATTTAGTATATTGCAAAAATTGATGAGTAATGAAGACTTCTGACAATTAACAAGATTACAGAAATTGGGGATATTGAAATTACCCACTACCAGACCAATTTCATTATTTAGCATAAGCTCAAGGGCATCAGTAAATAATTCAAGATTATTACTACTATGGGCGCGCCGGAAAAAAATCAATTTAATAAATGTACAAACAGTACAGAAAATAATAATTTATTTATTACATTTAAAAAAAATAATACAACAATGTCAAGAACGAAATGCAAATAAAAAATATAAAATAAAATACATAATATGTATTGAAATTATTCGTATAATAATCACATTGCATAATTTATATAAGGGTTTTTCTTGTAATTTGTGTTTAAATCTTAGTCGTTAGGTTTAGATTATAATTACGAGCAGTTTTTAGCTTATATTATAATGTACATTACAATTTTACTACTAGGTACAAAGTATAAATATTTGTCAATACGTTTACTTTACTAACATGTTATATGTAATATCTGAAATAAATATTCAAAAAATTTAATCATTTATATATTTCTTAGAAATCAATCAATAAAATTTATGCACGCCTATGTGCAAAGAGAATTGCTTGAATATAAGTGTCATAAATCGTGTGGTTCGGAATGATTTTCTATTGTGTTGTAAAATCACTATTTTACTTTTAACGCAGTGCGGTATCTAAGAAAAAGTATATATTTAACATACCGCATCGTAGGAATTGTGAATCGACCTGCATTCCTTAAGGCTTGCCGAGATAAATCGTCCAGACTATATCTGTTGTGGCCAGCACAAAACCTTCCGTCAATTCGATGTATTTTGTACAAATCCCATACCAATAGTTCCTTGAAAAAGATTCTATACCGGGAGGTGACTTGATTTATGCAATATAGGAAATTCAATGCTAATTTTTTCATATAACGATATTTCGTTTCCTATTTATTTTAGAGCAAAATGCTTCAAATAAAACTTGTAGATAATTGAACTCTGCATCCAAATCACTCATCACATTTCATTTTACACTTTTTGTAACGCGGAAAATTAGGATTAATATTTCTATAAAATTGCTCATTTATAGCGAATAGCCATAGAATTTAAACCAAATTACAAACAAATGCAAAATATTTTTTAGTAGTTTGACAGTTCGCGCAAGTAATTAGTATTAAGTTTATTACTTGATTTATGATAATTTTGTTTAATATAAAACAATATGTACAATATTCAAGAAAATATTCAGAGCATAAAATGGTTTTATGAAGGAAACTCCCAAGAAAATATGAACGAAAAAAAATTTAATGTCTTATTGGTGGTAACAGAAAATTCAAACATAAGTGCACGTCAAATTACTGCAGAACAAGGCATCCATCATTGTACAGTACAAAAAAATTTGAAACGGGAGAATTACAAATCCTACAAGTATTCCAAGAAATTTTCGAATGTGATAAGGAAATTAGGACAAACTTCTGCGAAATTATGATGGAAAAAGCAAATTTGGATAGAACATTTCTAAAAACCATGTTTTACTGACGAGTCGACATTTAATCTAAATGGTGAACCAAATGTTCAAAATTTCACATATTGGGATAAGAATAATCCACGATACATGTTACAAACACATACCCAATACCCACAAAAAGTTAATATATGGGCAGGTATTTTAGGGAGTAATATCATTGGACCTTTTTACTTCCTTGTACGTAGTAAAGAAAGTATTGTAATCACGAAAAATTTCGGTTTTCAGATTTCAGCGGAAATATCCATTTTGACTATCTCTGAATCCATTTTGACTAATTTCATCGTGACGTCTGTACGTACGTATCTCGCATAACTGAAAAATGGTAAGTTGTAGAAAGTTAAAATTTTGTATTTAGGACTGTTATAACATCTAGTTGTGCACCTCCATTTTTGGTCATTACATAACTTTCGGAAGTGGTACTATACTTGAAGCCTATAATAGATTTTAATAAAAAAAACTATTTTAAAATATAATCCAAAACTTTTCAAATTTGGTATATAATACTTTTATACCAATGAGAATAACATAATAGATTTTGGTTGAAATAATCTAAGCGGAAGTGATGCTTTGCTTGAAGCTATTATCAGTTTTTCTTGAAAAAAAATGGTGTTATTTTGATTTTAGAAGTAAAGGCTTCAAATAAAAGTTTTAGAGAATTGAATTCTGCGTATAAAACATCAAGTATGATTAAATTAGCTCTTTGTATAAGCGAGATAGGTAAATTTAAAAATTATGTACTTTTTGGTTTTTGTAATTAAGTTTGCTATGGATTAGGACAAAAAATAACAAAAAATAAAGAATAATGTCAATGTCAAATACGTGCAATTTTATGATTGGATCTGTTATAATACATATTTTAATTATTAACAAAATATGTATAATTTAACAGGTGTACAAGGAAGTCATGTGGTGTCCACATCAGATTTATACCTCTCACTAAGAGAAGTATTGGACTCATGCTAAAATTCGCATATCCAGATTTTATTGAATAAGCACGATTTAAGGTCCCTAGAATCCGATTATAACATTTTTAAAATTGTGTGTGTGTGTGTGTGTGTGTGTGTGTGTGTGTGTGGATGTGTGTGTGTATGTCTGGATGTTGTAGACACGAATCCTCAAAAACTATAATACTTAAAAAATATTTAACTGCAGTTTCCTCAATCTGACATTCCTGGGAATAGCTGAAAAGGTTTTGGTAACAATTGAACAACCGGAAGTAGTAGTTTCTTAGAAAAATTCTTCTAAATATAATTTTTTGGGAGTTTTTTTTATTAAATATTGAAGTACATAAAATTCTCCATCTAATACACTTAAAAAATTTATTATGTCTTGTATAGATTTAGAGATAAAGACACTATAATTTATAGAGTAATCTAATCGCAGAGGCTAAGGCACTAAGGAAACCAGTTGACAAATTCCAATATTTTTAACATAGTTTGTAAATGACACATGTCAGTGTCAAAAATCAACAGTTTTAGTGACATTCTGATAGCTTTTTCTGGGAAGTATATTTAATCTTTCTTATTGTTTTATTAATTAAATATTTGAAATTATAGGTAAAATTGTGGTAAAATGCATATATCCATCAGAAATACCGCCAATCTGGTTAATGAATTGGAAGAATCTCTGACATTTAGAAACTTCCTCATACAATGAAAAATAGATATAATTAGAATTATATGTGTGCAGAAGACATGTTAAATACAATAAAAAACAATATTTGGGTAAAGTTCTGTAATATTTTGTTATAAAACAACGGTTCGAAAGCGAAGTGCAATACAATACTTATATAGCCTAATATGGAAATATGGAGGTCTTGTGCTGGCCACAACAGATTTTTTTATAGATGGATGTCCGAATGGCGAAAAATATTTGGATTTGCTTCAAAACCACATTGGTCCAGAAATTGAAGACAAAACCGAAAATATTATAAAAAGCGTAACAGAATATCGTAATGAATGTTATCCTGATACGTGGATTGGCTGTGGCTGTGGGCGTACAATTAATTGGCCGGCACGATCACCAGATTTAGCGCCTAATGACATTTTCTTATGGCCATACCTTAAAGAGAAAATTTATCAAAAAAAATAATTCTAATGTAGACGCTTTAAAAAATGCCATTCGAAGAGAATGTAATAAAATTACAATTAGACAATTAAGTAATGTAATACGTGAATTTTGTAATAGATTAGGTCATTGTTTAACAGTTAATGGTGATGTGTTTGAACATTTATTGTAATAATAAAATAAATATAGGTATAAATAATAAACTTAATAAAACTATATTAGGACATAAATATGTAAGTAAAAGAGCCAAATTGACTGTTTACAAAACAATATTCCTCCCAATACTTCTGTACGGATGCGAATCATGGGTACTGAACACAAGACAAATAAATAAAATAATGGCTATAGAAATGAAATGTTTGAGAAAGATAGAAGGAGTCACGAAGATGGACAGAATACGCAACGACAATATAAGAAATAGCCTAGAAATACAGTCAACACAAAAAACAATTGAAAATAAGCAATTACAGTGGTATGGCCATCTAATCAGACTTCACAAAGACAGGAAAGTTAAACAAGTATGGAAAACACGAGTATACGGGAAAAGAAGCAGGGGAAGACCAACAAAGACATGGGATGATCAAATAAAATCAACGCTGACAAACAGAAATATTACAACTAAAAGAGCCCATGAAATTGCACAAGATCGAACCAAATGGAAGAACTTAATAAAAGAAGACTAAAATGAAAAACCTCTCTCAGGGTAGAAGAGGACTGGATTATATATACTGTGTGTCCCATTTAGAGGTGCCACCATTGGGATCTCGAGAACTATAAGAGATACTATGTCGATTAAATGGAACTTTTTGTGCGCCTTTGGGAGGCCGTCTCAGATGTGCTTTTGTTTTTCCAAAAATTCTCATAGGGCACTAGATAATGACGAAAAACTGAATATTGTTGATTTTTTTCTTTTTCAAATAACTTATAAACTATTAGTAATTGAGAAAAAAGGTTCAAATACAAAAGATAGATATTTTTATTAACTAACCAATGGCGTACGAAATAATTTTTTATATCCGTAATTTTTCGAGATATAACACAAACTTATATTTTTTTAAATGGAACCAATATATGATTTTAATCTCAAAAAATCATTATTTTTTCTCTTTTCAATGATATAAGGGTTATTATATTTTATATTTGTTTTGTCGTCAAAATTATTATTTTTTCCTTCTTTTTTGTAGTAAATTTACAATTATTTTGAAAATATTGGTAGATTTATATTTAGAAATACTCCTTGTATTTAAATAATTTATTTCGTTACAAAATTTTGCTCAAAACTCGTTTAAATTAATTTTTATAATATTTTGTATCAGGTCGCCCTTGGCACATTATAGCGTAATTTGTAATTATGAGTCTAGAATAAAAATATTAAGTAATAAAGGCATAAAATAAATTATATCGAGCAAATACACTATAATTAATTAAAATAATAATGTTTTTTTTGGGATATAATAAGAAAATTCAGGAAAATAAAGAGAAAAATTAAATTTTTTTGAGACTAAAATCATATATGGGTTCCATTTAAAAAAATATAAGTTTGTGTTATCTCTCGAAAATTTACAGATATAAAAATTTATTTCGTGCGCCACTGGTTAGTTAATAAAAATATCTATCTTTTGTATTTGAAATGTTTTTCTCTATTAATGATAGTATAGAAGTTATTTGAAAAAAAAAATCAACAATATTCAGTTTTTCCTCATTATCTAGTGCCCTATGAGAATTTTTGAAAAAACAAAAGCACAAAAAGTTCCATATAACCACGTGACCTCTATATATAAAATGGACCGGCGGCTTGAATAACTTGCGTGTATCCACCGAGAATACCACCCGCCTGACTGGTGGGGTGTCTATCTCTCTCTAACTTTCGTGTATAGTTAGACCAAGCAGATATGCGAAAATGTATTTAAGCTTTCTTCTTCATGTTCATCGTTAATTCGTCGTACTGGTACTAACTGACGCATGCGTACTTCTCACTGTTAGAAAGAGATAGCCACCCCACCATGACAGTTGAGTGGATACAGCTCGCGCCGTTGTAAGGAGATAGGAGTCGCCGGTCCATTTTGTATATAGAGGTCACTGCATATAACCGACATCGTATCTCTTATAGTTCTCGAGATCCCAATGGTGGCACCTCTAAATGGGACATACTGTATATAAATAATTTGTTATGTCAGTTATCTAAAATTTATTTCAACAGTAGTTATAATCGGACTTTGTTTAATATCTCAAAATAATTAAAACTCGAATTTTTCTGTAACTGCCTTACAATAATATGATTTAATGTATAACTTTTCTTAGGGCCGAAACGGTCCATTTTAAAAATAAATATAATTATTTCTTTCACAACATGCACAGACAACTCATTTCTTTTTTAAACGTCATATCTTTGTTTGTAATTTTGTTTAAATTCCACGGCTATCGCTATAAATGAGCAATTTTATAAAAATATTAATCCCAATTTTACGCGGTACAAAAAGTGTAAAATAAAATGTAACGAGTGTTTTGGATGCAGAATTCAATTATCTACAATTTTTATTTGAAGCATTTTGCTCTGAAATAGGGAACGACATATCGCCGCATGAAAAAATTAGCATTGAATTTCCTATATTGCATAAATCAATTCACCACCTTGTATATATCCTGTAAAATTGTAACACGAACATATTATTTTTTACAAGTTCAATACCGAAAGTTCCTTTGAAAATATTCTATAAATCCAATAAAATTGTAACACAAACATACACTATGTAAATTGCACTTGACTTCCTTCTTTCTTCTTCAACTTTTCCCTATTTTATCAGGGGTCGCTGTTTCTTACTCTTCCCTTCCACTCATTCCTGTCCAACGCATCTTCTTCACACAGTTCTTCCTCTCTCAAGTCTTCTGCGATACAGTCTTTCCATCTTCTCTTTGGCCTTCTTCGTACTCTAGGCATTGAAAGTTCCAATCACGAGGCGAGGCTACAACTGCATGTCACTTGCGAGAAACACTATGGACTTATACCACTTTCTGACCCTATGCTTTCCATCTTTGGTTTTGCTCTTGACACTAATATCTGGCAATTAGAATTTTTTGAATATATCAGCTGTTTCCATGATAAATAGCAAAGCTGACTGATTTTATATCTATAGAATATGAAGGAAAATGTATAATCAAACCGTATAGAGAAGAACATTTTCTTTATTATTTGTAATAACATAACATGACAAAAATAATATTTAACAGCGTTTTTTAAGAAAAACTTAAAAACTTCAAATAACGGTACTTCCGGTTGAACAATTATAACCAATAGTATTGGAGTTATCGTCGGAGAAAAATTTGTCACACACGGACACTCACACACATACATACATCAAATAAAGGCGGATTTATGCAGCCATTTTCATTTACATTTACTTTTTAATTTAATTTTCATTTAATTCTCATTTATAATTTTTAAATGTACCTATTCATACAAAAATATATAACAAAAATAAATGAAAATGAACGCATGCGCACATATAAAAATACGCTAACAGATGATGAACGTTATAAACCGACTTTCATTGGAATAAAATTTGTTAATAAAAATATTCAACAATAGTGACAGCGAAGAAGTTATGAGTTTAGTTTTAAACGTGTTATTGCAATAAAAAACCGTAAAAAGAAACGATATCGGAGATACATAATGACAACCAGCTGATCAACTCAAATTCTCGTCCCTGTCATGTCGTACACGCATGCGCCATAAAATAAATGAGAATGAGATATAAATGAAAATGGTGTATGCATGGCTACATTGGTTTACATGGGTAGGGTCAGAGTGTACGAAAATTCAAATATCACTTTATTCATATATCAACTTACAAAACATGGTAATGGATAAAAATCGAAAAATTTAACATTGCCTTATTCAAATAACTGCTTATGCATTTTTTGAATTGTCAAATCTCAAAATATATTACAATGGTCTTATACAATTCTCGACTTGTGCAAATCTCTACCACTATGAAGTCAGCGCGCATTGATCTATTCGTTCCTGGTTTGTTCACTACTGCTTTATATCGGCACTGTTTAGTGATATTTAATTTTATAATGGGGTATTCCACCATAACAACAAAATTAAGAAAATTTCAATTTAACGTAAAGTATGGCTCAATAAATAATAGTTAAAACAATGAAAACATTTTTTAAATAATTACTTTACGAGATATTTCACATTTGCTAAAAGGGAAAATTGACGTCATACAATTGTTATCCTTCTCTTTCAGCGTACTCAGAGCAGTATGTGTGAGAAAGACAAGTATAGAGGAAATGTGACGTTACACTGATTTATCGAAAATAAAATACTCTGAAACTAGGAACAATTAAGATTTTTTAATATGAATTGCTTCAAAACTGAATGAAGTTTTATTTCAAATAATAAAAAAAATTGAGTGGAATACCCCATTATATTTAAATTTGAATTACAAATATATGAAAATGTAATGTATTTATTGTGACAATTCAAAAATAATCAAATACATATTTTATATATACCAAATAAATTTATCTATTTGCAAATGATGTACATATATTATTTTTGATATAAATTTAGGACATGTTTTATTCTTTAATAATAATAGTCTAATTTCTAATATTAATGATACTGAAGATATAATATGAAAACAATAACCATTTTATAATAATTATAGAAAGAACGCCATAAAAAGGTTGACTGTGAAACATACAAACCATACAAAAGATGAAATGTATGAGAAAAATAAAATTGCTTTTAGAATAAAATAAATATATTTGTTATTTTATACTTATAGTTATTGAATTGGTTTGTTTAAACATTTATCTACCGTACGTAGTAATACAAACAGATAATCCGATTGTAATTAATATTCACACTACCCAAGTAACAATACTTGACCGCGACGCAGAATCGACGTCGGATAAACGTACATATTTGGTACTATTCCGATAGTCAGAAAAAAACATCATAATTACTTTGAGTTTTAGTTCATTTGTGACGGTCATAAAAAACCTAAAAATTACGTCTATTTAACGTCAGATTTAGTAACTTGTAGACGTCATAGATTTGTAAAATAATACCAACGAATGGCAATAATTTTGATATCTAATTATATTTATATAACTCCCATATGCGTGCACATACACCTTTGATCGAATTCTGATTGTCAGAGACGTCATAATTACGTTAAATTCAAATTAATTTCTGACAGTCTTAAAAAAGCGAAATATTACGTTATACTTTGTATATATATATATATGTAAAATAAAAACGTCAAATATTGATAACTTTAATGACGAATTAACTCTTATAATGATGGTACATAATGTCACCAAACCGATTAATGGGGGTGGGAATAGTAAATATAAACAATAATTTTGTTCAATGGAAAACAAAAATTTATTATTATCAATTCTGAATCCTATACAGTTACATTTTACGTCATGTAGAAACACATTTGCAGTAGGGTTTTTGATATTAGATTTTACATTTTCTATACCTAATTCTCTATAATCTTTGGGATATTGAAAATGACTAATACATTCTAATTTTTGTACACTTAAGTACTCTTCAGAAATATTTACAACTTTGCATATAGTATTATTTTTCAGTTGTACAAAATTACTGGGAACACAAGAAGTGATCAGGCAATCTTCTATTTTAATAATTGTTTTAAATGATGAATTATCGAAATTACTTTTCGGGCTATTATTCATATGAGTGATATTATTCAACAAAAAAGTTTTTTCGCACCTCTTTATGATTTGATGTTCTGGAAGTGCCACACATCTTATAGTTTTCTTTTTAATTGTCCTAAAAAAATAATTCAAATTTAAATGCACTCCAACTGTGGAAAGGACCCAAATTTCGCAACGTTATATATTAACATAACACTAACGTTATACTTTTATGTCACAAAACGTTATATTTTTACGTAGCGACAACATTAAATTTTCATGTAATTGCAACGTCATCGATAGACGTCCCGTTTACGTCGTATAATAACGTGAAAAAGGATGCCATTACGACGTGTATCCGACGTTTTAATTACATAGTATACAACGTCATATGACGTCAGTATGTTGCTTGGGTATTTTACTGTTTTTACATTTTTCTTCAGGGTGTTAATAAATGTGTTACATATTTATAAGGTACGTAGGGGATGCAAAATAGACTAAATAAAAATAAAATGGAATTGGCGACGTGTACTGACAACAGATTGAAGATTCTTTCCTATTTTTGCCACACCTGCTCTTTTCCTAAAATGCAAAATGGGGTTGACAAATGAAGACAAGTATTTATTTGTAAAACTCAGGTCCGGTTTTATTAACGTCCATTTAAAATTTAATTCCAAAGTAAATTTAATTAAATGTAACTCAATTTTTTGACAGTGATGCGATGATTTTAATGACAACAATGTGAAAACTGATTCATTTTATTAAATTTACTATGAACCTAAAATTAAATCGATGCTTATAATACTGGCCCAAAATTGATTACTTATGATGGATTGATTATAGTTTTATATTAATGATTTTAATTTAATACAAACGATATTTCTGACAGCATAAGATAATCTACAGGTTAGTTTAACAAATTATTGTAAATTTTACCTTATTATAAGCTTTTGAATATAAATAAATAAAATAAATATCAAATTAAGTTCTTCTGTGATGAGCTAAAAGAAAACTCAAATCTTATATATAAAAAAGAGGTAAATGTTAAATGAATCCATAGTTATTTACGATACAAGTACGCAAAATTGGTCTTTAGTTATGAATGGGTCAGATTTAAAAAAACGAGCGCAGCGAAGGTATAAGTTTTAAGACCCGTGAGAGACTAAATATGTTTTATGTATGTACGATCAAAAAACCCAAAAAATAATATATATATATAATAATAAGAATGATAATAATAATAATAATAATAATAATACAAAATGAAATAAATTAGAAAATCAAACATTAATCTGTTAAACGTCAAAATTTGACAAATTATTTCTTATATTTGTTTCAATAAAAAAATTATTTTCTACATGGTTGCCGTATGTTTTCAAATTTAAAAAATCTTCCGTCCATTCGATGTATTTTGTACATATCCCATACCAAAAGTTACTTGAAAAAGATTCTGTATATCCTGTAAAATTGTAACACGAACACACTATTTTTTACAAATTCTATACCGAAAGTTCCTTTCCCTATTTTATTAGGAGTCGCTGTTTCTTACTCTTCTCTTTTACTCATTCCTGTCTAATGCATCTTCTTCACACAATTCTTCCTCTCTTAAATCTTCTGCTACACAGTCCTTCCATCTTCTCTTTGGTCTTTGTCGTACTTCCGCCATTGAAAATTCCAATCTTGAGGCGAGGCTGCAACTGCAAGTCACTTGCGAGGGACACTCTATCACATTCACATATAATTTTCTGACCTTATACGCTTATACCTTCAACTTTGGTTTGACATTTGACACTGACATCTGTCAATTAAAATTTTTTGAATATATCTGTTGTTTCCATAATTTTAGCAAAGCTAACTAATTTTTGAAAGTTAATCTCTCTTAGGGCCAGTTTTTCAATGTATGGTTAAAATTTTAACTAAGAGTTAAATAAACAAAATTGAAACGAAATGAACTGTCGAATGACAGATTTATCATTGCTGTCAACAAAACGATGCAATATTGTTTACATAACTACAAGTTAAAATTTTAACCAAAGATTGAAAAACCGGCCCTTAATGTCTCTATAACTCTATATCTATTGAATATTAAGGAAAACGTATAATGAAACCGTATAGAGAATAAGATATTCTTTCATACTGATAATCACAAAACGTCGAAAAATGATATTTAACTGCGTTTTTTCATGAAAAACTGTTAAAAACTTCAAATAAGTGTACTTCCGGTGGATCAATTATAACCAAAATCTAATCAGCTCTTCATATGGATGTAAAGAAGAGGAGTACGAAAGAATTATAATTTTTAGAATTGTAGTATTGGAGTTATCGTCGGAGAAAAATTTGTCACACACGGACACACACACACACACACACATACAGACATCATCTTAAAAATAGTAAATTTGTATTCTAGAGACCCTAAAACGTGCTTATTCATTAAAAACTCACCAACGAATTTTTTGACCAAAGACAATACCTTCCTTACCTAAAGGTGACGGAAGGTAAAAATGCTGCTTTAGAAGAATTAATAACTTAAAGTATTGATTGGAAAAATACTACCTTTTTCAGTTTATGTTCTGTTTTAATTAATTTAAACCCAACGTTTCGGCACCATAAACTGGTGCCTTCTTCAGTTTATGGTGCCGAAACGTTGGTTTTAAATTAATTAAAACAGAACATAAACTGAAAAAGGTAGTATTTTTCCAATTTATAATATGAGTTCTGAAAGATATTTTAATAATTTAAAGTATTGATATTAAACGTTTAGCTACGTACATAAAATTTTACACAATTCTTCTTGAAAGTGAACAGTTGAAAGTGAAGATTTTTAAAAAACACTTAGTTCTAGTTGCACATTTACACGTTTGATGGCTTCGTGTGGCTTTATGAAGGACCGTACAATTTTTTTGCATTAGGATTATCGACCCAAAATTAATCAAAGAATCGTTCTACTTGAAGTTTTTCATCCAATTTCAGAACACCTGTATATGTACAGGTGGAACAACTTCGAGTTCCGTATATGAAAAACTTTCTTATTATGCATACACCCTAAAGAAAATTGATGTAGGTCTTTATAGGCCAGCTTTTTGAGACAACTTTAATAGGTCTTTTGTTTTTGAACTACAGGCTACAATTTGTTTTTCGTTTATTTTGAAAATACCTCATATTTCGCTTTTTATAAGAGATACAGAAAAATTGTTTAGATAATTTTTACATAGATTTTTACGTAGAATAACGTGGTGATTTTTTCAAAACTTAATAATTCTTGAGATATAACACAACATCGTTGAAAAGCTTATAAAATAAGTAAAAAGATGAGCTTATTTTCAACATTATGTTCCCATTTAAAAAATATTATGTTTGTGTTGTTATATCTCGAGAATTATGAAGTTTTGAAAAACTCTACTTACACCACGTTATTCTACGTAAAAAACTGTATAAAAATTATCTAAACTATTTTTCTGTATCTCTCATAGTAAGCGAAATATGAGGTATTTTCAAAATAAGCGAAAAATAAGTTTTATTCTGTAGCTGAAAAACAAAAGATGATCAAAAATTCCCGTGGTGTCTATTAAAATTGTCTTAAAAAGTTGGCCCATAAAGACCTACATCAATTTTCTGTAGGGTGCATAATAAGAAAGTTTTTCATATACGGAACTCGAATTTGTTCCAGCCTGTACAGTGGTGGACAGGAAAGATAGGACAGTATTTTTTTCTAATGTAAACTGTCTCCACTTATTTAAAATGTTAACGGCATTTTTTTTTATTAATATTACAGCGCTGGGCAATTTGTCTGATCGGTATTCCTTCTTCCACTCTAACAATTACCGAACACTACACAATATCGCAAATTGGTTGCTTTTTTATTTCGATTCGATACCTTAATTTTTGATAAATCAAAGTGACAAATGTCATAATTGAAAAGCCAAATTCAATCAACTAAATCTTACAGAAGAAAGTTTACTTGATTTTTCTACTTGTCCAATTTTTTCTGTCCACCACTGTACATATTTAGACTTGTAAGATAGTTTTGTCCATAATACGACTATAAGTGTGCGTTATTTCAAGAATTGAGCGTAAATCAATTACCAGATATCTATTTATAAAATATTTCATTATTTGATTCGGACACCAAAAGTGTAAATTTATAATGGACTGGTACTGTCGAAACATCATTGAAGAACATGTTCTACCATATGTCGGCTTTATTGGGTATGATAGATTTGTATTAATGCAGGATAATGCTCGGGCACATGTAGCCGGAACAGTGCTCCAGTACCTTGAGCAAGTCGGGATTGCGTCATTAGATTGGCCTCCATTAAGTCCCGATTAAAACCCGATTGAGCGCCTATGGGACATTCTCAAACGCCGTATACGAGCTCGAAATCCAGCCCCTAATTCAATTGAAGCATTACGAATCGCAGCTCACGAAGAATTGAATAGAATTTCCCAAGAAATCGTTCAACATCTTCTGCGAAGCATGTCCAGAAGAATGCAAGCTGCAACTAGAGTTAGAGGAGGAAATACCAGTTACTAATTTATCTTCATGTTAGCTAAAAAAAATTGTTATGTTGTCGTTATTGTAGCTCTTTTCAATTAAATGTTCTAACTAAAATCACCCTCTTGTATTTAATCATCCACAAATCTGTTCTAACGTTATCATATGTAAGGAAAACGGTATTAATATACGTAGGATAATTCAAAATAATACAGTTAGCAATAAAAAGTGCATAAATGATACAGAAAAATTAAAAAAAAAATATGCAATATTTTTGTCTGTGAATTTATATATAATTTTTTACATTAATAATCCAATAGGGTTTCCAATGAGAATTATTATTCGGCCCGCCATATCTTTTAAAATTTCGTATGCAGTCAGCATCTCAAAAAGAATCGTGGCCCCCTTCTCTGTACTTATACATATATAAATTAATTTATAAAGTTTTACGGGCTAGATGGTATTTGAAAAAAACTGTTTTCACGGCTATGTCACGGTTTCGCGTGTTCACGCGGTAGTTGACGATTAACGTTTTTCCTCTTTATACTACTTGCTTCAAAAATAAGCTACTCTATTTTGTTAGGAAAATTAAAATAAATAAAACTTTCCATGAATTTATTAAATCACTTATTAATATTTACATTAACATTGATATTGAAGCAAAAGTACGAAATTTATTACCTATCATTTTGATTTTATATTCCGTCTGCTAGTGTTATTAGTAAAAAAATGTTAAATTTAACATTTAGATACAGAATACACCCCATAATCTCACTTCATCAAATTCAACTTCGCCAATTTTATTACACTCTGTTAAGATTCGCGCAAAAAAACTCTCCTTTAAATACTTTTTACAATATTTATTTTATTTAATATGGATTCATCAATATAGCCTTTCGTAACAGTGGACGATTTCCATCCACCGAAGCGTTTGATGGTCTTAATGTTATCACCCACATTTGCCGATAAAACTCGTTACCTACGTCGGCGAGCCACTCCAATTATTAGTATAACCTATAAGATTCAAAATAAGTACCAAATCACATAAAACAAGGGAACTTATTACCTTCATTGAGTGCTTTCTTCAAACTCTATATGTTCTGTTTTAAGGACTTGCCTTTTTTCAGGTATAAAAATAACATTTGGAATAATAAAGAAGAAAAGATAAAGAATTCCTGTGCTAAGCTTTCCAATAGGAAACTTGCAAGAACACGCGTTCTTCTGCAATAAATGAAGATATCCAATAGGATTCCAGTGATTCCACTGTAAACATAGTATCCCAATGTCACCTGTAATTTCCAACGTAATTTTTTTGTGTATAATGACATTTAAACAGCTTTGTTCAACAAAGAAGACTGACCTGAAACAAACAATAATTCTTTTCGTAATATTTATCTTTTAATCAAAGTAGATATTTTGATTTGATTGTAAAGTAAGGTTATAAAATGTAATTCATGTAATTTATCTTACCCTGCTTTGTTAATATGTTATAAATATAACACTTGTTTTCAACAATATCTCCCATTCTACTCTATAATAATTAATTTTACTTTCCTGTTATGAATTTATTCCTGTATATAAATTCTAAAATGAAACATCTTTTATAATAACTACACACTTGTTTACCTGAACACACACCTAAACATTCATTTTCATACGTTTAGCACTTCCTTTAACGTGAATGGTAATTTTATTACATTACATCAATTGAATTGTAATACTGAACCTAAAATAATATGTATAACAAATATTCCGTACCAAAGCATTTTCATTCAAAGTACATACTACAATAATATTTTTTATAATGCAGAAAATATTATTTTTAATATTAATGTATTTAAAATTATTATTTTTATTTGTGTTATAATTATTCAAGATTTTTTGAAATGATATAAATAATTTAAATACCACATAAAACAAAAGTTACTAACAGCATTGGAATGGAGCACGGAGTATAATATAACTACTATTAGAGGAGTTGCAACGAAGCAGCGGAAAGCGGCACACTTTCTTATCGCCGAGCGAAGAGAGAGACAGAAGATCGGAGGCCTACGTACGGCTGGCGATTATGTAGTTTATATGAGATCATGCATAATATTTCTCAAATAAAAAGACTTTCGGTGTATATTTTATTGATTTTTATTTAAAGGACAATGTATAATTAATTTTAAGACTTTATAGTTCAGTTACATTCCTATAGTATGATATTTATTTTTTTAAAAAATATGGACATTTCGATTTCTGTATACATATACATTTTAATTGAATAATGGCCGGTTGCACCAATGTAGATTAAATATTAAATTTGACTTAAATTGACAATATTGCGTTGCAATGAAAGTCAAATGAATTATAATATATTGCTGTCAAAATTTCGATTTGCATTTTTTTGTTTAAGCCTGGCTTAAAATTTAAGCCTTGTTGGTGCAAATGGGCATAAGAGTTTCTAAAAATTTATTTGTTACAAATAAATCATAAGCTTGAATAGATCCAAATATATCTACAAATAAAAGAATGTTATAATTTTTTTCGTTTTTGAGCATTAATAATCATATTTCTATTTGTTAAATTAACGCCTTGGCACACATTTAATATTTCTATTTCTTCTAAAATTTTAGAAATATCATTTAGTAAAACTATTTTGTATACCTTATTAAATAGTTGTTGTCCGTAAATAACAATTTTTACATCTAAAGATTCCGTAATTAATAATTGCTTTTCAATTACTGGAACTTCTGTATTCGAAAATATTAATTTTAAATATACAAGGCATGGTTTCCCATTATTTGTTATTTTGCCCAAGGACCAAAATTCGTTAGGCAATGTGATTACAATATCATTTTTCAAAATTAAATTGAAAAGTGAAGGAGACGTCGTTGGAGTTTCCAAATTTGTTTCTTGAGATCATGTCGATACGACTACATTTTTTTTATAAAAGTACCATGATGTACTCGGATACCTGTTAATAATGATTCATTATTATCCTCATCGATACGAGCATGGTATCGGTTGTCTTACGTTTTTTGTTTATTGTATCATATTTAAGTATCTCACGTCTCTTTTTAGGGGTATTAACATTAAAATAATTTGGACAGTTTGGAAATATGGTAGGATAAGCACCTTTTTTCAAGTGAAATATTTTGTGTGGAATCTGAAAATATATGCGTTTTACTTCCCACTTTCTTTCTTACTTAATTTATTAATGTAAAAAATATGATTAAATGTACAAACATGATTGAAGCCGTCAGTCCATTCTTTCAATATTTCCTCATCTTTAAAATGTTTGGCGCACACATAGTCTTTATTAGAAAACGCTCTGTCTTTGCGAGGTATTTTTCGTACCCAAATTTTCAATGTTTCTTCATCTTTAGGAGCACCAAAAATTGAAACTTTTTCTTTACACGCCGCGTAGCCACTATTACAGTTCGGTATAAAACATTTTTTCCCCATTTTATATTAAATTAGAATACAAAACACTTCACAAACGTCAAAACAACCTTATGTCAAAGGGAATGTAAAGGTAAATCGATACGCTCATCGGCCTCCGATCTTTCATCTCTCTCACCGCTCTCTCTTTCTATCGTGATAAATTTGTGAGACATAGCTAGGATAGGGAAACTACATTGCGTTGCACAGGCGTGGAATGGAGCAATGGTGAACGAATATTGTTCCACAGCCGCGCCAGCTTCAGAATGGAGAGATATGCAAAAGTTGAGATTTGAATAAGTCGAAATAAATATTTTTCGAGGTGTGCAGAGGTGAAAAATGCATAAGTCGAGAGACGCATAAGTCAATGTAAAATTATTCGAAATTTGACGATTCGTAGATTTGTAAAACGTGATTTGACAAAGTCAATATATATGTATTCGAATGTTGTGTGCGCTCCCGTTTACATACATTTATCTTTTAAATGAAAATTAAATGTAAATGAAAATGGCTGCATAAATCCGCCTTAAATTCGTATAGTAGGGACCCTAAAACATACTTAATCATTAAAAATTCACCGAATTTTTTGACCAAAGACAATACCTTTCTTACCTAAAGGTAACGGAAGGTAAAAACACATTTTTTGGGTTTATGTATTACCTGTTCATTACAGTATAAAAATAATACCTAACCAGTAGCGACACCACAAATTTCACGATACCAATATTTCAGTAGGCTGACAGCTGGTCTGATTGTTGATTGCTCTATTGCTCATTGTAATGGTTGTAGCATCTTTTCTTTCTGTTGTATTTTATATTTATAAAATGAGTGGAAAAAAGAGAAGAAAAGTTTGGTATGAATTTCCCATTCGTGATCAAACGCCTGCAATTCCGTGTATCTGTATGTTTTGCAATGACAAGGACAAACTCTGTGCACTGTAGGCTGTAGGCATTGATTTTTAGGTTCATTCAAGGTTCAAGGATAGTGTCAATTTAGAAGATATAATAAAAATGTTCAATATATTGGGTTGAGAATTTTATAATATTTCATATTTGTAATAACATAAATTTCCAAAAAATAATATGTAGATTTTTTTTTAAGAAAGTATTACTTCGGGTTGTCCATTTGTTACGAAAACCTTTTCAGCTCTTCCCAGGAATGTCAGATTGAGGAATTCATAGTTAAATAGGTCTTGTCATAGTTTTTGAGGAATCGTCGTTCTAAGATCCACACGTACACACATACATAAGCACACAGACATCATCGTAAAAATGTTAAAATCCCATTGTAGGGACCTTAAATCGTGCTTATTTACTAAAATCTGGATAAGCGATTTTTAGTATGAATCCAACACCTCTCTTAGCGAGAGGTTAAAATCATAAGATCAGATATAAACTAAGAAACAAAAATGATAAACTTGTATTACGATCGTTTTTACTTCCCGCTACCCTTGGTAAGGGAGGTATAGGGATCGTGCTAAAAATTACATATCGAGATTTTAGTAAATGACCACGTTTTAAGGTCCCTAGAATCCAATTTTAACATTTTCACGATGATGTCTGTATGTGTAGGGATTTTGTCTTCACTCTAACTCAGATACTATCATTTAGAAAATTCTGAAACCTTGTATTTCCATCCCATTCTAATATGAAAAGAAGCCATTAGATTTTGGTATAAATCGGATAACCGGAAATGGCAGTTTACCGGAAGCTCATAATGGTTTTTGCTTCAAAAAATACCATTAAATGCCATTTTTTCGTATTTTATGTCGTATGAAAATTGAAGATTATTGAATTTTCTACTGGAATACATTAATACTTTTTCTATATATTTTACAGATAAATTTAAATTTTTTTTTTTTATTAGTCGTGAAGCCTAAGATAAACACAATAATTCCTTTGTTACACAGTTCATATTTCAAATGAATGTAACTGACAGTAAATGTCACTGTCAAAAAACTAATCACTTCAAATTAATAATAGTGACATTTTAAAAAGAAAATAGTAAATAAAGCAATAGTTTTCTGCAATGGAACAGTTTGCAGCGTTAGTAAATACGTAGGTATGTATTTAAATTAATAAAAATTAAATAGCGGGAGGTTTTGTGTTGGCCACATCAGATTTTTTTTTATTATTATTAAAAAAAAACATTTCTAAAATATAAGGGTTATATAAAACGAACAAATAAATAATGTATAAAATCGTAAAAGATTTATTTAGAAACATTTACATAAATTACATCTACTTTATACTTGTTCTACTTCTAATAAAACTTTGTAATAATAATCGTTGCATTCATTCAAGCTATTAATAACCATCATACAAACATTAACTAATACAAGTACATAAATATTAATAATCAGTCAAACACTTGCTGGTGTACTTGCGTAACACCCGTTAAAACTCGAACATGAAAAGACTCCCAAAACCGGGAATTGTATATTGGTGCTTAGAAGGGAACATAACGCTGTTGACTTCGTGCACCACGCCGTTGGTGGCCACGGTGTCGCATTGGGTCACAGTGGCTTTTCCTATTCGCACTTGGTGGCGACTGTTACGGCGGATTTCTTTCGAGTGGTGTGCTAGTGTTGGAACATAGCTGTTGAATGACCAGCTTTGGGAACCGACGCCAGAACAGCACAGAACCTCTGTAAGAGGAAATTTATTGTTATTTGTAGGTGAATTTTTTTTTTTAAGAATTTATTGTTTTGCATGTGAAATACTCAAGTTGTATAATGTATTAACCCTTTCAGCCCCAAATAATAATTCTGTTAATAAAATAAAGTTATATTTATAAACTTAAAATAACATAAAAGTAACATAAATAAATGTATAAGACCACAAGGCCCAAAGGATTGTCAAAAAAAGGGTATCTCCGAATGACCGCTAGGCCAAAAAGCAAAATCAATTTCACGTAGAACAAAAGGGTAGGCCTAAATGTTTTTTATTACTATAAAAGAGGTACAATGGACGTTTAAATTTTAAATTCTAAAACAAAATGGAACAACATATTTTGGTGTTACATTGTCCCGGTGGTTCCGCCGCGAAACCACATTCAATTTGCAAAAAAAAAAATAATAATAAACGACAAAATTCACGAAACAATTGATCACATTTGGTAATCTAGTAATAAATATATAATAAATGTACTTAACAGCCATCGCTTTCCACTAACTTTTCAAATTTTGACAATATAAGCAGTGAAACCTGTCAAAACTCGTATTACAGAATTTTCACTTAAAATTATGGATTATGATTATCGCATATCGATACATTTGAGCTCTAACTTATACTACACGTCAGTGGCGGCTTAAGGCGTGAGCCACTATAGGCACTGGCTTAGGGCGCCTGGCTTTTTGGAGCGCCCAAAAAATATAAAAACTAAAGACAAATATATAAATAAACAAAAAAAAATCAATGTATGGAATATATACCTGTCCTGTATTATTAAATTTTGGAGCCCCTCAAAGTTAGTTTTGTGTAAATAAATTATGAACATGCCATTGCCAAATAATCAAGTCAGGAAGAAATGATACATAAATTTGCGATAGTGAAGGCACAGAAAGTTACCATATAATTTAATCATTCTTGGATTCTCGTTAGTTTTAAATTCTGATAAGTACTTTCACCTAGCGTCACCTTTAGGTAAGAAAGGTATTGTTGTTCAAATACTCAGAAATGCGTACACTTATGTAACATTCTCTTTACAATCAAATAATATTACTACCAAGTTTATATCTCTACCAAATTTTGAATTATTGCCCCAAAAGTCAATATACCTACCCCACATTTAGATAAAAACTTCAAAATTTTCAAAATTCTAATTTTTATGTGTTTAGATACTTTCTCAATGCGCTGATTCCAAATTTTGAAACCGCAGGTCGATATCTCGTTTCGTTCTCGAGATATTTAGATTTAAAGTTTTACTCAAAAGTGCCCATTTTTGGGTAATAACCCAAAAACGGGTCGAGATATGAATTTGGCAACAACACCATTCGATTCTACAGACAAAAATACATAAGTTTAGCTATTTTTATAATTTTGGTCCAACCGGTTCATTTTTTATTAATGAAAGCTTGAAAACCCCTGAAAATGGCCAAAATCTTAGATTTTTGCGATTTTTGGCCATTTTCAGTTATTTTGCTTTAGAGATTGTATGCGGTGTTCAAAAATTTTGAAAATTGGTGTACTTATGTAATTTTGGCCGTAGAATCGAATGGTGTTATCGCCAAATTCACATCTCGACCCATTTTTGGATTGTTACCAAAAAATGGGCAGTTTTGAGCAAAACTTTGAAACTAAATATCTCGAGAACGAAGAGAGATATCGACCTGGGGTTTCAAAATTTTTAAAGTTTGAAGTTTTATCTAAATTTGGGGTATATTGACTTTTGGGGCAATAGTTAAAAAATGAATAGAGATATAAACTTGGTAGTAATATTATTTGATTGTACGTAAGTGTACGCATTTTTAGAGTATTTATATATGAGTATACACATGTATATGTAATGTAAACATACTTTGTTATACATCGTTGAAAAGAGAAAAAAAAGTTCTATTTAATCATGTAAAAATCCAATATGGCGCCCATTTAAAATAAGAAAGTTGCTATTAATATCTCGAAAACCGCCACCCTGAATTTTATACTGAAAACATTTTTAAGTTTGCCTTATTAAATAGTGTAAATTTTAT
Organism: Ophonus ardosiacus; assembly: GCA_943142095.1. NCBI lineage: Eukaryota > Metazoa > Arthropoda > Insecta > Coleoptera > Carabidae > Ophonus > Ophonus ardosiacus. The sequence continues at coordinate 22,936,099 of OW964829.1, read as the reverse complement.
ATGAAACATTTTTTTATATCTCTTTATATCTGAATCAACCCTCAAAACCTACACAACATTGCCCATTTAACCGACCTCGTAGGTCTTATAGTTTCCGAGATTCCAATGGTAGCGTAATCAATTTGGGACACTTGTATAAGTGTAACATATTATCTTTGAAATAAAAAATATTATTATTATTATTATCATTATTATTATTATTATTATTATTATTATTATTATTAACGTACGAAATAAATTCTGTAAAATGTGGTTTTTAGTGAAACCACTAGGAACAAAAGGGTTAATATCGTTTAAATTCAATTCAAAGTCAAGCTATGGGATCCTCCACAATGATTATTTTGCAAATCTTCATCTAAATTGAAAGTGATCTTTAGTTCTATATGATATGACGTAGATGTTTAGCTCATTTTGTTCTCAAACAGTGGAGTTCGTTAATAGTTGAAGTCACAGAAATTGATCAAATATGCTTCACATAGCTTCTGTGGTCAATAATTGAAAATATGCATGGATAATAATCAATTTAATAAAAAAAAACTACGATTATAGTCCAAGTTTTGATTTATTTATCTACGATACTGCGTAAAATTGAGGATTAGTTGTTAGTTTTAAGTTTGTAAAACGGTTGTTTAGTAACAAGGTTTCATTAGTCACGGGTTGCCGAGCAACGAGTGATACTGCTAGTCAACTGCGTACTAATCACATTTAATCAGTTGTTCATACTAGAAAATGGCACGCCCAGAATAGTATATTTATTATTTTAAATACTTATTCTCACCTGTAAGAATGTGGTGTTTGAGAACCTCATTCGCCTTCTGCTTATCTTCTAGCAAAATGTTCAACTCTTTTTCGTCAACTTTGTCAAAGACTTCATCAGGTGGCGCTAAAAGAGTGATAGCATTCTTTTCACTCTTCAAAATCTCTTCTACTTCTGTTCCTTTGATAAGTTTGCTGAGGATGCTGTATTTTTCATTGCTGTTGACAATATCTAAGATACTTTGATTTGGTGGGATCAACAGTTTGTCCACTGTGTGCATCACAGATCCGCATGACTTTTCGTCAAAGTTGACCAAGCGGGCACAGTTGACGGTCCCACGGTTGATCACGTTGGTGAAGAGTGGAAGCTAAAATAATTAATTGGTTATATTCAGAATTAATATTTGTATTCATATTTAAATATTATTTGTATCTAACTTCAAACGGCCGTAACTCGGGATTCGATGATGTAAAAAAATCTTGCGTGACATGAAAAGAAAGAGAATTTCATGCTGAATTCAGACTTTCATCGTGCGTTATTTATGATTTTTTTACATCATCGGATCTCGTGTTACAGCCCTTTGAAGTTACATGATTTTTTATCGAGATTTTGTGTATTTTCAATAATACAAAATTTCGATGAAAAATCATGTAACTTCAAAGGGCTGTGTAACACGAGATCCGATGATGTACAAAAATCTTGCGTGACATGAAAAGAAAGAGAATTTCATGCTGAATTTGGACATTCGTTATCCGTTATTCTATCTCTAACCGTATATGAGTGGTGCATGAAAATATGATAAATGAGCTAAATAACCATTGTAATGGTCGAAACGTAGGTTCTAATGAAATAAAACCATACTGACTGCAGTTTCCGAGTACTTTATTTTCTTCTCCACACATCAATCTCCAGTCGATCATCGTTACTCCAACTAAATAATTTAGTTCATTTCTAATATTTTTATGCACCACTCATACAAGGTTGAATATAGAATAACGGACGATGAATGTCTAAATTCAGCATGAAACTTTCTTTCTTTTCATGTCACGCATGATTTTTTTACATCATCGGATCTCGTGTCACAACCCTTTGAAGTTACATGATTTGAATTGCAGTATTATAAATACTAAAAAAAAACATTTAAATACAAAAGTATTTAATGACTGCGAGGAAAAACAAAATTTTGGAAATAATATTACATATTGACCGGGAGCCCAGCTACCAAAAGACACGTGATAAGATACAGAAGATTTGACCTTGGAGCAAAAGTCGGACCAGGGGCAGTATTTTCAAAATTTAAAAAGGGGCCAAAAATTATGTGATGATGTATATTCAATTTTTTTGTCATTCAATGCGGGTTTAGTTTCCTAACATGTCTTTTTAAGACATCGAAACCGGGGACTTCTGACATTTCAGACACGAAACAAAATTTCAAAACAGGGCCGAAAATTACTTGATAGAAAGAAATGTAATTTTCAATGTGTAGTCTATAAATTTTTTTCTTTTAGAAATTCTGTGTTCATTATAGGTCTCTATAAAATGAGTCTGAACTTGCAGATCTGACAGGTTACGTCAACATCGCTGGTTTTTTTAAAAATATGATTTAAAACAATTTTTTACTACAACAAATGTAAATTAATAAATTAGACTATGCTTTTTCGATTTAAACAAAAAAGGAACAATTATTCTTTTGTATAAACTCATTACAACTGTGACGTCATAATTCAAATTTTAACAATGTTAAAAAAGTTTGATTTGATAGAGTATATAAAAGTGTTCCAAAGAAGTGCAAACCATAATTCCATATTATTTCATACTTAGAAATTATTCGTAAAAATAATCAACAAAATTTGAATTTTTATATTTATCTAGTGCCCCATGCATTTTTCGAAAAAAAAAACAGATACATTTTTAAAATGGTCTACTAATGAAGCAATTTTGCTTTAATTTAACTGACTTCTTATAATAAGATAATCGAGATCGCAAATTCAAATTAATCTCTAAAAGAGAAAATAATTATTAAAAGTGATATTCTCGGAAAAGCAACAAAATTGCACCGCTTCTTTCCTTGCTCAATGCCGTGAACTGGTACAAGCCAATAATGTAACAGTATGTTCCGTGGCGTTTGTTGTCATTTTAAACGTCAAACGCGTGGTAGAAATATAAGTTATAGAATCATAAACGTTGCAAGTATGGATTGCACCTAAACAAATCGAAATTTTTAAATTTTATTATATAAAATATGTAGAATACCGTAGCAATTAAATTAATTATATATTAATTGCATTTAGCCATATTAATGCTGGGTTTATGCAGGCAACTAAATAAAAAAATTAAATTGTAAAACTAAACTAAACAAGTAGAAACCATTGTTATCAATGATAACATTTATGCATTATGCAACTGAACTGAAGAAATAAACTAATGAAACCAGGGGCGGATTGGAGAAGTAAATCGGCCCGGGCGATTATTCTTAGGCCGGCCCTCTTCAGAGTGAAAAGGATATAATACATGGTCGTATATGTACACTGCTGGAAAAAAAATCGGACACTTGGTTTTATAAATTTTTATTTTTGTTATTATCTCGAGAACAATAAGAGCTACGAAGTCGGTTAATTAGACGAAAGTTGTCCTATATTAGAATGCCATTTTAGCAATGTATTGTTTATTCAGAAGAAATGCATAGGTCAGTAGATACAGACAAATATGTAAATTTTATAGTTTTTTTTTTTTTTCAAGTATGAAATGATTCCAGATTTTGATTTGCACTTCTATAGGACACTTTTTAAAGCTCTTTCGAATGGCGATATTAATTTTTTTGTCACTACTGTATTTTGCGCTACACTACCAAACAAAATAATACATTGCTAAAATGGCATCCAAATATAGAACCTAATTAACCGACTGCGTACCTCTTATAGGTCTCGAGATAATAACAAAAATAAAAATTAAAAATCAAAGTGTTTGATTTTTTTATCCATCAGTGTATAATAATTTTTATTTATGAAAATTATCACACTGTTATATGTATATATTTTTTAGTGTCTCCATCCGGTAAGTAATTGTATATAATGTATTTCAAAATTGTCCAGAAACACGTTACCGACTTAGGCCTGTAGGATTGGCTTTGAAATTCAAATTTTCCCATGATACCAACATAAAAAACCCTAGTATTTAATATTTGGAACGAAATACATTAGCAATATTGTCTGGGGTAAAAAATGTATATAATTTCTTTTTGATAACTCGACTTTAAAATTACTCGAAATTCTTGGTTAACTTAAATCGAAAACTGGAATCCATCAGATACAGAACTTCGTTAAGTCGAATATTTTGGGGAAATTCCTAGTTCTTTTTATTTGGTTTGAATTGGAAGTTTGAAACTGGACGAAAAATTTGTATGTGCAAGAAGAAAAATTTTTACCTTTTTTGATAATGTGAATTTTTTTCTGGCATACTCGTATTCAATTTCGAATTATCGAAGTTCCACGAAAAAATTACAACATGTTTTCCAAATATAAGAGTAATTGTTCAAAATTTACATTTTTAAATTATAAAAAATATATTCTGACTACATTATTTAATTGAAGGCGGCCAACCGACCCTTTGGACCACTCGGCCCTTCGGGATTTGCCCGATCGCCCGATAGGACAATCCGCCCCTGAATGAAACTAAATTAAGAAGCTGGCTATTTTCAAGTTTTAGTTTAATTTCTTAGTTTTGCGCCTGCGCCATTCACGCACTAATGACAGATTTTCGCACCTAACCTATGAAAATGTACGATGATAACAAAGTTTCTGCAGAAAAGAGCGACGAAATACTAACTGGACTTATTCAACAAATTATTTACCTTTATTTTTATCCTATATAAATGTAATGTATCGCAATTTCACCTATAAAAGTTAGATTATACGTAATGTCAAACAAAAAATTTCTGAATTTTAATTTACTGCATAAACAACGTTATTTATTTTAGTTTCTTAATTTAGTGGGTTAATTTAATTTTCTAATTTAAAAGCTGCATAAACCCAGCATAAGACGTGTATTAATTTTTTTAAATTAATATGCGTATTTATTTATAATATATATAATTTGTATTTATTTATATATCCATCTATCATGTAAGATCTATGGTGCAACTTGTTTTTCATTGGCTTGTACTCGGTTACGTCACAATTTTGGTAATGTTTTGAATGCATAATACTTTAAATTGTTTTTTCTGATCCTTATAAACAAACTTTTATACAAACTTTTATATAAACTATTATATTAAATAAGTTAACAAATTCGTATTAACGAATAACAGACATGTTATTTTTTTTGCAATAAACAAAAGAAAATCTGACCTATGTTTATATGACATATTTTTCTTGAAATTACATCTATTTTCCGTTGCCTAAGTTTGTAACGAGATTAACAAATCACTTTGTATAGGGTACGGTACTTACAGTTGAATATAAATTGACTCTTAAACTTTTTCCTTCAGCATTAGTTTCTTTCATGTCATTGTTGTTAAGATCACATGATTGAGTTTTTCCTGGTAAAATGTGATAGTTAATAATTTCCCTCAATTTATCTTTGTCTGATTTTAACTCTTCGATCAATTTCTTGGTTTCTTCTTTCTCCAAAGCTTCATCTGTCGGAACAAATACTGTAGCATTCTTCAAACCATCAATATCTTCAGTAAGTCCAGCTTCTTCAATTAGTTCTTCGAATTTAGTTAGATTGTGTTTCTTCATTGCTTGAGAGATGTGAAGACCTAAGGAAGAATTATATTAAACACTGTCAAATTCATTAAAAATTAATAAATACCGGAATCAGGAAGCAATAAGTTGTCAACAAGATGGATGACACCATTGGTAGCAATTACATCAGGCTTGCTAATCTTGATTTGATCTTCAATGATGAGTTCATCATCATCTTTGCGTTCCAAATTGAAGAGATTTCCGTCGACATTATGGACAGTAACATTTCCATTAATAGCAGAAGAGCAGATTGTATGAGGAATGATGTGATATTGAAGAATGTTGACTGCACAGTCATCACCGCGTAATAATTTTTGTTTTGTGGCAGTATCGAGTTTGTCGAAAGCTTCGTCAGTTGGAGCCAAGAATGTGAAGGGGCCTTCTCGGTCGAAGAGTTTCTCCAAGTTTGGATTCTCCAAAACTGAAAAATAAAATACTGTTAAATATCATTCATCAAAGCGAAAATTTGAGAATGAAGGATAAGCGAGATAGTTAAATTGAAATAGTGTAGTGAGTGTCTAAAAATAAAAGTTCAAAAACTCTATAAAAAGGAACAAGTTTCAATATTCTAGGAATGAAACAAAATAGAACTATACGGGATTTGAAATCTGTTGTGGCTAACACAAGACCTCTCGCAATTCCCAAATTGGGCTATATAGGTATTATTATATATATTTAACATTTCTGGTACACACAAAAACACCTATCTTCTTTATATATTTTATATTTTTTAATTCATTCTATGAACAAGTTTCTTCTTATTTTTCTAATGTTCGAGATTCTTCAATGTCATTGATGAGGTTGGAGATATTTCTGAAGGGTATATGTATTATATGTATCTAAAATTATAAATATTTATTTAATAATAAAATAAAAAATATTAAATGTACTCCCCACAAAAATTCTTCAGTAATGACTGAGAGATCCATTACAATATATTATTTTAAATATTTATATATCTCTATCTCTAACTCAATAGGACATATAATAAAAAATTTAAAAGTATCGGATACAGATTTTTATATTCTTTACTATTTGTAATAAAATAAATTTTCAAAAAATAATATTTAGATTTTTTTGAAGACACTAGTACTTCCCGTTCTTCAATTATCACCAAAATCTAATCAACTCTTCCCAGTAATGTCAGATTGAGGAAACTGCAGTTAAACATGTCTTGAGTCTTACAGAATTTGAGAAACCGTCCTCCAACATCCACACCCACACACACGGACATCATCGTAAAAATGTCATAATCGGATTCTAGGGACCCCAAAACGTGATTATCCACTAAAATCTGGATCATGCGATTTTTAGCATGATTCCAATGCCTCTCTTAACGAGAGGTAAAATTATACAAGATTTTTTATCTTGAATAAAATTCTAGTTCCTTAGTAGAAGTATCATAAAATTCTGTAAGTGGTTAAAATAAAAAGCCAAAGATGGAACCAACTTAATTTCAACTTACTCTTCTTAAGCATGTTGAGTTTCTTGCTTTCCATAATAATCTGCTTGATCGAATACTGTCCAGGCGTTATAACCCCGTCAATAATATGAACAATTCCATTTTCGGCTAAATTATTGGCTTTGCGGACTGGAACGCAGTTAGCAGTAATAAGTCTTTCACTAGTTGTTGTTGGGTAGATGTTAAGACGGATTGTACTGTTATTGTATTCGCTGTTCAAGAGCTGTTCATTTTCGACGTCTGTAAGATCAACAAAACCAGCAACCATGTGGTTTAAAGTTAAGTCTTTGGTGGAAAGAGCGTGGCGAAGATCTCGGCGACGTCTAGCTGGGTCGACATCGATTTCGACTTGATTCTGAAAGAGAAATTTCAATCAGTATGGTACTACTATGATCATCAACATTAACTAGTGTAGTGGGGTTCTTCAGGGTGCCCGAATATTTCCTTTTGTAAATAATATCATCATCATTACCGAAATATGGGTACAAGGCAGATAGCACACCCACATATGGGTAATTGCCGTGATGGTATATTTATGGTCGGTTTTATAAACGTCCGAGAAAATTTACTTCCAGAGTAAATTTATTCCACTAAACAAATGCAACTCAATTTTTTGACAGAAATGATTTTAATGTTATAAGAACATAAAAACTGATTCGAATTTGTTCAGTCAGGTCATTATTTATTTATATTTATGTAGAAACCGTTTCAATTGTGTTGATGGTCTTTATAAGCCTAAAAAGAAATTATCAGCTATAATATCCCGAGGACATTGATAATTACGAAATAATTTTATGACAGTTATCTAAAGCACGTTGCTTGGCAAACGCTAGACGCCAGTGGTGGAAGGGTGTTACCAAAAAGCAACGTGTTTGAGGAAGTTGTGACAAAATTACAAGTATTTTTCAATGATCAAGGGATATTCGATGAGAAATATGTTTTCAGTTTTAAAATTAAATCTGCAAAGAATTTGTATTTGACAGAATGAGACAATAAGAAGGAGATAAGACACATACAATAGGCCGTAAATATTTTACAAATGTAATTTTTGTTTAATACGGTATTTTTGATGTTTCATTTTATAATTTCGTTTATTGAATCATTATTTTATCAGTATATGTGTAATGTTGTTTTCATTGGTTACTTTCGCACACGTGATCTTAAATACAGAGATCAATTGGGCAATTTTTTAACAAAAAAATTTTCTTAACGAATTTATAGGCTTAAAGTTGAATTATGTAATCAATTTATTTAAGAAATAATAATCTTCAAGTATTCCACCACAGCAGATGCCTCAGTCGTTTTTTCTATACATGGTACACATTTTAAAGGGATACAGTACTGACCAAAATGGGCCTGATCTTCAATAGATTCAATATAAGTCAGTGAAAAATGTGTTTTTATGAAAACTATAAGAGTTACTACTTCGGTTAAAGATGACATTTTTTTTTTTTTACTTTTAAGAAGTTACCTTAGATGTACTTTTGTTTTTCAAAAAAAATAATCAAGTAATTGTACTAAGTAAAATGTCGCGACCTAGAGCAATGTTTAATTTTCAAATAACTTATTAATTATTAGAAAATGAAAAAAAAAATGTTTCATATAAAATTTTATTGTATTTTTATGGTCTATAGATTGGCATAAACAAAATTTTGTTCGATCACTGTTAGATTTTCTTCGATTCTAGCATAAAATTGCTTCTTTTACCTTAAAGTTGAGGCCCGAAGTTGAGAAACATCTGTATAAATTTATACAGGTTTCCGAGAAAAGTTGCTTGGATTTTTATTAGGCTCTATTTGCTTAATTTTAAATCTAGCAGTTTGGTTGTCAGTGTAAATTAATACTCATACTTTTACGATTATTATTCTTTTCAAATTTATGCTAGCTTTTTGGATAAAAATTTGAAGAATTAACTACAAAAATAGAAGCAAGTGCTTACTGAGTATTTTCCTCAATAAAATTGGTAGAAAGAAACTATATCGGAAAGGAAATGCTACTAAATTATGTGAGATTAAGGACAAAAACTTACAATTGTGATATCAAAAATTATCATTTCAGTTTTTCAGTAAAAGTAGGAAATTTCATACTACTTAATACTATTTAATTTTAATTTTGTGTTATCAAAATAAAAATTGTTTTATTTTTTAAATTTTTAATTACACTTTTGCCCACCATATCAAAGTCTCAAGACATGACCAATTTGTACTAGTGTTTAATCTGTGCAATAAACTGTAATTGCCATGTAACCTAGGTTAGCTTAAAATTTGAATTTAATTAATTTACCATTTCTATCATCTTCTCGGTGAAATCGTTGATGGCCTGGTTTCTAGGTACAAAAATAGTTATGTTATTTTCGGTACACTTTTCATCCAATTCAGAAGACGAAATCATCTTTCGGAACTCAGTTGCGTCCAAATCTTCAATTGTTTTCAAAATGCTCTTCAGTTCCAATTTGGTGCAAGTTGGAGATTCTTTTGTTCTTCTAAATCCATGGCAACACTTGTATTTGACACTGAAGGTCTTGACAACGCCGCGGTTATTGGTTCTAAAAAATGATTATTTGTATTATTGTTGTATAAATAAAGGAATATGGTACGTACTTTGTGATGCATTCATATTTATTGAAAGTTTCGCGGCAAGTGGAAAGATTAATTGAAGACAAGAATGTTCCTTCAATGTCTTCATCATCGTCATCATCATCATTGTCGGATTGGTCTGCTTCATCATTTTTCTTGTCCTTTGGTTTCTTGTCGTCCTTGTCTTCCATAGTTTCTTCTCGTTCGATACATACATTTGGTCTGCAACAAAATATACAATATTTACACATTTACTCGTAGCATTATTATTAGATTAGTGGTTATTATTCACTGAAAAATATAATTATGTATTTCAAAAATTTCTACTTCAAATAATGACAAGTACACACGATTTTCTTGAAGGAGAACGATCTAGTTAAACAAATTAACCATATATTAGTATATAATGAAATGTTTTTAATCAATTTAACGTTCTACTGACTACAAAATATACACAAACGAAGAGGTAATGTGGTAAATGAACTTTCTATGTCGTGTTTTCTCTACGTTATTATTTTTGACAATGACATTTGAAAAGCATTTTGAAAGGCTGTAATTTAGAACAGCAGAGATAGAAGATAAATAATTTGTAAAACACTTTCGCAGATAAAATTTAACATAGTTTTAATAAGGTCACAACTCATACGGGTTTGTTTATTTATAACAATGTCGCCATTAGAAAATATCTTTTTGCCGATTAAAAAGTTGTTGAACAACAATCAAGGTAATTGTAACAAGGCAAGGCTCATCTACTTTTATTTTTTATTTTATTGTTATGTGAACTTTTGATCTTGACCTAAGAGCCAGGGACGTAGTTCAGGGCCAGACTGGGACCTCCATTTTTACCAGGAAATTACTCACTCAATCGAACTTTTTCTCCAAAAATAACCGCAGGAAAATGCTATGGCTATTAACCCTTTGAGTCCCAATGGGTCATATATGTCCCGGATAAGTGTTCAAGATACCCAGTGGAAAATAAATATATTAGATCAGCCTTTGTCCCAATCACGTAATAGCCCTCAAACCAAAATACTCCGATTTTGACCAAAACCTTCAAAATTTTCAAAAATCATCTCTGACTCCAAATATGAAACCGTAGGTCGATAACTCTGTTCGTTTTCGAGATATTTTCATTTAAAACACAACATTTTTAGGTTATAAGCCAAAAATTGGTGGAGATACAAACCTGGCGATTTCGCCATTTTATTCTAAGGACAAAATTACAAAAGTTTAACACTTTCAAATTTTTTGAACAATGGATATCTATACCTAGACTTAGCAATAACTGGAAATGGTCAAAATCTGAAAAATTGCAATGGGTGCCCCTTAGATTTTTTTTGCGATTTTTGGTCATTTTCAGTTATTTTGCTCTGGAAATTATATCCTTTGTTCAAAAAACTTGCAAATTAATACTCCTGCGCAATATTGTCCGTAGAATCGAATGCCGAAATCGCCAGGCATGTATCTCCATACCCATTTTTGGGATCCAAGTTTGAACGCAAATATCTCGGGAAATAAAAGAGATATTAACATGCGGTTTGAAAGTTTGGAGTTGAGATGTATCTAAAAGTATAAAAGGCAGATTTTTGAAAATGTTCACGAATTTATCTAAAAGTGGGTGTAGGGGGATATAACTCAAAAATGAGTAGAGATACAGACTTGTGAGTTTCAGAAATTTATTTATGCGGTTTGAAAGTTTGGAGGTGAGATGTATCTAAAAATATAAAAAATAGATTTTTGAAAATGTTGACGATTTTACCTAAAAGTGGGTGTAGGGATATATAACTCAAAAATGAGTAGAGATACAGACTTGTGGGTTTCAGAAATTTATTTTATGAAAGGAGACGGGAACTGCATTAACTATAAATCTTGCCCCGGCAAACAAGAAAAAAAAAATTGGATTCTAAAAGGTTAAAATCGGTCTTAAAATGAACCGGCACACCGGGAAATCTCCCAAATTCCCAATGGCCAGTCAGGGCCTGGCATGGAGAGCCTATTCCACTATAAAAAACTGGATTTTCTAAATTATTGGAAAAAATATATATATTATAATTTCTATAAAATTTTATTATGTCTTATTTAGATAGGAAAGAATTAATAATTTATCGAAAAAGTGTAGAGCTATGAATTTGTTAAATAATTTTCCATATCCCCTGTTGTAGATATTCATAGATACGCCATTGGTGCAAGCCGTGTGATAATATTAATTAGTCCATATTTTTTGGAGATTGTTTTTTCCCGGATATTTTTTTGCCTTTGAACAGTTACTTGGTTCAGATTACAGTGACAAGTAAGAGGACACTTCGTCTACAAAACATGTACTGTTATGTGACGTTATTTAAATCTGTCACAAATAGTCGTTGACCGCAACAGTTGCCTTTTCCAATTTCCAAATGAATGCAAAATGCGGAATTATAGCTTTTTTTCTGACCATTATTCTCCTTTTTACTGCTTTATATTCCAAAATGTTCTAATGCGCATTTAAGCGAACGAACTTAGAATACATTTGTAGTTTTTTGTACTGTTCATTGTATTGAAATATAAATTATGTTATATGTTATTCGGTATGTCCTTTTGAGAAACATACAACATAACAAATAACATTTTTATGAATAACAAATTTGGAATAATTAAGAGAAATAAGAGAATTCTTGACCGGTCAAAGTTCTTACAAAAATTATATTTGCAATCAAACAGAATACTAATATAATTGAATATTATGAAGTAGCTACATCTCTAACCTTAAAATTAAGTGAAAATAAAAACTATACAGAGTGATCGATCGGCATTCCCGAACATACGAGCCCAAACTCATAATAATTCGCCCGGTTTACATTTTCAACAAATTATAAAATATACACAAATGGTTAGAAATTTCTATAAAATTCTGTGGACCAAATGACTGGTAATAATAGTTCGACCGGTATTTTATGGGTCATCTTGTAGTCCAGATTTAGCTTATACCAAGACCGTTTACTTTCGTCACAATGAAAAGAAACTTTGTGCGTACAGTAAAATCTACCTCGCAAGACATAAATGGGTCACAGGAAAATGTGCAGGGATTAGGGCGTTTTCACACACACACCGGCAAAACCGGAACCAGTGCCGGTGCCGTCCAATGGCGCTTTTTACACACACCGGCATTTAAGGTGCCATTGAGTTTTAAAATGGCATATTTTTAGCCCTAGAAGAAATATGACTACTGCTCTCAACAGACATTGTCACTTTTTGCTATTGTAACAAAAAATGAGTCACTTAATTATTTTCTTCGACTTCAAATAAAATAATAACGTTAATTAACACTTTACTCATTTTCAGTAAATAAATAGTAATAAAACAATAGCTAAATAAAGATATCTTGAGCCCTATGAGAACAACGATAATACTGAAGTAAAATTAAAAAATAGTTCTCCGGCATACGATTTGTCGAGTTCATCACCGGTTGCATTTCCCGGACCCGTTTGCCGGATCGGGCTATGTGTGAAAATACTCATTTGAATACATTGCATCCGGTGCCAGCCCCGACAGCGACTCCGGTTTTGCCGGTGTGTGTGAAAACGGCCTAAGGCGATGCAGTCCATTATTACATGGCGGAATACTTTAATACCTTATTCAGGTTTTGTAAGTTTAAAATCTATGTTTTATAAACTAGTTGAAAGAAATTTGTAGAAATTTTAAATTTCTCACCATTTTCGTATGTTTTATAATTTGTTTGTTGAAAATATTAACCGGCCGAAATATTATGAGTTTGGGCGCGTAATGTAAAATAATACTTTTATAATTTCCTACTTTCCCAATAACTTTAGTTATGTAATAAAGGTCCCGTGGCCGCGTGCCAGTGTCTGGTCGCGAACCTGGGGAACCGGGTTCGATCCTGACCGACGCCAAATATTTCGAATTTTAATGGTACAAAAGTGACCCTTGTGGTGCACTCTCCACGCCAGCAATGAGTGCCCGTGAGGTGACGCCTGGTAAGCGCCCGCACGGTACAAATATGTCATCATCATTACCGATATCTGCGATAAATTAGATTGTGGCACACTCAGAAATGGGTAATATGCCGTGATGATATATTTATTTATATTTAGGTCCAAATAAAAGATGTAGATATCTGCATCTGAATCAATAAGCCAAATTTATTTTGCATACTTTATAGCGGCAGGAATATAAAAAATAGCGATAGCCATGGAATTCGATACTTCAAAGAATCATTTATTAATTTTAATAGATAATTGGTCACTTAAATAGAAATTACAAATAATAATAAAAGTTAACTAACCTATTACTTGACCGAAAAACTATTAAACATTTGTTAATTTATTTGTGAAAATTCACTGGATATCATTTTTGGGATGATTTTCGAAATTTTCATACTTAATTTCTGCCGTTGCAAAGCATACAAAATTAATTTTGCTTATTGGTTCAGAATTATAAGCTCTACAACTTTTCATTCAAGCTTTTTTAACTATTACAATTACGGATGCAGGAAATTACAAAAGTATTATTTTACATATTAAAATCCTATATTCAGGAGTACCACTCACCACCCTGTAAAGAGAAATTTAGATCACTCAACATATCAACCTTGCCAGAGGTCCTTATAGCTAAGAGACTCAACACATAAACCATGCCAAAGGGAGAGAATTGTTAAGACTTTTATTCAACATGTTATTTTGTTGTCGAATATAGTTTAGCGCGTAAAACTTGTGACGTAGATGTGCTTTCTGACGTTTCTCATAAATTTTGTACATGAGTGTACCATGAAACGAAAGATGGGTGGCGGTCATAGATGATCCTGTCAGCTTATATTTATTTATTGATATGTTGAAAAATTCGGAAACAAATTACACTAAACCAATATTGCATAATAATAGTCTATGAAAAAAAAAACTCGGGCGTCATTGTTTTTGAACATTATTCAACATAATTCCCCTTTCCCCGTCTATCACACTGTCAGTTGCAAGTATGTTTCCATGTTTAACTCCTAGATAGCACTGTAGGCGTTTGTAATTGTTATCAGGGAGATATTGACAACTGACACCAAGCGTCAAAACATCTGACGGCAGAGTTTGTAACTGTTTGTGTCGCTGTTTAAAATATATGTATTTTGACCATCGACCTTTAAACTAATAGACGCAGCGTACGAGCAAAACGCTTGTCCCGCCATAACAGTGCAGACACAGTATCTCTATCCTTCAACAGTACGGAAGTTAAGAAAACGCGGCAAAATAAAAATTTGATTTGTCCCTAACTTGTTATACTTGGTGCATAATCGCTAAGAGTATATATTTAATTTTTTTGTGCATAATTACTTTCATTATATATTTTTAATACAATATATTATATACACATATTAAATTATAGGGAACAAGTAATAATTAATAAGAACTTACATATGAAATGACCATGGGCGTCATTTCAGCTTTCTAACTGGGGTGGCAAGACCTACCGGGGGGTCTGGGATATATGGAATACCCCCCAGGCCCCAGTTGAAAGGGTGGTCCGGGGGAGGAATTTTTAAAAACTGGCTTTAAATTTGTTAGTTTCTGAAGCATTTTTAGACTATTTCTGTCTAAGTTTATAATTTACAAGTTTTCAAAACATATGCTATCTTTTTGAGCTAACCTAAGCGTGATTAATGGAGAATCGATAAAGTTAAAAAAATCCCTTTTGTAGACTTGTATTTTTCAATTAGGTATTCGTAAATTATTGAGACTTTTATTTAAAAATTCTGGGGTGACAAAATACTGGGCTCGACAATTCTGGGGTGGCAACTGCCACCCCTTGCCACCCCCGAATTACGCCTATGGAAATGACACAGCTAAACGGCGTACGTACTGCTGACTGCACAAAATACACAATTTCCCCATTATTTTGTCGCATATGCACCTCACAACACATATTCGTATATGTTGACAGAAATAATTGTAAATGTTCTCCAAAAAAGTAAAATAATACACAGTCACTAAACGTCAAATAGATTTTGACAACTATTTAGTGATAGAGAGCGATGTATAGAGGTTTACATATGGCTGAAAAAGATGTACAATGAGTACGAACGCATGCGCAGTATACTTTAACTGAGAACTTCCGTATTGTCGAAGGACAGAATATATATTTCTATCCTTTTATGTTGGAGCATTATTCTAACAATAAAAGAATAGGAAACACTTGGTCCATTAGTTTAAAGGTCGATGATTTTGACAAAAAATTAGTTACCAAAGAAACTTGTTATAACCAGTAATATAAAAAAAGATAATAAAAGAGATATTTAGAAATGTCATGTTTCATTTTCTTGATTGAATATATTTCGCTCAGTAAAACATTTCTTGCTATCAGAGCAGGTGGTCCTTCGAAATAATAATTCCAAAAGTAAACTGTCAAAATCGTCAACGTCAGTAGCTACGTTCGGTAGGACATTTTCCGGTCGGAATACATTTATATTTAGAAATACACATTTGATTTCACAGTTTGGTTTAGTACCCTGGCTGATTAAACATTAGAAACTTGTTATAACCAGTAATATAAAAAAAGATAATAAAAGAGATATTTAGAAATGTCATGTTTCATTTTCTTGATTGAATTTGGAGTAAGATTTTCAGTATATTTCGCTCAGTAAAACATTTCTTGCTATCAGAGCAGGTGGTCCTTCGAAATAATAATTCCAAAAGTAAACTGTCAAAATCGTCAACGTCAGTAGCTACGTTCGGTAGGACATTTTCAGGTCGGAATACATTTATATTTAGAAATACACATTTGATTTCACAGTTTGGTTTAGTACCCTGGCTGATTAAACATTAGAACTCCTATAGTAAAGAATATAAATAAAGGTAAAAGCAAAACTTATTCGAATTTGCATGTAGAAATCTAAACCATGCAGTGGTTATCCTTTTTTTTAGCTTAAATGTAAGGCTTTATTTTTTTTGTCAGTGCTGAATTTATTAAAATACCTTCCACAAAAGATTAACTAGTTGGTTTCTTGTATAATAATTTTACGCAAATGTGTTAATTTGCAAAATTTCACAACATGCCTGCAGAAGTAAAACTGTAATGACAGTTACAGAGTACTAAATGAAACGCACGTGTATTTGGCGACAGTGCTGCCACCAACTGTCTTGTCAGTTGTTAATATGTCACATCCGTTAAATTCAAACTTTATAGTAAACAACTTAAAATTTAATATTTAAGATAGAAAGAGATTATTGTGAGGTCATTTTTTTGCTTAAATAATAATTGCAATTAAACAGAATGAGAACAAATATTAAGTAACCAACCAATTAATTGATTCATGATTCATCTGACCGAAATCAATCAATTGTCGCATAATAATAAAATAAAATTATGTATGTTTATGACATTTATGTCGTTTAAATTTACGTTACGACCGTGTGATTTGCTTCGGTGTATATTTTCCCAGCTCTTATTACAAACAACACTCTTTTTTTCATAAATTGCAAGCTTTGTTTATTTACTTTCATTCGCAATGGAAACTTTTAACCTTTGAACTTCATGGCAGCTGTCATATGATAAAACATCTCTCCATAAATAAACATTAGAATTGTTTAATCCTTTTAGTTCTCAGAATGGTAAGGATGGCATTTTCTTGCAAATAAACTTTCACGCACATGCTCGTCTTCATTAGTTAACTATAAATAAACATTTCAAGGATGAATAAAAAAATATTTAAACATATTTTGTTTCAAGGTTTGTATTTTTTAACCGTCTACTATCGCTGGGTGTGCCAAGCCATTTTATTACCAAACAGGATACTGTAATACATTAGCTATCTCCTCATTTCGGTGTTACATTTGCTCTCTTAATTTTATAACACTGGTATTTCTCTTATTATAACACTCATTTTTTACCTTCTGTTACTCTTGGTAAAGGAGGTATGTGATCGTACTAAAAATCGTATGTCGAGGTTTTGATAAATAGCACGTTTTAAGATCCCTGGCATCCAATTTTAACATTTTTACTATTATATCTATGTGGATTCTACCAATCAGAAATTTTTGAAAACTGCTATTCATACTCTATTTTAAAATGGGAAGCCATGGAAATAGTACTTCAATGAAGTAGTTTTTCTTCAAAAATACCGTAAAATATCATTTTTCAATTTATCTTATTATAAAAATTAAAGATAATTGAATTTTCTATAGATCCGCTGCATTTATACTAATCCATTTTTATAAATCCTGCAGGAAACACAACTCCTAACTCCCAGATTACACTGTTTAGGTTTTAGGTAGGTATTTAATAATATGGTAGCATATATATGAAGTAAATATTATAAATATTTTTGAATTAATAAATACCTAGTCAATAAAACAGTTTTTATATATTTGTTATTGGCAAGAAATAGATTCACAGCAGAAGCTGCCGTTTCGTTGCTGAGGCGAAGCCGTGGCATTGAATGCTGCCGAACTTAACATTTTAAGTAAAATACGAACTTTTTTGAATCTCGGGGAGCGAAAAATTTAAAATGTGTACATGTCATTCACAAAATATAACGTACGAGTACTAATATATGAATAAATAATAATTCTACATCCATATAAAATTTATAAATCATAAAACAATCTATAGTAATTATTTACGTACATTAAATAAATAGTTTACATTTGTAAAATTAAACTTTGTCATTACTAAATATTTTTAACTATTAAAATGTACCATTTGTACCTGAATATAAAAAATTATGAAGTCGAAATCAAAAACATCGTTAAAAGCTTTATTTCTGTCGATTTTATTTAATAAATCACAGTTAACGGATATATTTTTTTCGCTTTTCTAAACTAAGTGTGCATTCTGACCAATCAAAGGGCAGAATTTATTTCGCTATTTAAACCAGTGCTATTTTCTTACGTGAAATAAACTTTAGAAATTATAGTCCTGAGGATCCAAATTCCCGAGGTGCTGCTTATGCACCTCGGGAATTTGGCATATGTCCCGGTGCCCTGCAGTCGGCGCCTATGAATACGAAGAAACGAAGATTTGTGTAGATCGAAAGCGATAGGTATGAAGATTTACATCGGAAAGTACCATCATTTACTCACTCTATATAAAATGCATACAATAGATGTGATGCGTATAAGGTCTTACCTTCATATACATGTTTAAATTTTTTTCTGCTGTTTATAATACTTACATAGATGTACCTATCGTGTGACATAATTATGATATACATAAGCTAGTATACATTCAAAATACACCATTCGGTGAAATGTTACGAAAGAATGCGTGGGTATTAATTTTTAAATTTGCACTAACTAAAGCAATTTTAATGAAATGTTGACGATGCATATAGGTACCTAGTCATGAAACGAAAACAAGCGAGTGAATTTTTTTACAGCCAAGTGACTAACATTTGTCTGCTTACTTTTGATTCAAATTCAAAGTTTGACAAGGCACCAATAAACACGGGAAGTTTGTTTGTAAGAGAAAATATTTTTTATTTTGTTAAAAAGTATTTTTCTTGTTTCATGTTAGAATCTTTTAAATAATCGATGTTTTTCTATTTTCATCTCTTTTACTCAACCATAAAATCATGTTGCTAATTATACAAATACCTATTTAGAAAATATAACTTAAATTACAATCAGAAAGTACAAAGAAACATATTGAAACAAACCATTCATTTACAACTAATATATTTGATTATACATGAATTTATGAAGGTATATGTGTACCTCGGTTTAATAAAAATAAATGTTTATATGTATGGCAACTGAAATTTCGAGTACATAATATAAACCTAATCCTAAACCATATATGATATAGGTAGATATGCAATTATCATAGAAAAAAATAAGGAAATTGTCGGCTACTCAGAGTTTAAGAGTAGAGATGCATTCGGACCGGGCCGGGCCGGGCTTTGAGGTTTGGATCGATTCGGCTCGAAAATAAAAATTACCGGCCCGACTCGAAGATCGACTCGACAAAAAATTAGCTAGCCCGGCTCGAAAATTGACTCGAAATCGGGCCGGGCTTCGGGCCGGGCCGGGCCAAAGCTCGAAATTGGGTGTATCCGACATTCCTAATGTTATTTTTATGTTAAGGCGAAATCTTTTATCGTGTCAAACTTATAAAA
This sequence comes from Ophonus ardosiacus, assembly GCA_943142095.1. Lineage (NCBI taxonomy): Eukaryota > Metazoa > Arthropoda > Insecta > Coleoptera > Carabidae > Ophonus > Ophonus ardosiacus. Next base: position 22,916,469 of record OW964829.1, on the reverse strand, counting down.
AACCTCTACATTCTTATAACTTTCAACATTAGTTAACATAAGTAGTTAAAAAAGAGACCCTTCTAGTGTAAGTTTGTTATAAGAATTACATACCTACGAGTATATAACACTTTGTTTACCAAATAATTTAAACAACTTTTTCACAAATCTTATATAAAAAAATCTGATGTGGCCAGCACATGACCTCCCGCCAATTCCATGTTTAAAATAGCAATGAGCTTTAAGTAAAGTTTCACTTCCGATTGATCGTTTGTAAACAAAATCTACTTTGTTGTTCCTATAAAAAGAACGGTTTGTAATACGAAATTTTGGATTACATTTTATTATGTTTTTCCTGAAAAATCTGTTAGAGCTTCAAATTAAGTACTACATCCGGTTTATAATATATAGTCAAAATCTAATATGTTGTTTCAAATTATATAAGAGTATTAAATACCTACCAACACCAACTTTGCGAAGTTTTGGATCATTAATATATTTTAAGGAAAAATCGTCACACAATTATTGTCAAAATCATCACCAACTTCCTTATGCTCTAAAACGCAATCTGTGTAAATTCTTCGCCGTACATTATCCATTTCGTAAATGTGTAGTTGCAAACTATTATTTGACACTTAGAAATCACGTTCTTATTGAGATCTGTTTGATGTATAATGCTGCAAACATCAAACTTAAATCGAATTATCTTGTATATCTAATATTTATGTATGATGGAAAATATATTATTTTTACAAACCTTAATGGCATTAGAATCATATTTAAACTACTAAATTCTTTTTAACACGGTTTCATTATTATTTTAATGAAACCTGCTTCGGGACAGTGACATTTGTTTAAATGTGTCAAATTTGTTATTAAAGTATTGTTTTTGTTTGACGCAGAGGCAAAGTGATGTACAAAAATAAATTATTTTATAATATAATATAAAGTTATTTCAAGTTATTTACTAAATGTTATTATCGTAAAATTGAAGATTGTGCCATTATATTTAATTTGTATTGGTGAAAGTTGCTAAAAAATTATATTCAATGAATTTTTTACAAGAAAAACTGTTAAAAGCTTGTATAAATGATACTTCCGGTTATCCGATATACACTAAAAACTAATGAGCTCTTCCCACATTAGTATAGAATGGATATACAAAATTTTAAATTTTTCTGATTGATAGTATTTGAGTAATCGTGTCCACATGATCCACACACACACACGGACACACAGACACACAGACACACAGACACACACACATACATACCTACAGACATCATTGTAAAAATGTTAAAATCGGATTCTGGGGACATCAAAACGTGCTTATTCACTAAAATCTCTAGATCCGATTTTTAGCACGATCCCTATACCTCCCTTACCTAGGGTAGCGGGAGGTAAAAATATAATAATTTACATAAGGATTTTTTATGTAACTTTGTTTCTGCTCAAAAATAGGACTAGAAATCATTATGGTAGGAACAAAAATCACTTTTATTTAAGTATACGAGTAATAACAATAATAATAGCAACATCACAATATAATTATTATACTTTAATGAATAACCTTGAATTCTTGAAGTAAAATAATACATTTTTATTTATTAATATGTGAAGTGTGTTGTTATTAAATCATTTTGATCCTTTTTAACTTCATCCATTTTCATTAAAATATTAAGGAAACTGTGCATTTGATTGAACTATAAGCTCGAATTTTCGGGCCGGCTCAAAATCAAAAGTCCGACTCGCCTCGATATTTGAAAATAATTAGCCCGATTCGGCCCGATAAAAAATATCTTCGGCCCGGCTCGATGATCGACTCGAAATCGGCGGTTTTCGGGCCAGGCCGGGCCGGGCCAAAGCTCGAAATCGAGTGCATCTCTATTTAAGAGCATCACTGAAGTGAAACAGTATTTTGTACAGTTCTTAACATAAGAGACCAATGTACCAAAAATTATTCATGAAAGGATGATTGGCATACATATGGGAAGCAGCGCCGTCCTATTCTATAGTGAAATTATGATGCAAACTCGGGTGTAAACAATTTCAATGGGTGCTAGGAATCTAATGAAAAAGATACAAAATGCATAAAGCCTGACGAAAAAAGTCATAAAGATCGAAGATTTGATTTTAATAGAAAGGAGATGTTAAAAGTAACTAAATATTAGTTTATATTCAATTGTTTTCTTTCATAGCTATGTATGTATATAAATAGGTTCAACTGTTTGTCAACCATAAAATTGTTGCATTCTCCAGTTCCTCGTAAAAGGAACAAACCGTACTCTGTATATCTTGTGATTATCACATTCTCTTGCTAAAAACTTAACCTGCATTGTAAGGCATCTCGGTCGTTCCGCTCTCGTAACACCGCATCTCTCAGAGAGCTGATAAACGATTTTACCGGGTGAGTGCCTGCAAAAACTAACAGACTAGGCTAAGTTCAATGACACCGACCACAAAATCGCTTAATAATTTAATTACGAACTGTGACACAGTGGTTGCAGGCGAGGCGTGAAACTACTTTGACCAAGTGTGCCATTCTCACACGTAAGACGATTGTCTACGGTCACGTAGATGTTAAGGTGCAGCAAGAAGCAAGACCAACTAACTATTATGTTGGAGGTGAATGCGTTCTTCAAAGGAGAGCGGCCGTACAGTCGACAAAGGGTTCGTCTAATGTCTAATCATTTTAAAAATCGCGCCATCTGAAAGCGCGAAATTGACAACGCCCCCACCACTAGTCAGGACATAGCAAATACGTAAATATGTTGTTTTATTTTTAACAAAACAATATTAATAATAAAATATTCTGTACGAAACAATAACAATAACTACCATTTCTTCTTTTATTAATATTATCCATTTAATAAAAAACATGATAAACACTTACGTCTCTCAGATTAGGGTATGAATCAAAATATTTTAATACTTACCTATATTTGTGTATCTACATTACCCTTTGTTTATAAAATTAGTTCTCTCTATTTTGTAGTAGTTATGTCAAAAATTGTAGAAAATAGTAGCCGGTTAACCGTAATTACTAACCGTGGTTAACCGGCTAATTGAGATTTGGCAGTTTAACTACGACAGTTGGCGAATAGGGCCACCCGACTGCCCGGTTAACTGCGAAAAACCGGCTATTCAATTATAAGGAACTGATTCACCGGCTAATTAGTAAATATATCTTATTAAAGCAAAAAGAGATGGATATTTTTCGTTAAATCAATTAAAATTTTATTAAAAATAAAAGCAGACGTAAAACTTAACTTATTAATATAAATCATCCCATATATTTTTTTTAAACTGCCATTTATTATAGCGCAATGTTAATGTGTATGTGTACAAAGTTTTGAGTCGATCGGAATATAGTAATATATCAAGATTCAATCCTAATAAACTAACAAACAAGTGAAATTAAATAAAAGTTTGTAAAAATTAACAAAAGACTAAAATTGCAAATAGTATTTCGCGCAGAACGTTTTTCTAAATAAATTTATAACACAAAAGCTAATGTCATTTAATCCTATGGTTAGTAAGGTTGTTAGCTGAAGTAGTTGGGTTAGACGAAATGGTTCCCGACTGCATTGCATGCTCCGCTTCGAAAGGACTATAAACTTTGTTATGTGTGCGGAAATGGTTAACTGTGAATGCAAATTACGTTATAAGGCTTACAGGTTATTTTATAACAACAATAATCTTCGTTTTAATGAGTTTTGTCAGATTTTTCTTTCTTTGAAAGAATTGTTCTCTTGCATTCTTTCCATCTTTTCGAAAGGCTTTATTTTTCTCTTTGCCTTTGGTTTATGTCTTAAATCTCAATACTGTTTTACTTATTTGTCTAAAAATTTTACATTGACATATCTATAATTTTTATTAAAAAATATGAAAATTATTTAAATCCCAATAATAGTTTGTACTGTTTTATTTGCATCATCTCTGTTTTCTACCATATAATTTCAAATTGTATAAATGTTAGTGACCCCAAGTATTAATCTTGAACTTACGTCCTAGTATAGAGGAAATACTTAACTTCAAGAACAAGATAAGAATTTTATCGATTGTCTCATTATGTGTCCAATATATCTTTCATTTGAAAACGTATAACAAGATACCATATAAGTATATATAGTTTGTCACTATTCTTTGTTAAACTATACTGCTGCCTCTAGAATAACAATAAGGGCATAAGACAATCTCATTTTAATTCGCGTCGTTAGTCATACAAAGTACGTACGTCTATTTGCGATGACATCTACTTGTAAAGGTCAAATTTCTTAACATGTCATTCTATGACAATAATTATTTGCTTATGTATATCAACTTGTCTTTAAAAATGTTGACATTTTATGTTACGAAAACTTATATGTACCTAACGGAAATAATTAAATAAGCAATTTTAAAGCATATTCGTAAAAATTTGAAAGAAATCAGCATAAAATATTACAAATACTTTCTAAAATGTAAAGTAAATAATTGGCATATATAGAACACTATCAAAGCCTTCGAAATATCAAAATTAGGACAAGGTGATCGAATGCAAAAATTTTAATACAGACATAAAATTATGAATAAATTTTGAAACGAAAGCATTTAGAAATGTATCAATTCTAATTTGTAAAATAAGGAAATATATCATCCAACATTTAATATCATTGGTAGACTATTTGACCATAGCAGTTCCGCATTCATAATAGTTACAAGTTACTTCTGGTGTTTCTCAAGGCTCACATCTGGGACCCTAATTATTAAATCTCTATGTAAATTCACTTTTAGAATGCTTTGTAAATTGTGAATTTATGTTATTCGCTGATGATTTATAGATACATCTTGACTACTACTAATTATACTTTGATTCAAGAAGATTTATTGCGATTGTTATAAGCCTAATCATATGTTAAATGTAGACAAACAAACCTAATACGAAAAATATCTAATCGTGATTAGGTATGAACTTTGGCATAGTTAACATGTTGAGAATTCTTAATTTCTCTTTACTCTCTTAATGTGGTTTCGCATAAAAATTAACAAAAAAAAACTTAATTTAAAAGTTAGGGGATTTTTTATTATTTGATTAGTGAAAGATTAGATAAAATGATGAATTTTACAGTTAGTTATACTTTTTAATCCAAATGTGTATGGTGATTGAAATATATATTTTAAACATTTCACAGAATTTCAAATTGTGTGACGCCAGATCTTTAATACAAGTGCGTTTAGTAGTAAGCAAAGCACAAACTAAAGTTGGATACATTTGCCAGCACTGACATCAGTATTACTAGTCTGAAGTTGTGACGTTATACATTTATGGCGCGAATAGTTTTTATTAAAATTATGAATGAAAAGTTTTATATTGTAATATAATTTTTGTATAAAATCATTTTTGATAATTTGACAAGAAATATGAAACTTTATTTTAATTTACGTGAATATAGCTCTCACCAATTAATTAACATATTACAACACTGTTTACTGTCTACCTCACTTCCATGGTAACAATAATAACAATATCATCGTAGGCTACATTTACACAAGTTGCTCCGTTATCTTCCAGTTGACGGGCTCGGTCTGTGAGACCCGGAAAAATAATTTTTTTGGTGTATTTTTTAAATATTTTTTTTTAAATTTCTTTAGCTTCTTGGTACCTTCCTATCTTTAAGAAAGATATGTTACTCTTCATTTTTTTAAATTTTATACTCTGTAGTTTGGTTGCAAGAATGGCTTTGAGACTATCAAACATCAGACCCAACCTGTGTATTCGTGTAACTTTTTTTCTTCAACTTTTTTTTGTCATATTTCCAGGAGTACAAAATAGACCGAGTTAACAGTAGAATATAACAAATTCAACATATTAGTGTGTTATAAGGGAAGGGGTAAAAGTCAAAGTTAGGGTCTGAGACACCCAGCCCATCAAACGGTGTGATTTTTAAAGCACCCGTCAACTTGGGTCAACCCGGTATTATGATCTCTGTCTGTTAACTGTGCCGGTTTTGAAAAAATAAAATTAAGTAAACAAACAGTTTAACCAGAGAAGACCATACCGGGCGTGGAGCTATCGTCGTTCATTTAAATATTGAAATAAACATAAACGAAGTAAGTGGAACCATAGTAAAGCTATGACGTATTATTTATGATGTGATACAAGCATTGTTCCGCTGCTTTGTCCATCATAATTTTAAAGCGTGAAAAACATCTATAATATATTTAACCTTCGTTTGAAATTTTAAAAAAAATATTTTCGTCAACTTACCCATTCCACCAAGGCTTATTCCTTCTTAGCGATCCGAAGAAATTGAAGAATCCAGGAAAATTAACCCCATAATTAGGAAACCCTGCATTATCATTGATATCTGGGAAAGATCCAGGGAACCCACTGGGATATCCATTGGCATCAACATCAATTACTCCTGTATCGGGAACACCTTGGGGGATATCGTCAGGGTCTGGTAAGTTCTCCGGGTCCTTGAAGTCAGGACCTAGAGGTTCACGGTCCTTGCCATCGTCTCCAATGACCTCAACGTCACGACGGTCGGGTTTTTGGACTGGGCGGGGTGGCCAGAGTTGACCTGGACCTGCGTTTTGACGCCAGTTGAAAAAGTGTCGGAGGTAGATGTCATCAGGGGCTGAAGTGTCGAAACTACTGCAAGAGAAAAAAAATTGTTGAAATGTTGATGTCAAAATGCAGGAATACAGGGAGTTCAGGATTATGTGTCCAAACATCTAGATATCCTGAACACTAGGTACATACTGGGTTCTTTATTTATGAAGATATCTAATTTAAAATTTGTATGCTTGTAAACTTAACATAATGGGGGATTACACCATTTTTTTTTTATATAATTTCATCTGAAAATATTAGGAAAACTAAGACTATTGATGAAAATCCGGTGAAAAAATTCCTATTAATAAGCGAGTTATGGTCTCCCGAATTTTGAAAAGATTGACATGACGTCACATTTATGTGTTTTTATATCAAACTGTTTTCATCATGGACCTAAATGTTCTTGAAATATATGCTATTTTAAGTTATATTTACATAAAAATAAATTAATATTATAACACTGTATAAGTATACATACTTTATAATTACAGGTGTATTTAAATTATTAAGTTTAATGCAAGAAATTTATGTTAAAATAAAAACTGTTTGGAAACTGTAGTACAGGAATGTTAGCCCCTCCTTTCGAATTTGATTTCTTAACTTCCATTGGTAGTAATCCCACCTCCTAACACGCTATTTGTAATGCATGTATAGGCGGTTTCTCGGTCGCCAATCAAAATATTTTCATATTAGTGTCGAAGCGTTATAACAAAAAACCCATTATTTCCGAAATATCTCAATTATACCATTTCATTTTTTTATTAATATTCGTTACTCAGCATATACATTCGTATTTTTTTACTATTTTCCTTTAATTCGATTGAGCCGTAATCCCCCATTATATAAAACAACAAAAGTTGGCTGTGACTTTATTTAAAACAATAATTGAATCGTATAACTTCTAGAAAAATTATAGTTACGCATTTTAATTGTTGCATAAATAAACAATTTCAACAAATATAGAAGATATAGAAGCTGTCAGTTTTCAAAGTTATACAGTTTACTATTGTTTTAAATAAAGTCGCAGCCAACTTTTGTTATAATTTGATTTATATTGTATTATTTTTTCCCTGCAAAATTTGGCTTGTAGCACATCATTGTATTCAGAATTTAACATAAAATTCAAGGTAAAAATATACGGGATGTTCCATTTAAAATAAAAAAGCTGTTGCCACTTCTGGTTTAATCGAAAGTGTTATGTTCATCATTTATACATAGAAATAATGCCACTTATGTTAAGTTTAAGCATATAAATTTTCAATTAGATATCCTTATAAATAAAAAAGTTAATAGAGGTGTCCCGCTTTCTGTGGACACCCGGTATACACTTCTTTCGTTTCGTCTACATTCATAATCGCATTTACACAATCTCTTCTTTTTCTATCACTTAAAAACTTTCTCTTCTTCAACTACAACGAACGATATCACATCCACCCACTTCCAAATCTCACCAAGAACCTATATCTGTATTTTGTTTCGGTGAAAATATAATATACCTGTTCTACAAAAAGTCAAGTACTCATCATAGATAAGAAATTCTAGAAACGAAAGAGAATAAAGAGATTCCTAGATGTGAAACTTAAAACCCTGACGTTATTTTTGAAGATAACAAAGATTTATATGTTTGTGCTCCATATCAAATTCCAGATTAAGATTTTTCACTACTAGCCTAGGAACGAGAAATTGTTTTTCACTACCGCTTGCTTGTAACCTAGGTCAATAATAAATTATTATTAACCTAGGTCTATAATGGAAACTGTCACTTTTCAATCAAACTCAAGCCTCCAAATCCAAATATTATTTAACTAATTAAACTCAAGGAAAGTATATAATTTAAATTTGCCGCTTAATTTTAAATTGACCTACGCTACCGCCTCGCCTCGCCTCGCCTGGCCACTGTGCTGTTTTGGTGAAGATGCAAAACATGTGTGGATGTAGAGGTTTTTTTTGTATTTTTACATACATTTCAATAGATTTATTTAAAAATAATAATAAACTAATTACGGTGCTGACTGTAGCAACACAACGTGTTTTTATTATATAATTAAATAAAAAACAAATCAAGGCTCATAAGTGAGGTTAACAAACCAGCGAAATGATTGAAACGTCAGATATAAAAACAATAGCAGCCTACTTTGTTTTTGTGCATATTAACAAGCAAGTAACGTAATTATTCATGTCAAAATGATTGTTATTATCAATAAAAAAAATTCAAATAGGATTTATGTGCTAGTAGGGTAAAAAATAGTATATAAACCACGGTTGAGAAGATCATTATTGACCAGGCGCCTTGTATCCCTCGGGTTTCGCCCTCGGGTTACAATCTTGGCGCTGGGTCAATAATGATTATCTTCTCAACCTTGACGTATAATATACTATTTTACTACAATTATTCCGTCGCAAATTTAAATTTTTGACTTTAAAAAATTCACAATTTTCTTCTTTAAATCTCTATGAATAAAGCACCCTATAGAAGAGTTTCATGGGGCAGATAATATTTGAAAAAACTGGTTACTCATTTTCAACGCTTAAGTTACGGATTCTCTTGGTCACTCATATGTCTAACATCTCCAAGGAGTCAACTTACAGAATTAGTGACATTTGACATTTGTAATAAAAATTAATAATGCAGAATGTCAAGTAGTTTCACAGAAAGCTATTCTCTTCTCGGTGTTGTTAACACTGAAAGTCTCTTGCTGATTTTAAATCACTTATTCCCAAAATTATGAAATGTTGACACTCGTTGATCTTACATTAACCCACAGACATATTTCTCAACACGTATATTTTGTAATAGTTAATGATTAAATATACATATTTTTTATTTTGGAAAACCATAACATATTAGAAATTTCTGATTCATCTTATTTTATTGCAATATTTTTTATTGGAAGTGAGTGTATAATTAGAACATGTGGCTAAATTATTCATCGATTTAAACACAATATTTCCTCTTCCCGTTTACAATGAAGCAAGTAAGGAAAATTTTAATTATCTATGATACATCTGTTTACATTACAATGAAGAATCAAACAATGTTGAAAACTGCGCGCAGTGATAAAATTACTATTTAGTCTGCAAAAAGCAAACACTTGAAAAGTGTGACAATTACCTAGTACGAGTTTATTTACCTCTGGTGTAAATAATTATTCATTATGAAGTACAAATTAAATAAAACTGCAAATGTAGCAAAACAATGTAGAACTTTGTGCTCACATGGTTCATAAAATTTAGTAGAACCGTTGGGCAATAAAGTGGAAAAGAGGACAAAGCGTAGTGAAACAATTTGTAACAGCAGCGTTTTGAATTTATGGACGTAAGTCATCAACATAATTTCGTACTGTATGTAGTAGTAGGCTATGATTATTTAACAAAAACAAATAAATTCTGATTCTCGATTGCGAATATGTAATAATTAAAACAAATTTGGTGGAGCTGTTACTTGGTGGTTAGATATTGATTAGGTGAAATAACTTGAAGCAGCGGCACTGTTTACTGTTTTGAATTTATTTTATTGACGCAGGTCATCAATGTAACTAAACTAAAACTAGCTGGTGCTTGTTTGTGTGATTTATCCTGCCCTCGTCGGCAGATTCACCGTATCCGCTGTGGTGTGACATCCGGCTCGCGGCTCCGCTCACACACAAAATTATTGTACATCAACGTCGCCCGCAATTGACGTAATGCGAATTAAACCAAGATTTAAACACACCATATTCATCCATATATTAATAAAGTAAATACACTTAACTGTCACTTACAATGCTCTTGTTTCATGGTAATACCAAAATTATTTATAGAACTTGAAGAAGATTATCTCGAAGATTGTGAACTTTCTTTCGAACTTTTTAAATTATCATAAAGGTGAATTTACTCAAATGTTCATGTAGATTACGTAATGGACCATTTTTATTGATGTCACCTCCTTGAGGATGTAAAACCTGGTGTGTATATTGTACAGTATTTTATTTCTTACTTACTTGTAAATCAAATTTAAAATTATAACCCAAACCTGCCAGTTACAATTGGCACTTATTTTTAATATGTACGACAGTAGCAAAACTCAATTTTCACATGTCAACAACTTTACTAATGTGGTAACTAACTTGTAAAATTTTAACAAGTTAGAAACCAATTTTACAAGTTAGTAACTAGTAAAGATTAATTTTGAAAAGAACTGGGCGGTATCAATACATGAAGTTTTACAAGTGAGTAACAAATAATAGTTATTTATTATACGAGTGTGGAATGTAACATATTTTTTAGTGACTAATAAGTATTCCACACGAGTGTAATACAACATTATATCCAACACTTTTTTTTTTAACTTTTAAATCATTTTTATGTTTTCGTTCATTGTTTGACAATGGCAAGTCTATTGATATACTATTTTAAATTATAAATTAGCCATTGAATATTGAATGGTTATTATGGTTTTGTTATATTGTTATTTAAAAAGAAAAACTTGCTGTAATATGTTTCTGTCATTGGGAATTGTTTGAAAGAAAAATCATTAAAATGGGTGAAAATAAGAACCTTCCTTTAAAACATAATTCACTTATACCCGGTTTTATAAAACGAATTAAATTTTTATCCAGGATTATAATTATAATCCAAGATTTTATATAGATATATAATATGTATATAATCCCGAATTTAAAAATCCGAGATTATTTTTGTTTATAACAGGTCATTGGAAGCGCAAGCACCATTTTTGAATTTAATTCCGAAGCCAGCAACCACTAACTCATTTTCGTTTTAGTGTAAAGTATAAGTAACCTAAGTACCTTTTAACATAAATGTTAATATTAATTTAAATAAATAAGTTTCATATTGTTAAATTATTTCAATAATGAAATAATGTTGTAAACTTGCTTTTTATTTACATTAAAAAATGCATATGACTAACATAATTCCTTTGTGGCGTCTTAAATATTCTCTCACGGAGTGAGTAATGTTCTACATTCGATATTTCAAATAACCATAGTAACAAGTATCTTTTGAATCGATGTTGATTAATAGTATTATTCAATGAGCATGTAATTTGAGCTATTACTGACAAGAATGAAGTTTGCAACGTGAGCAGAAGGCGAGTGTTGCAAAACATTCGAATGAGGAATCGCCATTAATGCGAGTAGAATATTATACTTTATCTACGTCTATTCAATTCAATACGAAATTCCACTTTTCTATCTGGATAACTTTAATGAAAAATGTTTAATTATATTGTTAAGGTTTGTATATACTTAAAAGTTTATAATTTATAAATTTCTTACATTTTTTGCAAAATATGTATTATATATCATCATGTTAATTTTTTTTTTAATTTAGTAAGAAGTGAATTTACTGGGTTGATAACTTTCAGATTTTCGTTTCAAAAATGTTCGTAGGCAAGGCAACACATTTACACTGGTTAATTTAGTCGCTTCTATAATATCTGCGGTATACAAATTTCTTCATTCTCACTATTTGAACTCATGATTTAATTCAATAAACCTGCATACATGATACATAGATTTATAATTTTGACTTTGGAAATACATAACATATGAACATTGTTCTGAGCTAAAACATACTCGATAATACTGCAGTTTTGAGTAATGGATGATTGTGATTGGTCCTCCCGTGTCATTACTCACGGCTCGTGAGTAATAAGTCAAAACTCACTGCCTATGTGTAATATATATTGTATTATTTAATATATATATATATATATATATATATATATATATATATAAGTATATAATAAAGGTATTATTTAATCGTCATGGATATGGAGAAGTTTCAGTTTTGGCTCGCGTTCTCCGTAACGCGAGTATTTTGGCCTAGGGATGCATCAGCATCTTTAGGATTTAGTTTGTTTAATGATGTTTAGTTTTATCAGTAATAATAAGTTAGTTTAAATGTAAACATGTGTAAATAAAATTAGTACTACTAGTAAAAATATTGTGTGTTGATCATATTTTTTTATTAATGTCAACACATACAAAATACTCACAATTCTTTCATGGCATTCTAATTGTACATAAAAAAAGTAACATGAATTATTTTTTTCCATACTTGGCACTCTTTTTATACAAAATAAAATCCATATAAATTATGCGAGGGGAAGAAACGATTATATCGTTGAATTCAGAATTAAATTATCTAGCGAATAATCAAAGAAAAGGTAGGTATAAGTTCCAATTTAAAATGAAAAAGTTGGAGCTTATATTTTGGGAACCGCTGATATAAATTTGTTTTTGCTCGTATCTTTTCAAATAAAAAAGTTACTTACCAACAGTTAGCAAGCTTATTGAAACACCCCGTATATCGTAGAAATTATATCTACTTACTTTATTTAATATTGTATTTGTTCTCTTTTGACACAATCGACAATCGACTAATGATAATGTGTTTTAAAGCTATTGTTAAGCTATTTTTATTGCCAATTTTTTGACGTAAGTACTAAAAACGTAAAAATGTAAAATAGTCAAATAAAATAAATAAATAAATATGCTTTCTTTGTAGGTAGTTTGAAGGTATAAAGAGTATTTTTTTTTATTAGATTAATAATAAACAAGTTTGCCATTATGTTGCAACCAAAATCAATCACACTGTTATGTACCTACATTTGTTTTTTTTTTCTTCCGAAAACATGAATGAAAAATATAGGTGTAATACAAGAACATTATTTTTCTGTACTTTTAATTACTACTTCGATCTTTTGCTAGGTACAATAATTAAAAGTTGTGTCACTTTTTCCCAAAATTCGCTAATCTATAATTTTGCATATTAACTACATAATATTTGTAGATCGAAGGACAATACAAAACACATCATATTGATATATTCGCACTTCGAGTCATTTTTAATTAGTACATTTTATATACAAAGTTTTATTTTTGTTGCATTCTTAAAGCAGTTGACCATATGTAAATATTGAAATACAAAACATTGTACTGTATAAATATCGTAATTCATAGAAAATGGAACGCTATGGCAAATATTGGCTGAGATTATTGGAAACTCGGATTTCAGAGATTTAACTGTTTACTGTTTTAAAAATGTATCACAGTTACATCTAAACTTCATTCTAGAATCAACAATATAACTAGTTAATCTGTGAGTCATCACTATAATTATACAAGCAAAATTAATTCAGATTGCTTATAACGATCATTATTTAATATTGTCATGTTCTATATTATTCAAGTTCTACTTTTGTGATAAATTATGTATTACACATAGGAAGAAACATCCTAGAATAAGTAAACTGTGAAGGAAACTAGAATACCAAGTATTATTGTAGTAATATGTGAATAAAAGTTTCTGTTTTAAAATTTAATCTACATAATATATTAAAATTTATATGTCGGAAATCTATAAAAAAAATTATTAACTTATTATAAATATTTAATTTTTTTTTATAAAAATACATTATTTGCTGTGATATTTAACTATATAAAGGAATAAATTTAATTTCTTTTCGATAACAGTTGATTGCGTTAAATAAAGTGCATTTCACTGTTCGCATGTTCTAAAATGCGATATTTGTGACATTTTTTACATGAGAATTAACTCCGTGCTGCAATAAAAGAAAATGAACTTTGATGTACTATTAAAGTGACCAAAAACTGACCTTACGTGGGAAAAGTATTACGAGTCTAGAATGTTCCAAGGAACCTTTTTTGTAGGATGTCTATTTTTGAACATAATCTACATACTTATGATGCTTTTATTGCTGTATAAGATCACATAAACATATCCTCCTCCTCAAAATAATATATTAATCATTCTAACGAGATACTGTTAATGTTTCGCTTATAAATCAAAATAGTAAACATAAATATTGCATTAACTTTTGAATGAATGTTTATTACAAAGTTATCTATTTGTGAAAAAAGTTGCTGTTTTTATAAAAACCATGTTTATATAAGTTCGAAACTGGTTTATATTTTATGTAAAGTATATTTTTGTATTTATAAATATGTACATGGCTATTTTTAATCGGGCCGCTGTATGTATCTCGAAAAATGTAAGTGCTGCGACTTTAATGTAAAGAGTCAAAAGTTGCCATATTAGGGGAGTATTTTAGTGATTCCTTTGGTTTTCCAAAAAACTGCATAGGCACTATGGATAATGATGAAAAACTGACTAATGCCCAGTTACTCCAACGAGGCTAAAATTTTAAGCTAGGCTAAACAAAAAAAAATGCATATCGAAATGTTAACAGCAATATTTTATAATTTATTTGACATTTCATTTCGATGCAATATTGTCAATTTAAGCCAAGTTTAATATTTAAGTTACGTTTCTGAAACCGGCCTTATGGCTTATGTAAATCTTTGAGATATGCAACAACGGGTACTTGACTTTTACCCAAGAAAATTCGTCTTTTTACAACAAATGTAAGGGTTATTATATTTCGTATTTATGTAGTTCGAAATTTTTAAGTTTTCATTATTTTATATTAAATTTACTGTTATTTTGGGAATTACTTAAAAAAATATTTTTGTTTTGTTAATAAAAATCAGGTCATCCTTGACATGTTTAAATTTGTAAGTATGAGTTCAGAATGAAAATATCGAACAAAAAGTCACTGAATGAATTATATCAATCAAATAAAATATGATTGATAAAAATATATTTTTAAATAACATAACTCTGGCACTCACGGAAAACAATGTGAAAAATTAAATTTTAGGGGTAAAACAAATATGAAACACAGTATATGTAGAAAACAGAAAAAATGCGAAATTATATAGGGCAAAAATCAATTAATCATTGAATTTAGAAAAAATTGAGATAGTTTTGAATCAAAAGATTTTTCTGAAAAAATTAGATCAGATTAATGAATAAAATACAAAAAAAGGAATGAAACATTTTACAAATATAAAGTAAAATAAATTTTAAAAATAAGGTGAGAATACGGGCCAATATTCCGCACCCTACTATAGTTCTAAACTCTAAAAACCATCTAGCTTTCCTCCAACATTCTCCAATATCCTCCTCTTACCTGAAATACTGACATTGACCCTGCAACACGAAGACCGCACATAGAACTATAGCTTTCCACATTGTGGCACGGGACTTTGTGTAGAATATTGAATGTTACACTCACTCCTCTTCGTTAGCACTATAGAAACATACACTAAAGATGACCCAGGCGCTCGCGACTTATATACCCGTTCATGGCCTACGCGTAGGGGGGAGAAATCTTCTTTTGTTGTAAAAAATTAAAAAAAAACTCGGGATCGAAGATCGAACATGAAGACGAGGATAGATGAAATAATTGAGATGTTGATCCGTTAGGATGTAGATGGTTTCCTGTTGGTTGTAACACGAGATAATGAAGGAAATTTGTTAGAAATTGTATACTCTGAAGTAAAGATTAAAATATTAGTTTGGTAAGTGCAGTGTTTTTATGTGTTAATTTTAGTCGTATTCGAACCCGGGTTATCCGAACTAGAATCGGTCCAAAACTAATTCATTCACAAATATATTTCATTACTTTTTGTATTTATATGACTGTGCCAAAAACATATATACATTAGGAAAAAAGATATTGTAAAAAAAGAAGAAACACAAAATAAACACTATATTACACAGAAAATAATTGGCATTACTAAATATATATGAGGGGGTTAGAGCCAGACCGGACCAAGTACCCTGTAACAAGTTTTGAGAAAAAAGGAGTTAAAGTTTAAGTAATATAGTAAAATAATGGATAGGAATGTAGGGCTGGCGGTGATTGCAGCGTATTTATAAATGTTATAGAATAATTTTATTACTAAATATTTACTTATTTAGTGAAAAATATATGAATTAAGTAATAAAAAACAATAGTAGTCCATTCTATTAAATCAGATATTGATAGTTAGTACAAATTTTTTTCACATAGTCCAATATATTTGTTAGAAAAAAGCAGTTGGTTCATTTTAGTTTTTATTATAATAAGCTTATTTGTTACAAAAATCTAGTAAAACGCAAAATTATCTTATGTTTTAAACAAAATTAAATAAAATTTCAAATATGCATATTGTTCATATTTTTATCTCATCTTCTGAAGATTCCCCTTCTTTTGCTTCTTTTATGTTTTCATAAATTTTATAAAAAATTGGTGGTATAAATTCCATCAAACTTTTTAAATCTTTTATCTTTGCAGTTGATAATCCTACGCCATCAGGATTTAAAATTGGAAGAGATATTGAACCTAGAGATACGGGGCGCCCTTTTATTCTTTTCTTTACACACAACGTTTTGTATTCTTCAAGTTCGTTATGGGAGTATTTAAATTTTATTATAAAGGGTTCATCCTTGTTAATTTGTATATTAACTATTTTAAGCCATTCTACTTTGTGGCCTTCTGTATCTAATTTCCTGTGCGTGATGTGGTGTAAAAGTTTTTTAAAATTTTTTAAATCGTTTAAAGACAACTCCTTTACTTTAAACGGATTTTCACTTTTAACTATATTCAATGAATTTTACAATGAACTTAGTCCACGTAATGCCTCGACTTGGTTCACTTTACTAAAATGAACCCGTTTGAAGAAGAAATCATGACTTGGTCCACATGAGGTTGCTGTTCAAATCAGTTAGTCCATTATTATCTACAGATCCTTTAGTTAGTCCACTTTATCAAAAGTGAAAATAAGCTTACAAAAGTTAGTCAAAATATAATAGTAAAATAGCGGGAACATTTGAAATGATAGAAGTTAGTCCATTATACCAAAAAATGCAGCGTATTTCTTTTAGTAGACTTAGTCCAAAAACAGAAAATCGTCGAAAATCGACTTGGTCCGGTCTGGCTCTAATCCCCTCATATATAAATATATATTATCACGGCATATTACCCATTTCTGAGTGTGCCACTTGCCACAATCTGCTTTATCGCAGATATCGGTAATGATGATGACATATTTGTACCGTGCGGGCGCTTAACAGGCGTCACCTCACGGGCATCATTGCTGGCGTGGAGAGTGCACCACAGGAGTCACTTTTGTGCCATTTAAAATTGGAAATATTTGGCGTCGGTCGGGATCGAACCCGGTTCCCCAGGTTCGCGACCAGACACTCTGCCACGCGACCACGGGACACCATATATGTTTTATTCCGGGCATTATTCGACAAGTTTGCTCATAACTAGTTTTGAACTCTGGAATATATAGAATATATACTACAGGATGAACGACGAAAGTCCGGCACCAAGAATTTTTCGTTTATTTTGAAAGATACAAAAAAATGTTAATAAGCAAAGTTTAACTAAACAAAGGAGCTCATAAGATGATCGTAGTAAGAATTTTGTATCACTTCCGGTTTTAGCGGAATTTTTTTTTACTTACTTACTTAATCCTGCACCTTTCTACCCTCACGGGTGTAGAATGTACATAAAATTACCTTTACAACGATACCAAAATATCATAGTCTTACTTTAACCATTTCAAAATGGCACCAAGATATTTTATTAATAAAATTCCATGCAAAATAAAACAGTAAGCTATGAAAACAATTTTATTTCCTTAAAACGAAAGTATTTATCAATCTACATTAGTTTTGTTATTTAATGTGACAGTAACAATATTTTCTTTTATAATAATTATGGTCCAACTGCGTTACACAAATGAAGAAATTGCGCTCTGTGATTCTTTAAAATGTTTATGTTAAATTTTATAGAGTATTATGAGAAAGAGCACTAATTTTCTCATTGGGCTACTCGTCCAAAAAGTACTATTTTACACACTTGTTGCATAAATAACTATTTTCTACGACCACCATGAAAAGATAATATTTGTGTCGTAAAGTTGATGGTTAGTAAGGAACGAGCAAAAAAATACTTTACGCGTGTCTCCCATAGCAACGCGCAGTAAAGTACTCAATTTGCTCGCTAAGATAAATACATATTTTTGCTGAACTCTTAATAATATATAATAACGACTTTATTCTACTGGTGTATGTACCTTTAATTACAACTTTAAATATTTAATAACACACATTTTATAATTAACAAACTTATTGGATTTAATTATTGACGGATAATGTTAAAATTGTATGTGCAGTTTTGGCAGTTTTGTATATTTATTCTACAACTTGAAAACAGCTGACGAGGATAAATTAGATTCTGTTACTGTGACACTCTCACTAGAATTTTCAGTTCTTATTGCTAGTGTTGGTTTTAGCATGGAATAAATGGACCAAAGAGAAGACGATTTCATTACATTAGGTTTTTCCAAAAAGTAAGCTAGTAAATTATTTTCACTGTAATTCTTAATTTTTTTGAACTTACACCATTCAATGGAGAGGTTCGTATAATGCTTTTGATTTTGCAGATAAAAAATTCAAGGGAGCATTTTGCGCCGTTTCAAATATATCTGGAGGAGTGCAGGAAAAATCACTATATTCACAATGATTACTTACAGAATTATTTATTCATTTACTTGGATACTCATATCGTCATGGTTACACACAACACAAAACAGAAATTGGTTGAGGTTGAATTGAACTTAGTACTTACTTACTTACTTAATCCTGCACCTTTCTACCCTCACGGGTGTAAGGCGTTCCCCCGGCCTGCGGGGGAGGGGGTTGAGTTCTGATTCGTTGGTCTTCTCCATATTTCTTTCCACTCTGCTCTATCTTGTGTTGCTGTCTTCGTTTCTTCCCAAGTTAGACCTCTTCTTTGCGCTGCCTCCTTTACTTCTTCCAGCCACGTTCTTCTTGGTCGTCCTCGTGGTTTCTTTCTTCCAATTTTTGCTTCAAACACTTTTTTAACTATTCTCTCCTCTCCCATCCTTTCTACATGCCCATACCATCTCATCTGTCCTTCTGCTATCTTATCTTCTATTGCTTTTACTTTTAAGTTTTGTCTGTAGGTTGTGTTTTCAATTCTGTCCAGTCTTGTTTTCCCCTCTATTTTTCTCAAGAATCTCATTTCGGTAGCCGTAATTTTTTCTTTTTGTCTTTGCGTTAATGTCCATGTTTCAGCTCCGTGTATGAGTATAGGCGTCACTACTTTTTTAAATATTTGTACTCTGGTCTCTTTCGGTATTTCTTTCTTTCCTAAGAAGCTGTGTTTGATGCTATTGAATATTTTGCCTCCTGGAGTTCTTCTTTCTTTTATTTCTTCATCAAATCTTCCATCTTCTGAGATCATTGCCCCCAGGTATTTAAATTTTTGGACTTGCTGTAGATTTTCATTTTTTAGTTGTATCGTGTGGTGTTGTTCATTTCTTCCTAGTATCATGGTTTTCGTTTTTTCTTTATTGATCTTCATGTTTAATTTGTGTAGCGCTTTATCATATATTTCTATATTCCTTATTAAGGTTTTTTCGTCTTCTGCTATGATGACCATGTCATCTGCATAGCATAATTCTGCTATTTCCACTCTTCTCAATTTCCAATTTCCTATGTAGTATTTCTTTACTTCTTTCTTTGTCTCTTTTATTCCTTCGTCAAGAATTAGCGTAAACAGAAGCGGGCTCAAAATGCATCCTTGCCTTACTCCGGCTGTAGTTTCAAATGTATTGGAGGTCTCTTGTTTCACTCTTACATAGCTCTTAGTGTTTGAATATAGGCTCTGAATTCCTGTTATTAACGTATTTGATATTCCCCTTTTTCTTAGCGTTTTCCATATGTCTTCTCTATTGATTCTATCAAACGCTTTCTCTAGATCAATGAAGCACACATGTACGTTTCTCCCTTCTTTTATTGCCTTTTCCCCTATTTGTCTTAGTATGAATATCGCATCATTTACTCCTCTATTTGGTCTAAAACCAAATTGAGTTTCCTCTAACGATTCTTCCAGCTCTATTCTTAGTCTACTCTCCAGGATTCTTGCATATATTTTGGCCACTGTGCTTATTAGGGTAATTCCTCTATAGTTCCGGCACTCTCTGCTATCTCCTTTTTTAAATATTGGTGTTATGATACCTATTTGCCATTCTGCTGGTGTTATTCCTTTTAGCGCTTCATTCATTATGTCTTTAAGTTCCTGTAGTGCTGATTCGGGTAGTGCTTTCAGCATGTCTGCTGTTATTTTGTCATGTCCGGGAGCTTTTCCTCTTTTGGTTTTTCTTATTGCTTCTATTATTTCTTTCAAGCTTATTTCTTCTTCTTGTGTTATTTCTGTTTCCTTTGTTCGTGTGCGATGGCTTTCTTGTTGTTCTTCATCTTTAGTATCATTTCCCTCTAGTAATTCTATGAAATACTGTCTCCATCTGTCCATTATTCTGTCTTCTTCTGCTATCGTCTTTCCTTCCTTATCTTTAATGTTCGTAATTGTTGCTGTCTTCTTTTGTCTTATATTTTTAAGTGTTCCAAAAAATAATTTCTGGTTTTCATTGTATGCGTTTTTCATTTTTTCACCAAATTCTCTCCATGCTTTTTCTTTTTCTTCCTTTATTACTCTTTTTACTTTTTTCCTTTGTTCTTTATATTTTTCATAGTCAATAGGTTCTTTCGTTTGTAGATATTTATTCCACTTGTTCTTTTTTTCTTTCACTGTAACTTTTACCCTTTCCGACCACCATCTAGTTTTGTTTGTGTTTCTGTTCACTATTCTAGTCGTGCCGCAGCTTTTTTCTGCTGCCTCTAGCACTGTCTTTTTGAAGTTCTTCCATTTCTTTTCTATGTTTCCTTCTTTTTCTTTTGCTTTTTTCTTAAACTCTTCGTTGACGTTCTTTTGAAATTTTTCTTCTATCTCTTGTCTTCTAAGTTCATGGCATTTTATTTTCTTATTTACTATCTTTCTTTTGGTTTCGTTTTTTGTGATTACTTCTTGCTTTAGTATCATTGTTACAAGGAAATGGTCGCTTCCAATCTCTGGTCCTCTTTTTACTTTTATGTCTTTTACTCTATTCCAGCTGTCTTTGTTAATTAGGAAATAATCTATAATCGATTTTTCATTTCTGCTTATAACTTGTCTTGTTATTTTATGTATTTCTTTGTGCTTGAAGTGTGTATTTCCGATTTTGAACTCATTCTCTAGGCAAAACTCTATTATTCTTTTCCCGTTTGTATTCGTCACATTCTCTCCATTCCTTTCTAAGCACCACTCTATTCCATCATTCTTATTTCCTACCCTCCCGTTAAGGTCTCCCATTATTATTACTCTCTTTTCACTTCTGTCTACTATTTCTTGTAGTTCTTTAAAGAAGTTATCTTTTTCTTCTTTTCTTGCGTCCTCGTTCGGTCCATAGCCCACAATTAGCGTGTATTCTTCGTTTTCGTCTCCTTCCTTAACATTTATTGATAGTAATCTTTCATTCAATAGGTTTTCTTTCGAAACATATTTCATCTTATCCTCTTTAATTAAAATTGCCACCCCTGCCTTGGCGTTTTCTTTTTCCGATACTCCTACCCAGTACATCCAATATCCATTTTGTGTCTTTGTGATTCCTTTGCCTTTCCTCTTTGTTTCTGTTATACCCACGTAATCTATATTCATTTTTGCCAGTTCTTCTGTTAATTCATATTCTTTTCCTGTTAAACTTTTTACATTCCATGTTCCAAATATTATTATTTTCCCTGGTTTATTTACTCTATTTTTTATTTTGCCCATCCCGTACTTAATTATATGTGTTTTGTTGTTCCTTATCGTATCCTTTTCCTTTGCTTGCGACGTCTTTCCTTTTTGTTGCAATTTTCCTCGTTTTTCCTTTAGTTTTTTGACGCAGTACCTCCTTCTTCTTTGACCTCTATCAGCTTCTTTTCTGTTTTGTCCCATTTCCATTCCTTTCCATTTATTGTTATTTTCTGATAGCCTATCTTCAATATATCTCCTGCCTTTTTATTTTTCTCTGCTAACATTTTTATTTCCTTTTGTATTTCGCGCTCGTTTCTTGTTAGTTCGTTGTTTATGAAGATTTTGTCCTTTAAGGTTCTTAGGTTCTTTTTATTCGCCATTACTTTTTGTTTATCTTGAAAATTTTCCATTTGTACCTTACATGTCTTCTCTCCTATCTTTATTACTTCCTTCACTTGTACATTAACTCCAATTTTCTTGTGTATGAAGTCTTCCACGGTGTTTTTTAGGTCTTTTCTGCTGATTGTGTCTGTTCTTAGCCCTACAATCATGAAATTATTTTTGATTTTTTCTTTCTCTAATCTCTCGATTCTCTCTTTCATGTCGTTCAATTCTTTTTTGATCTCTATGTTTTCTTCCTTCAGCTGTTCATTTATCTGTTTCTTTCGTAGTAGTTCTTCTTTATATTCTTTCTGATCCTGTTTTATCTCTTTTGTATCGTTCTTTATTTGTAATATAATTTTCATTAAATCTCTTAATTCTATTTTATCACTTCCTTCTTTGTTACTTTTGTCCGGTGTTCTCATAGTCTTTTTACTTCGTTTTGTTATATCTTGTCCATCTATACTTTCTCTCTTTCTTTTACTGTCATCCGACGTGTAATCATCTCTATCCGATGACATATTTGCACAACTTTCCTGAGTACGGGCCTGACTAAAATTTTTATCTTGGTATGCAGGTTCTAGCTTATCCGCCACTACTCTACTCTTGCTTACCGCATCCTTGGCTACTGTCTCACCACTGTATACACTTTTTTACTCTAAATTTAGAGCTTCTAGACACTTCTCACTTCACTTTCTTTACTCACAACACTACCTTGTTTCACTAGAGTTTATTTATTTCATATGGTTCGCGAATTAAAGCGTGATATCTATCGTTTAAACGAATTTGACTATCGCCGCACGTTCGCCACAACCGTATTTTGCAGATAAAAAATTCAAGGGAGCATTTTGCGCCGTTTCAAATATATCTGGAGGAGTGCAGGAAAAATCACTATATTCCACAATGATTACTAACAGAATTATTTATTCATTTACTTGGATACTCATATCGTCATGGTTACACACAACACAAAACAGAAATTGGTTGAGGTTGAATTGAACTTAGTAAATAAGTATAATATTATTTTTTTTATTTTGGTTAGTAAAGTCGTAAAAAAAATTATGTGTGCATCTCTAGTGTAAAATATCTTTATTACTCGATTCAGTTTTCATACACGTGTATTAAAGATCCACATTACGCTCTTGATACACAAATAACTGTTATAAACATTTTTTCTGTATCTCTCATAATAAGCGATATATAAGGTATTTTCAAAATAAGAGAAAAACAAGTTTTAGCTTGTAGCTAAAAATCAAAAGATGATAGAAAATTCGTGTGGTGTCTACTAAAGTTGTCTCAAAAAGTTGGCCCATAAAGACCTACATCAATTTTCTGTAGGGTGCATAATAAGAAAGTTTTTCCTATACGGAACTCGAATTTGTTCCATCCTGTACATTTGTGTTACATCTTAATTTAAGAACTAATATTAATAAAATGATCCTATTAGAATCAGTTTATCACCACAATATAAATAAAAACAGTAGTTGCACTCCCCATATATTTGGTTACCGAAATATTTGACCTAGAATATATTAGCTCCCGCCTTTTGGTGTATAAATTTTAGTTTTACAGCTTAATCGCTAGATCAAAACCTTCGCGCCTATAAATCAGGAGGCGGTGCTAAGCCGGTGAGCTGTCGAATCGCTAGATCAAAAGCACCGCTGAAGAGTTTATATTTTTAGCTCTCGCTAAAAGAGGTATTGGATTCATGCTAAAAATCGCGTATTCAGATTTTAGTAAATAAGCACGATGTAAGGTCCCTATAATCCAATTTTAACATTTTTAAGATGTGTGTGTGTGTGTGGTGTGTGTGGATGTTGGAAGGACAATTTCTCAAAAACTTAAGACCAGTTTAACTATGTATACCTCAATCTGACATTCCTGGGAAGAGTTGAAAAGATTTTGGTAACAATTTTTTTTAGAAGTAGTAGTTTCTAAAAAAAATTCTTCTGAATATTATTTTTTGAAAATTTTTGATATTACTAATATTAAAGAACATAAAATTTTACATCTGATACATTTAAAATTTTTATTATATCTTCTATAAATTTAGAGATAAAGACGCTATAATATATAAAATAACGGGATGTAATAAGTCGAGTAGGCTATAAACTACACTAAGGAAACTAGTTGACAAATTCAAATGTTTATAACATAATCTGTAAATGACAGATGTCAGTGTCAAAAATCAAAAGTTTTAGTTACATTCTAAAAGATTTTCTGGGAAATACATTTAATCTTTCTTCTGGTTTTATTAATTAAATATTTAAAATTATAGGTAACCTGCATAAATCCATTAGAAATACCGCCAATCTAATTAATGAATTGGAAGAATCTCTTACATTTAGGAACTTTCTCATATAATGAAAAATAGATATACAGTATAACCATAGTCAGGCCCGTGGAGAGCCATTACGGGGCAAAACGAAAGTACCAAATATGCAATAATAATCTTCTCTCATAAACTCTGCTGTCTCTCGCTTTTTTTACCTAATTTTGTTATTTTATATTTTTATTTATAATAAAAGATTTTAGCAGTAAAAAATTTATATAAAAGTGGTAGCGCCGGGCCCTGGGGTTCCTACCCCCTGTGTTGCCAAAGTAATTAATAATTTTGCTTTGATTTTTTCATACAATTAGGTATGTAGTGAAATAATATGTATAATACATACAGTATTATTATACTTACCTTACGTGCGTTGTACTTAGAATGTATGTACTTAATGTAGTTTTATTTTTGAGCAAAATTGAAAGTTTTGGAACAAAATTTGATGTGTTTTATTTAATTCGCAAATTTCCGTATCCTTATTATTATATAACGTGTATATTCCATTCTTATATCAACATTTTTTACAAATATCCAGTAATCCGGACAAATCGATCATTCGGACAAACCCCGTGCATTTAATTGTCCGAATTAAAGAGGTTGCACTGTAATTAGAATTGTATGAGTGCAAAAGACATGTTAAATACTATAAAAAACAATATTTGGGTAAAGTTCTGTAATGTTTTTGTTATAAAACGACGGTTCGATAGCGAAGTGCAATACAATACTTATATAACATAAAATGGAAATAGCGAGAGGTCTTGTGCTGGCCACAACAGATTTTTTATACTGTGCTATCACTGTATTTCCGTTCTCCTACTCCAAGTCTCCCTTTCTTCGTCTTGTAGGTCTCTGCTTTCCGTTGCTTTTTGCTTTTCTTATATATATTCATTCTACGAGCGAGGTCTACCTGGTGACTTCTATTCATAAACTTTTTTTTAAAATTTCTCTCAGGCATTATTAAACGTGACCGAAACATTTTAGACCTTTTTTCAATTCTATCTATTATTGCCTTATTTCTGCTTTAGTTTTTTTTTTGCAATTTTTATGTTCTCCATACACTCCATATACTCCATTTCAACTGTCATTATTCTTCTTTTTAGATCAGAATTTAGCGACCATACTCGTACCGTTTCTGCTATTGTTCGACCTATTCTCTTATAAAAATATTTATTAATGTTTCGGAGTTTCGGTTCCACCATATCAAATTTCAACATCCTATATTTTTTTACAATACATAATTCAATTTTCTTTTTTTATTATTTACTGGATAATAGTTAAGCTTTATATATACTTTCCACTAATATTATTATTATTAAATCAAGCCAAGTCGATACGGATATGCAAATATGTGGACCCTGCAGCGATGCAGGATTAAACACAAAGAAGAAGAAGATAGTATTTATATTTATTAATATATCGAAGGCTTAAAAAACACAAAGGTTGTATGTCCAGTTTTGCTAAGTTTCAAATAACTACGATTATAAAAACTTCATTATCACATTATGATTACAGTTTCATTATTTGTAGCTTACTACTTTGTACTTTGTGTTGTACATTCTATTGGCAATCGCGCCCTAGTGCTCTTTTAAAATTTACGAACTACATCAATTAACTATTGCGTTAATAATTTTAAAACTGGAGCATACTTTGAACATGGCGAACATACAACAAGATTAACAAGATGAGCATACGAGTAGATAGATATATTTAAAAACAATTATGTTATTTCAATTATAAATATTTATCTTTTTCTATAAATCTAGATAACTGTTAATTTATATTCAGAGCCCAATGTATATTTATTTAAATGATAAATTTGATCAATGATGTAGTGAAGTATTCAAAAATAAAATCTATAAATAATATTTGAAAACCTTATGGAAATTCTAGAAACATGACACCAAATTAAGTTTTATCTTGTATTTTTTTGCATATTCATAAACACATACTTATCAATATTATTCAAAGGTTGTGACTATATTTATCAAAATATAAATATTTATGTTTTTTATAAAAAAATTATAAAAATAAAATTATATAAATATTAAAATATAATATTGATTGTGTTGTTATTAATTGAGAGAAAAAAAATAACTAAAAACATTTTTATACAGATAAAATGTATTATATAAATGTTGATTTAATTTAATTGTTGTTTAATTCCCAATTAAAATCTTGGTGAAATCGGTCATAAGAATATGAATCAAATCAAATAATATAAGTTTAAAAGAAAGTTATTTGTTTTGATTTTTTTAATTATCCAAATAAAGAAAAGTATTTCGCAGATTTCAGTGTAATTACAGTGTTTGTTGTTTTAAGTCACTCATTTATAAGCACTTCCTTTAAAGCACAACATACTTCATTGTAGGATCTGTTAAGTTCATTATCTGTAATGTACTATACTATCTAGTATGTAATTATTTCAAAAAATGAACGTCGGATTTACTTTGAAAAGCAACCAAACAAAAAATATATTTGATAATTAATTCGACGCTCATTTTTTTTTTAAATAACACGTACTAGATCTACTTTTAACAAGTCTTTAAATTAAATTTACTCGGTTACCAAAGGAGTGAATTTAAAAAAAAATTCTAGCTATTTGTGGTATCAGTAGAACGATAAAAAAAAATCGGCATAAAATTACATCAAATACATGTAAATTACGTATTATCTAGACTCGGCGGACCCAAGCATGGAAGTCAACAATGTGAGTTTTACAGGACATACAAAAAACTTAATAAAACACAAAGTAATTTATAATCATTAGTTTTTTGTTATTAGATGACATGTTATTTGTGCCAGAACATAAAATTAAAAATTGAATGTTTTTAAGATTACTTACTTCGTCGCTCAGGCGAAGTTGACTTATGTGCTTTAGTCTGATTGTAAGTTTTGGAAAAACGGGCACGTTGCAAAAATAACAAATACATGTAATTTGTTTAATTTCTTATTAATACCGATAGCCATGGCCCATGGGGAAGTTCCTAAATGTCAGAGATTCTTCCACTTCATTAACCAGATTTAGAGATGCACTCGATTTCGAGCTTTGGCCCGGTCCGGCCCGAAGCCCGCCTAGATTTCGAGTCGATCATCGAGCCGGGCCGAAGATATTTTTTATCGGGCCAATCGGGCTAATCATTTTCAAAAATCGAGGCGAGTCGGATTTTTGATTTTGGCCCGGCCCGAAAATTCGAGCTTTTCGGGCCGGCCCGAAAAATCTTATAGGTCAATCAAATGCACAGTTTCCTTAATATTTTAATGAAAATGGATGAAGTTAAAAAAGATCAAAATGATTTAATAACAACACACTTCACATATTAATAAATAAAAATGTATAATTTTACTTCAAGAATTCAAGGTTATTCATTAAAGCATAATAATTATATTGTGATGCTGCTGTTATTATTGTTATTACTCGTGTACTTAAATAAAAGTGATTTTTGTTCCTACTATAATGATTTCTTGTCCTATTTTTGAGCAGAAACAAATTTAGATAAAAAATCCTTATGTAAATTATATTTTTTTTCTATAAGATTTATGAAAAAGTTGTTTAAATTCTTTGGTAAACAAAGTGTTAAATACTCGTAGGTCTGTAATTTTTATAACAAACTTAGTCTAGAAGGGTCTTTTTTTTAACTACCTATGTTAACTAATGTTGAAAGTTATAAGAATGCAGAGGTTTTTTATAAGTTTGACACGAAAAAAGTTAAACATTTCGCCTTAACATAAATAATAAATATCAACATTAGGAATACCGGATGCACCCAATTTCGAGCTTTGGCCCGGCCCGGCCCGAAGCCTGGCCCGATTTCGAGTCAATTTTCGAGCCGGGCTAGTTAATTTTTTTGTCGAGTCGATCTTCGAGTCGGGCCGGTAATTTTTATTTTCAGGCCGAGTCGATCCAAACTCCAAACCTCAAAGCCCGGCCGGCCCGGCCCGAATACATCTCTAATTATCATTTAATTTAATTGCTTCATTTATATTTTATAAAGTTTCACAGAGTTATTAGTTAATTTATAATGACTGTACTGTAACTGTAATGTACTATACTATCTAGTATGTAATTATTTCAAAAAATGAACGTCGGATTTACTTTGAAAAGCAACAAAACATAAAATATATTTGATAATTAATTCGACGATCATTTTTTTTTTAAATAACACGTACTAGATCTACTTTTAACAAGTCTTTAAATTAAATTTACTCGGTTACCAAAGGAGTGAATTTAAAAAAAAAATTCTAGCTATTTGTGGTATCAGTAGAACGATAAAAAAAATTCGGCATAAAATTACATCAAATTCAGGACACACAAAAAGTTAATAAAACACAAAGTAATTTATAATCATTCGTTTTCTTTTATTAGATGACATGTTATTTGTGCCAGAACATAAAATTAAAAATTGAATGTTTTTAAGATTACTTACTTCGTCGCTCAGGCGAAGTTGACTTATGTGCTTTAGTCTGATTGTAAGTTTTGGAAAGACGGGCACGTTACGTTGCAATAATAACAAATAAAGTAAAATTTTTGAAATTTTAAATTGTATCTATGAATTAAGATTTTGTGCTGTCAAATTTAGTAGTGTCTTTTACTTAGTTTTTATGAGGGTACATAATATCTTGTGTACCTCTTAAAAACTATGTAAACGACACTACTAAATTTGACAGCATAAAAATCTTAATTCATAGATGCAATTCGTAGATGGCCTTGATCGGACTTCTTTCAAAAATTTTACTGTACATGTAATTTTTTGACTTATGTGCTTAGGACCGCCGGGCCAAGATATTTTAGTCAAATAAATTAATTATTAAATTTGTTTAATTTTTTATTAATACCGATAGCCAAGGGCCATGGCATTTGAACAAAATGACAAAAAAATGTTTGATATTTTACCTGTCATAATTATCTTTCTATTGATAACAGTCTGGGAAAAACGATTTTCTCGTGGGCTATGGGCTATGTTTGGGTTTCAAGTATTCTCAGGGCCGGCCCAAGCTGTAGCTGTAGGCAAGCCAGGAGACCGCCTGGGGCGAAATTGGTTTTAGAGCGACTTTTTTGAGAATATTTTTTGCAAAATAAATTAAAAATGAAATGAAAAAAAATTATTGATGCGTCGAGTGTGTAATTTTATGTAAAGTTTCTGGGACCAAAGGGGGAATTTGTGGATTGCTGTGTACACAATGCTTACAATTCCAGTAAAAATTGTTACTGTGAAACAAGTATCAGCATGCTTGTATTTATTAAATATTTGTTGGCGATTATGTTAATTGAAAACATTGTAAAATTATAATTAAATGCTGAAGAAGTAATTGCTGTTCAGGAAATCTACTGAAAAAATACCCCCAACATAAAAAAACTGCAACAAATGCTTTTTTTACGAAATCCTGTACAAAAAAATCTGTTGTGACCAGCATAAGACCTCTCGCCATTTCCATATTAGGCTATATAAGTATTGTATTGCACTTCGCTATCGAACCGTCGTTTTATAACAAAAAAAAAATACAGAACATTACCCAAATATTGCTTTTTTTATTGTATTTAACATATGTTTATTCTGCACACATATAATTCTAATTATATCTATTTTTCATTGTATGAGGAAGTTCCTAAATGTCAGAGATTCTTCCACTTCATTAACCAGATTGGCGGTATTTCTGATGGATATATGCATTTTACTTATAATTTCAAATATTTAATTAATAAAACAATAAGAAAGATTAAATGTACTTCCCAGAAAAAGCTACCAGAATGTCACTAAAACTGTTGATTTTTGACACCGACATTGACATCTGTCATTTACAAACTATGTTATAGACATTTGAATTTGTCAAATGGTAGATTATTAAAATATTATAGTGTCTTTATCTCTAAATCTATATATATATAATAAAAATTTTAAGTATATTAGATGGAGAGTTTTATGTTTTTCAATATTAGTAGTAACAAAAATTTTCAAAAAATAATATTTAGAAGAATTTTTTTAACATATTACTACTTGCGGTTGTCCAATTGTTACCAAAACCTTTTAAGCTCTTCCCAGAAATGCCAAATTGAGGAATACATAGTTAAACAGGTCCTAAGTCTTAGAGTTTTTGAGGAATCGTTCCTTCTAGCATCCAGACATACACACACACACACACACACACACACACAGACATCATTTTAAAAATGTTATAATCGAATTCTAGGGACCTTAAATTGTGCTTATTCAGTAAAATCTGGATATTCGAATTTTAGCATGAATCCAAAACCTCTCTTAGCGAGAGGTAAAAAGGAACGCAAGTAGCCCATTGAAAGCTAGATAATTCTGGCTGAAATCTCATGTTATTGTATTGTTTGAATTTTAATGGAAAAAATCTTAAACAATGTCAAAAATAAGATAAATTGTTCAGTTTAACGGTTTTGTAACTTTCGATAAGATAAGAATTATCTCGACGAAACAATTTGTGGACATTGATTTTTACTAATCAGCTAATCAGCAGGTGTTCCCATATTTTTGGACGGGACTGGGGGCCGTATGTCTGCCGCCATATTGGCAGCTATGGTAGCACCACCAATATTACTTTCATTCGTAGATAGGTTTGCATATAAATCACCATCTTCTCTTCATCTGCCATTGACATTCCTTTGTCAATAATGGAAGCAATTTTAGTAAGATTTTTGGAATTCGAAACAATCAGATTTCATCACATAATCATGGGAATCAAAGTTCTTTGTGTACTATCTTTAGTAGTTTTACAGGAAGGTGCGCAATTAACTCACATCCTATAATGGGAACGTAACGTAACCGTTTATTTCGATGCAGTCACGAAAATCGTGCTCAGATGCGCGCTTGCTCTTACGATGCAATTACTTCATTGTTTCCGTAAATAACAAAAAACGGTGATCATGTTTTTATGCTGTTTTAACTGTATTCTTTTCTTATTCGCGTGAAATATTAATTGTTTGTATGTTCTGTTGTTAATTTTATGGTTTAATTCTTACTAATTTAATAAGGATCTTACATGCGAACATTTAGAAGTAGTTTTTACATACAAGATGATTAAAAAAATAAGGACAAATGACTAAGCGATACCATCGTTTAATTTTTAAAAAAATGATATATATTTTGATTTTGAAAGTATTTTAAATACACTTTTTCTACAACTGACACAAAATGATGTCATTAACGTTTTAATAAGCGTGTGTGAAATGGGGTCCTATACCATTTTTCTTTTATTTTTTTTCCTGTAAGAACAGGATAAAATAAGAACTTCAGTGCAAACGCGACTTAAAAATTTTACGTAATAAGCGAGATATGAATTTTTAAAGTTTAAGAATTTGTGCGTGACGTAGCAGATACTAACAAGTGATCGACAAACAATGGGACAAACTGTTAGTTATACTGGAAACAATTTTTTTCATGTTTGCATAGCTGAAATGTTTTTATATAAAAACTTATACGTTATATTCACGAAGAAATTATTATTAAGTGTAAATAACATAAATAATAAGCATTTAACAAGGGTTTCTTCCTAATAAATTACAGAACATTGAAACATTTTGACAATATTATTACACAAAGTATGACGACGGATGGCGCTAATGTTTGCCTGTTTTGCAGTTTCAATATTAATTTAATTAATATTATTATTAATTTAATTCATATTACAAATTGATTTAATTATAAATACATGATTATTGTTAATATTACTAGATGTTATAATTAAACAAATGCATCAAACACAAACTTGTTAAATGTTTTGTTAGGTTATGGAACAACATGACATTTCATATTCTTTCAAAGGTGACCGCTACAGGCGCGCGATTCTCCTTTTTAAAATCAGGCGACCAATCAAATTCTTAGTACCTAACGCGTCATACCCAATTAGTAATCAACTTCAATCGCTTGTAGTTTCTGACCTAGTCAACATTTAAAGAAAATTTTTTCACTAATACTCATTAATTTATGCATATTTTCGTCTTCTTATTTAAGATAGTTAAAATATGACTATGGTATAGGACCCTATTGCATTTCACGCACATGATCTTAAAAAATTATTTCACGCACATGATTTTAAAATCATTACTCAAAAATTTTAAAAGTATAACTATTTATTTGAATTATAATAAATATTAATATTACATTTGGAACAATTATTCACCAGGTTCATTCCTGGTGATATTTCTCCAGCACTAATAGGAACGTTTTGTACTGATGATGAGGAAAAAAATGTTTGTTGCTTCGATGTTGTTGCGGAAGTTGTGTTTTCGATTTCGTTGGAGGTTGATGCCGTGGTAAGTATTTTATTTGCAATTTCAATCTTGTTGTTTAGGCAGTCTTCAATATATCCTTCTGCCACAGACGAAGACTTGCAACCTCCATGTTTCTTAATTGTTAAGAGATCTCCATCAGCATTAACTAGAAGAGTAGTTGAAGATCTCCGGAAGCAATGACCTGTGTATATTTTAGGGTCACTTTTCTTCAGAAATGCGGCAATTAGACTAGGTATGTCTCCAATTTAATTAATTCCTACATTTTGATTTATACACCTGCCTTTCGTGTACTTCAGGAAAACACAATTGCTTGTAGTTTCTATATATTTCAATGTGTTCGATTCTTGAAATCGTAAAAGTGCGGTCCCTGTATGTTTTCGTATCGACAACTTTGACAACTAATATCTGCCCCATGTCGTCCACGTCATTTATTGTCATTTTTGTCAATTCTTGTCTGCGACAAGCACCATATACTGCCAAAATTAAAACCGTCTGCAAAAAAAGCGAACATAATATAAATACAATAGTTTTCGTTAAAGGGATTTGTTTAACTGTACCTTCATCAACAAATATTTTTCATCGTCCGCTTCGACTAGAAATTTTTCGATTTCTTCCTTTGTAAAAATAGCGGACTTTTTCCCACGTGGTTGACACTCTTACTTTTTAAGTAGGGAATTAGTTTTGAAAATTTTCTAAGATAAATGTTGTTTTTAACATTTAATGTGTTTTTGAGCATTGAGAAAGTAGACCAAAGCGTAAATGGTTTTACTTGCTTTGATTTTTGTTCTAAGTACGCTAGGATTACATCTTCAGTAATTTCTTTCACCTTCTTGTTAAAACATCAGTCCTTAAATGTAGAATACGTTTTTTTCATACAGCGCTTTAGATTTCGCTGGCAATAAACTATTAATAGCTGCTTTTGCATCTTGGAGCAACTCGACAGGAATCTGATCTTCGTCGCTGCTACTCATTTTCAATTTACACTGCACGTACTTGTGATTTGCAATGATGACGACCAAACGACGACTGTTTGAAAAATTTCTACGTATTTTTACCTCCCGCTACCCTAGGTAAGGGAGGTATAGGGATCGTGCTAAAAATCGCATATAGAGATTTTAGTGAATAAGCACATTTTGATGTCCCCAGAATCCGATTTTAACATTTTTACAATTATGTCTGTGTGTATGTGTGTGTGGATCCTGTGGACACGATTACTCAAATACTATCAATCAGAAAATTTTGAAATTTTGTATACCCATTCTATACTAATGTGGGAAGAGTTGATTAGTTTTTAGTGTAGGTATATCAGATAACCGGAAGTATCACTTATACAAGCTTTTACCAGTTTTTCTTGAAAAAATTGCATTGAATATAATTTTTCAGCAACTTTTACTATTAAAAATATAATATAATGGTACAATCTTCAATTCTACGATAATATAACTTTAAATAACATTAAATATAAATTTATAAAATAATTTATTTTTGTACATCATCTGACCCATGCGTCATACAAAAACAAAAATTTTGACCTATTTAAATAAATGTCACTGTCACATTTACATTAATAATGAAACCGTGTTAAGAAGAATTAAGTAGAAATATATTTGATTTGTAAATATAAATCTGTCAGTATAAGTACGTGTTTTCAAAATGTCAAATATTGGTTTACAACTACACATTTACGACATGGATCATGTACGGCAAAGAATTTACACAGATTGCGTTTTTACAGCACTTGTTGATGATGATTTTTCGCGGATTATCTTTTTCTTTGGTGAGGCACATTTTCTCCTCTCTGGGTATGTTAATAAGCAAAATTGCCAGATATGGGCAGAGGAAAATCTTCATGTGATTTACGAGGTACCATTACATGTCCAAATGAGACTGTTTGGTGCGCACTATGGTCAGGTGGCGTCATTGGAACTTACTTTTTCGAAAATGATGAAGGTCGAACTGTTACAGTTGATGGTGAACGCTATAGGCCCATGATAATCCATTATTTTTGGCATGAAATTAATTTCGTATTGCAGACTTCTATTTATTAAAACAACAAATTAGATTTTGTTTATAAACGATCAACCGGAACGGAAAAAGATACTTTACTTAAAGCTCATTACTATTTTAAACATGGAATTTGCGGGAGGTCATGTGCTGGCCACATCAGATTTTTTTTAATATACTTCGTTTAGCCATTTAAAAACAGTTGTAGAAAAAACGTTGTTTATACTTCGTGCGTGAAGCGTGTTTTAAGAGTTCGAATGGTTCTTTCCCTTCTCATTCTCACCCTTAAAACACTTACTTCACGCACTTAATATAAAAATAACTATTATAGTGAACTACATACATACTTGCATTTTCATCAAAAATTAACCATAACCTGTAGTGCATTTCACGTAAGAAAATAGCTGATGAAAGCCGACCATTTTCACACTTGTTTTACATGCATTAAATAAATAATTGAGAAAATATTTTTTTACGTTTACCTGATATATTATTTGTTTTTGATTATTTAGAACAATTTGAACTATCTGGTACAATAAAGAAAAAGAAATCAGGATCTTTTCGCACCAAAAAGTGGAATTTTAGTTCACTCGTAACTTTTAAATTTAAACTAGATATAGGTCTAAAATGAATATTCGTAATAAAGAATAGTCATTTTTCCTTAATTTTTCAGTCCTTTTGTATATAAAATAATATGATATTGCGGAATTATTTTATTTTCAAGTAGCCGTATTATAACGACTATACTCTCCGTCAAATAAATCTCTGTCCCTTGCCCTGCGGTGTTGCCGCTTCTTCATAACTTAGCATTTTCAACATGACCAATGGAATTGGCAACAGTGTAAAAATCTCCAGTACATATTTATTTGACGGCAAGTATATAAGCTTTTGAAATGATTATTGGTTTTGAGATTTTTATGTTCATGTATGTATTTTGATACCAATAAGTTTTATAAAATTATGTTATAGAAAAGAAATAAAAAATAATAGATTATTGAATTTACTTCTATAACATCACGTCACATTTTTGATAATATATTATAATTTATTATACACAATTATCTATATATGTAAAGCGGAAAGTTTGTAAGAGAGGACTATACGACCGCTTGGCAACCTTCGCTCCTCTTCGGTAGAATTCGGACCTACGAGGGATAAATGTCAACTTAATAATTTTTTCTCTTAAAATTTAATAAATATAATTAATTTAAATATGGTAAGTAATTTATTAATATAGAGCAAAATTAATTAAAGAGATATGTACTCGTACTATTAATTACATACATTATAATATGTTAACCTAAAAAATATAATTTTATATCCCTTATCTAATCTAAAACATAGTACATACATATTATTTCAGATTTATAAATATGTACGTCGCAAAAAAGAAAGCGTTAAATTTACAGATATTTCAAAAAACGAAAGCATTAAATAAAAAAGATTTTTTATAAGTAAGTAATCTATAATTTGCAGATTGTTATATTCCCGCACAGGCACAATCATTGGATAAGGTTAGCATTTAAACATATTGGTAGGTAAAACGAATAAAGATGTTAATTTTAAAAATAAAAACACAATGTTCCTTCATACATTGTAGATTACAATAATGAATAAAATAAACTTGAAAACCCAAATGGAACATATTGATTACAACAATAATAATATTTGTTGGTGACAACAAATCATATATTAGTAAAATATAAGTATAACACTGAAAGACGTTGAATTTACGGATATTATTGCTAATCCATTTGGTGTTGCACTTATTGTTGCGTTGCAACTTTTTCTTATAAATTTTACTCCAGAACAAAAATCTTTCGACTAAATTTCAAATTACTACTAGCATAAAATCTTAACTGGTTAATTAAATTGCGATTAAATAGATACCTACCTACAGTCCAGTGAACGAAGCATTTTACCGTACAAAAGGTCGGGTAGTTTTGAGTTTTTGATATGTTATATAGGATGGCGGGGTAGTAAAAAACCCAAATTTCCACAATCCCCCCTCCTCCGCTTCCTCCTCCATCTTGTAAAAACCACCAAAAATCGGCACTTTTTTCAGTTTATTGCCTATAATTCCTTTCTTGTGCATATTAGCACAAAAAAAGTTATTTGCCGACTTGTAGAGGACAAAATTTCCTGCAAAATAGTTAAGTGAAGTTATTTTGTACTTTTTGAGTTTCTTTCCACTTCAGGTCGCAATAGCTCCTCGTAATATATCATTTTAGCGTAAAAGTCCTCATAATCAATCTTGTAGAAAATTTAATTACCCACAAATTCAAATATTTTTTTACGATTAGTGCAACAAAGTAGGGATCAATATACAAAAAACGATAAAAATAGTTGTTTCTAGTTTAGTGCAGCAACTCTTTTTGGTTTATTATTTCTAATTAAAAAAGTATTATTCAAATAAAATAATCTGTATAGATGCAAAATGATACAGTTGCTCAGTGGAGGAAGCGGAGGAGGAGGGATTGTGGAAATTTGGGTTTTTCACTAACCAACCATCCTATATAACATATAAAAAATTCAAAACTACCAGACTTTTTGTAGGATACCCCCCTTTTTCAGCCTCCGTCTACTGGACTACTACTATGGTTTTCAAATAGGGAAAACATTATAAAAAAAGTTTATTATAATCAATCGGTTGGATATTGCATTTTCCCAACCAAGTAAAAATGTAAATACTCATTGCCTGCACATTAAATATTTGTTGGTGATAGTGACGTGACAAAAAATTATATAGATATTATAGATTATAAAATGATATAA
The DNA here is from genome assembly GCA_943142095.1 of Ophonus ardosiacus. Taxonomy (NCBI): domain Eukaryota; kingdom Metazoa; phylum Arthropoda; class Insecta; order Coleoptera; family Carabidae; genus Ophonus; species Ophonus ardosiacus. The sequence goes on along the minus strand of OW964829.1, from coordinate 22,878,644 downwards.
TTATATTAATAAAATATAACACTGAAAGACGTTGAATATAGAATATACGGATAATATTGATAATCTATTAGAATAAAATTTGTGCAACAATATACAAAATTCCTCATCAAATAATTAACAATAAAATCCATCCTATCCCAGTGCTACTATGATAGATCTGAGACAATTCTTTGACATCCAATCATTGAAGGTTTTTACTGTTTCAGCACAGTATAAAAATACATTTATTTATTCTGTAGTTTCAGTTTCTAATATAGAGTTAGCTGCAAGTATACATACTGCCAAATAGACTGTATATTGATAACCAGTAACAGTTATATAGAAAATCATTCATTAATGACCCCGATTAATGATTGATTTTTTATTAATAAATGATTTTAGTGGATAACCATAGATACCGCATAATATTGCTGAACAATTATCAAAATTTATGGCTCAAACGTTACTAACCTAAAAAAAATTGTTCTTTTGTCAACGGAAAAATATTGTACCTAACACGTTTAATTGGCGATTAATGATCTCAACAATTAAAATGTCTCATTAACACACTTGATAGTTAAAAAATTATAAAAGTTATCTTTAACTGTAAGTTTGTAGTCAGGCATTTTTATCCTTGCATTCAGCCCTAAATTTTATATTAATTATTTAGTGAGTGTTATGTTGAATAATTAATCAGAGTTCTCCCTATATATTCAAAAAAGCAGCGGGGGATAGTTTTAAAAAACCAGTGCAGCAGAAAACCAAACATTATAAATACAGAAAATTTATTATTTAATACCATTACGCCTTAATATTGTTTGTTGCAATGTTGCAAATATTTGCAACGGGTACAGGTAGTATAAATAAAAAGTTTAAAAATATACCAGATAGCCACAAAAACTATGTGTGCATCTTATGTCTGTCAGTAATTTAAAATTTGACACCAATGTCTCATTCGTAATTGCAGTTGCAAATACAAATACCGAATATAATAGCTGCACTTGGATTAGATTTTTAATCAAAACAACACACATACATATTTTAAGGATTTAAATTAGAATGAAAAATATGACTCGTAATAATTTAAGAATGAATACTGACTTAATAGATCAGGAATATGACTTATTTAAAACCCTATTGTATACATCGATATCTCCAAATATCATCGTTCAAACTAACATCGTTTCAGCTTCGTTAAATATATTCTTCAATTTAAAATGTTATCTCACATGTGTAATCTTTAATATCTTCATTAGTTTAAAATTTAAAATAATAAAATGTTTCGAACTAATGTTCACATCTGAATGGGTGCATTAATGGTGGAGAAATCAAACGTGAATACAAAGTATATCGTATTTTCGCCTTTCACATTTAAACTAAGTTACACTTACACAAAATATATAGTGGTTTTGAAGAGCAAACACTAGAAATATGATATAAAGGTGCTTTAAATTTAAACTGAACTAGGCCAGTAGTAACAGGTATTGTATTGTAAAACAAATGAAGTGACTTCTGTGTTGTGTATTATTCATTTAAGAGAAAACCTGATCTAGTTTTTATTTACTACAAAAATTTTCGGTTGGTGTTGGTGACCTTTTCGTTTTCATTACTTTCATGAAGAAAATTTATATGCATTTATTGTTTTTCATGAAATATTTTTTATACGAGTATCCCATCCAAGTTTCTTCTTCTTCCTGTAATTTTGGTTCGGAAATTCTTGCACATACATAATCAACGTACTGATTTTGAAACAAACAAAAAAATCGGATAGTTAATATTAAGGCTTTAAAAACAAACATTTTTGGGCCACTGGCTGAATAGGTGATATTAATATTTTCTATTATTTTTAACGCTATGAGTAATTTAGTAACTAATGTTGTATTGTATAATCTGCGCCCCAACTGCACCGACTAAAAGAAATGTTTAAAATGAACAGTCTTGCATTTTTTAAAGAATTCTTTACTTCATGAGTAAAAATGAACAAATTTTTATATACGGCAGCAACAGGGCCACACAGGGTCCATTTGGCGAACAAGCACGGCCGTACCATGCGCAGCTGTCCTTATTTGCCAAAAGGTCCCGGTGCGACGATTTAAAATATACTGGTTATTCCACTTGCCATAGATTTCATTATTTTTTTGGGTCCGAGTGATACGTGTTTCCTTCAAAATCCGCTAGATGCGCTACATGGGACGACCCTATTTTAGCCTACTTTTTACCTCCCGCTACCCTAGGTAAGGGAGATATAGGGACCGCATATAGAGATTTTAATGAATAAGCACGTTTCGATGTCTCCAGAATCCGATTTTAGCATTTTTACAATGATGTCTGTGGATATGTGTGTGTGTGTGTGTGTGTGTGTGTGTGTGTGTGTGTGTGTGTGTGTGTGTATGTATGTATGTATGTATGTATGTATGTATGTATGTTGTGTGTGTGTGTGTGTGTGTGTGTAAATCCTGTGGATATGATTACTCAAATACTATCAATCAGAAAATTTTGAAATTTTCTATACCCATTCTATACTAATGAGGGAAGAGCTCATTAGTTTTTAGTGTATTTCGGTTAACCGGAAGTATCACTTATACAAGCTTTTAATAGTTTTTCTTGAAAAAAATAGATTGAATTATAATTTTTCAGCAACTTTTACTAATAAAAATTTAATATAATGGGGCAACCTTCAATTTTACGATAATAGTATTTAGTAAATAACTTTAAATATAAATTTATAAAATAATTTATTTTTATCATCTTGCCTATGCGTCAAACAAAAACAATACTTTAATAACAATTTTGACATATGTAAACAAATGTCACTGTCAGGAAGCAATTACATTAAAATTAATAATGAAACCGTGTTAAGGAGAATATAGTAGTAATATTAGTAATATATTTGATTCTAATGAAATTAAGGTTTGTAAAAATAATACTTTTTTCGTATTTTGTGCAGAAATGTACTATTTTAATATTCTCAAAATCGTCAGTAATGGGTTACTTTACAACATAGCAACCGTTACTGCATGGCAACGGTTTTGTCATTAAAATACATTTTGACGCAAGGAATTGTTTATTTTTATTTTTTATTGTTTATCTTCTAAATCGTTTTTCATGTTCCTTTCATCATCTAGATCCATCGTTTTACAAATCGATCTCCACACATTAATTTGTTTGATGGTTGTAATATACAAAAAACTATAACTGTCAAGTTACTTTGTTATTGAAAATCAGACTATTATGTTTAGATGTTTTTATTAATTCAGAATTTTAATACTAATATAAAATACGAAAAAATAGTATACGCACCGCGTCAGAAAAGTGATTTTACTGTACTCGTATGGCATTTAAGTACTCGACTGGTAAACTGTCACTTTTCTTAACTTGGAACGTAATATACTATTCCATTTTACATAAATATATGTACTACTAGCTGTATCCGTTGCAAATATTTGCAACAAAAATATGGGGTTATTAAATTATAAATTTTCTGTACTTATATTCAATGTTTTTTAACCACCGGTGCTTTGTTGGGCACATAGGAATAGGGAGTTTATTTGACACAACACTGGTAATAATAAGTAAATTATTTAGGGTCGGTTTGTTAATGCAAGGTTATCTACCAGTTTATAAACTTATAGTTAACTGTAAATTAGGAACTGAAACTGTTTTGATAGATAAAAATACAGGTCTTGTAACACAGGCACAGGATGGATTTTATTGCTCGGTAATTATTTGATGAGGAATTTTGGATATTATTGTACAAATTTTACAACAACTAAACATATCTATTAAAAATATGCAATTGATATAGAAGAAATAATAATAATTCTATAGGCACCACAGTAGGTATTCATTTAATGAACGCGTTTGATTTGAAGATTTGATACTAGTGGTAAATTCGACATTTCGTCTGAAATTTTAAATTAAAAATACTGGTAATATCCATTGTTAAATTCTCACTGAAACATTTCTGGCGGGGTGCAGTTCCCCTCATTGTACAGTATTTTAATACAGTTTGGCACTTTTTAACATAAACTCAAAAATACAGAATAACGAGTGACAATGACAAAACTGTCAACTGTCAAACGGCCGTAGGAAGAGTGACCGCAGCAGAATTAAGAAAATCTGTTGTGGCCAGCACAAAACCTTCCGTCAATTCGATGTCTTCTGCGATATAGTCCTTCCATCTTCTCTTTCACCTTCCTCATACTCCCGGCATTCTGATCCTATACTCTCCATATTTGGTTTTGCACAATCAAACCGTATAGAGAAGAGCATTTTCTTTAATATTTATAACATAAAATGTCAAAAAATAATATTTAACTGCGTTTTTTTTAAAGAAAAACTATTAAAAACTTCAAATTAGGGTACTTCCGGTGAATTAATTATAACCAAAATCTAATCAGCTCTTCATATGGATGTAAAGAGTAAAGAAGAAAAATACGAAAGAATTGGAGTTATCGTCGGAGAAAAATTTGTCATACACGGTTACACACACACACACACACACACACACACACACACACACACACACATACATACACACCCATACAGATAGCATCTTAAAAATAGTAAATTCGTATTCTAGGGACCCTAAAACGTGCTTATTCATTAGAAACTCACCAACGAATTTTTTGACCAAAGACAATACCTTCCTTACCTAAAGGTGACGGAAGGTAAAAAACGTGAATGATTGACTTCTGGTTCTGTGATTGGACGAGAAGAGTGAATTATGTACCTATCCATAATTCACTGGCGTGAATTACAATTAATCGAAAAAAATGAAATAATGGGGAATAATGGGGAGTAGAAAAAAGTGTTTAATTTTGATTCCCCCACAATTTTAATTATAAATTATATTAATCTGTTTTACACAATTACAAAATTTTATTGATGTAAATGAAATAATATTTTACTATAAAATCCCGTACTTATAAATATAACATGCAGAATGCAGTGACTATAAGTACTATAATGTTTTCAGTTTTTTAAACTCTAATAGTTCAAAGTAATAAACAACTATTGTCTACAACAGTATCTTCCTAGGTAAAATACTGTTAGTTACACGTACTAAACTCATCTCTTTGTGTTCTTGTCACATTAGATTTATTGTAAAATACTTGGCACTTTAACCATACATTGTATTTTACTCTGCATAGTAATGTATGCAACAGTCACTCACATTCAAATACTAAAATTCTTTTCTCTACTCTGTCATAGTTTTTCTCTATTTAAATACTTATATTACCTTTAGGAGTTACGCTCTAGTTTTTCTTTAACTCGTTTCTAATTTTTCATTCACAGAATCAAAACTTCATGCATGCTTGGCAATATATGCACAGTAAGTGTGGTCGTCGGTCTTAAAATTATAAGCTATAAAAAATTAAATTACACTGTAATTGATTAATTTTTTTTTTTAATTTATTTTCTTTTTATACAGAATGTCCATAAAATGTTGGCTGCTACTTTAAGGGTCAATAGACACTTACAAAATTGACGTCACTGCAAGAGAGAGATAGAAGATCATGCATCCAAACAAACCTCCCCTCGTTGTCTTGCGCCCCGTTCCTTGTTCCTATCTGTCATTGTGTTCGCATCTGTTATTCAGTGTTAAATCTAATTCTTTATTGTGATGTGTACGTTGTGTTTAATAAAAATGAGTTTAAAACCAGAAGATGTGTCTGGAGCAACTTTTTTGTTTGATAATATTGAAGATCATTCGATTATTCAACTAAAACGATGGCTAGAGTGTGGAGTCTACGGCTGATGACAGGTCTTTGTTTGGACGGGGTAACCATAGCAACCTTGATTTCTATGCTTTGCCGTTAGAGGCGCCATATGCAAATTGCAATTTTGTAAGTGTCTATTAAAAATATTGGGTGAGATTCAGTGGGTTGTATTAGCGTGTTTTAAGCTAAAACAGTCCTTTGTCAAAAATATTTTGGCAACTTTGTAATACCTGTCAGAAAAAAGTGAGAGACCAAAGGATCAAATAAAGAAAAAAATATTATTAACAGAAGTAAGAAAAAAAGGACAAATGTCAAAACTGATCAAAACGGGGGTTGAGATATTTTAAAATTCGTTAACATTCAGGTATGAAATATTTGACACATAAAATTTTGACATATTTCTAACCTTATTTTGCAATAATGAGTTTCCTTTTACACCTTCCATTTACAATAATATTTCCTCATTTAACTAAAGGATATCTGTATTACTTTTCCCTGTGGTAAAATTTCTAAATCACAATTGAATCTCATTGATACATGTGGAAAATATTACAATGTTGCCATATACTTAATACAAGATTTAATACAGACCTTAATACAACCCACTGAATTCCACCCATTAAAATGATAAAAAATGGTGAGCGCATTACCTCCCGTCTTTATATTTATTTATTTATTTATTTATTTTAAGATTAATAATATAATACGAGGACGAGGCTAGATTTATTAGGAATAAGACGCATGATTCATATTATTTACAATTTTATTTTAAATGTATGTTGAAAGTAATAATTCTCTTTAACAATAATACACTTCACCATTTTTTCCATACACTTCAAACTCCCAACCAATCTTATTTTGGAACTAATTTTTGAGAGATTTAAAACTGACAAAGCTGTTAAAAATTAAAATACTTTCTGGTTACTTAAAAACTACCAAAGTTGTCAAACTAATTACTGGGGGAATCAAATTATACATATTCATGATTCGTAAATGCTCTCTGATTAATTTCAATTTCCACTCACAACGATACTTTAAAAATTGATTAACAATTAACAAAATTCTAACTAAACTTCCGCAACTTCATTTCAAATAAAAATTACTGTTCAATTAAAATTCTGAAAATTATAGATAGGTACATCTCAACCTATTGATTTCAAATTTTGAAACAGCAGGTCGTAATCTCTTTTTGATCCGGAGATAACTGTGTTCAAAGTTGCAGATTATCCATGTAATTTAATGGAAATGATGCTTTTCAAAATATTTTCAGCGTGCATTTTAACGTAATCGAATCCAAAAGTGATACATATACTTCACTTAATTTTTTATAGATAAATATCGTACATTCAGTAGAATTAATTGAATATGCAAGGAATAAGCTCTATAAGAATAGAAATTAGTTAATTGAAATATATTTACAAGAAAACAAACAATCATTAACATATTTTATTTCCTGGATGTTATCTTGTATTTTATTATTTTTAAATTGTCACGATTTACAATAATTGCACATTGTTTATCTTGTAAGTAGGGACTCTTGTTGTATCCTTTATTTCTGATATCATCAGACCTATAAAAACATATTTTTTTAAAATAATTATATCCCTACATATTTCTTTGATATCATGTAATAATCATAAACTTTAAACATATATTTACAAAAAAGGTTCCAAATATTTTTTCGGCACGAAATATTAGGAAATTTTTTGTAAAAAGAAAAATATTTTTTAAAAAACCTGTATTTCCAAACTTTTTTTAATCAAAACAAAAACCAGTCGCAGTCTTCTTTTTAAATGTCACATTTTATATTAAAGTTAAAAATTAAAATAAAAAATGTCACCTGCGTGACAAATGAATCAACAATAAAAATTTTCCATTCTGATTATATTTTGCTTTTGCAAAACATCAGTATTATGCTTATGCATTATAATTGGAATCTGGAGATTACCAGTTGTTATCAAAATTACAAGAAACGGATGAATCTAAAGCAGTTGAATCATTGATGAAATATGATTCGGACCATGAATAATGTGAGCGATATTTTTATTTGATAACCGCAATGTTTTTACTGTTATTAGTTTATTTACAAACACATATTTTAAATTAGTTTACTGTTTTGAAATTCAATTCTAATTCTTTCAAAATTTCCAGAAACATGAAATACAAACAAATAAGCATTTACATTTTTTTACAATTATTTATTTGTATTATATTATTACAACGTTCAAATGGTCCAAAAAAAACGTAATTAAGAGCATTTTACAATCCAAAGTGACTATACAGGGAGTCTCAATAAGCTTGCTCACTATTGATAACATTTTTATTTGAAAAGATACAAGGATGGTTAAATGAGCAAAATTGTGCCATTTTATATTAGAAAATTGGTCATGTAGACAAAATACAAATTGTGTCAGCGGTTCCCAAAATTTGGGACAGGATATATATTTTTTAAATGGAACTATATATTTTTCATTATCTTATTGGAAAATAAGGTAATGTTGTTTATGTACAATTTTTTCAAATAAACGAGTTATTTACGTTTAAAGATAAAAATTATCTTTTATTAGTTTATTTAGTCAAGTAAACCATGGAAACATTTGTCTTTTATAAAATTATTATTTTATTAACTTATTTTACAGTAATAACAAAACAATTAAAGAAAATATTCAAATTGAAAGCCATTATTTCTTTGGCACATTTCAGCTCTTTTGGAAAGAGAGCCGACCGTTCTACGTAACTGGTGCCTAGATATATCTTTCCATATAGCAAGATCATATTTAATTTTTCTTCATTTGTAAAGTTATTAAACATTATTAAACACAGATAACTTTACTGGAGATATTATTAAACGTCAAACAAACAAAGAATCAATTGTTTCCATGGCTTACTTGGCTAAATAAACTAATAAAAGTTTACAAAATTTAAATTTTTACCCGTAAATAACTCGTTTATTTGAAAAAATTGTACATAAACAACATTACCTTATTGGAATGAGAAAAAAATACTCTTTCCAATAAGATAATAAAAAACATATGGTTCCATTTAAAAAATATATATTTTGTCCCAAATTTTGAGAACCGCTGACACAATTTTTATTTTGTCTATATGACCAATTTTCTGATATAAAATGGCACAATTTTGCTCATTTAACTAGCCTCGTATCTCTTCAAATAAAAAAGTTACCAATAGTGAGCAAGCTTATTGAGACACCCTGTATAACTCCAAAAAGAAAATTAGGGAATATTTCTTTGAAAATATTTTAGGTGCAATGGGCATGTCGGAAAACCTTCTATATGTACCTAATATAATATAATATTAACTAGTGTTAAAAAATAAAATATGAATTTCGCAATGATTGAATATTTTTATTACCTACTCGTAAGCATTGCATAATAAATGTCTTTTATAAATTGTTGATTATGCATTTATGATTAAAATTGCAATGTTAATCATAAAAACACAGCTGGTCGTTTAGTAAAACGAAGGATAAATTATAATTTTATGTATAAAATAGTCAATAAAATAAATTTTCAATAATTCAAAGAATAAATAAATTATCACGACTTATTGCTTAATGCACATTTCTTGTTCATGTCAATGAATAAAAGTTCATATTTTTATCAAGAGTAAGATCTTGCTTAATAATATTAAAATTCACATTTACATCTATAAATTTCACTATTCCAAAACTGTTATAAATATATTACATAATTCCGATTGTGCCATTTCCTAAAATAGGAACAATTAGAACCACTATTTTTAACCTTGAAAACTTGTTCTTCTCTCGAAGAAGTGATAATCAATTCCTGTTAGACGTTCTTCAAGAAGTTGTAAGATGCTGATGAGAAATATCTCAACTTACCTACTTGACAGTAATAACTGATGGTAGAAAGACGTTATTATTTGCGTTGTCTGATGGTAAATGTTTAATGACACATGCTACAACCGTAATTTTTGAAATTAGTTGAAAATGTATATATAATTGTAGATGACTAAAGTAATAAGTTTATAACAGAAAATGCATTTCACAAATAACAAACAAGAATCTAAAAAATTAAACGTATTAAAATAGAATATTTTTTCACGTGACAAGGATCTATAGTCCATTCTCTGAGACGAGAGAATATGAAACTAATTCTTGAACAGATACAAATCATTCTATTAGTCAAATGAGGATAATTTTTGAGCCGAACCAATAGAATAATTTGTTTCTGTTCAAGAATTAGTTCCACATTCTCTCTTCTCAGCGAATAGAGTGTAGAATTCTAAAATTTACATTATAATTTTTGTGGCTAAATTCAATCTAAATTTTAGAAACTTTTTTGCCTAGAAAGAATTCTAGTTTCCATTCAAGCTAATATGGCATTGCTGATACAAGAAAACAATATTATTTTCACAATGTTGGCGTGTTGGACATAAAGTACTTGACTCGTAAGAAAAAAATGAACAAGAAAGCAAATTTACGTAATTTTTTAGACAACAATTTTAAACAAGAACATGTAGAAATCTCTTCACAGGTACGTATGTTGTCCTGAAAGTATGTTTTTAGACTCTTCATTCATTATAAATTGGTAAAAGGACTCCAGGTAGTTCTTAAGTTCTGTATTGTATACATTGAGGTTGAAAAAGAAGAAAACGCAGAATGTTTAATCGATTTCGGACCGTCTATAGTGCCCACCATCAGGCCGATTCAGAAGAGTTAAAATATATATTTATTGGTTAAATCCATTATCGACATGTGAGTTTTTAAGAAATTAATTTAAAATTCACATCTTGGTAATGGATTTAACCAATAAATATATGTTAACATTTAAATTTTAATAAAATCCTGTAATTCGATTTTCATCAGTAAGAGATGACTGCTTTCATTTTATAAGAATAAGTAACCTAAAAAGTGTTTTTCTATATTTCTGCTGTCATGGAAGAAGTATATATATATATATATATATATATATATATACAGGGTGTAAATTTTAAAACGGGTCATAGGGCTATAACATAGAAAAACAGTTTTTTGGACGCCAAAAGTTTCTATATTAATTTATTGAAAAAATAATTAGTGCATATTATAAAGAAAAAAATTACGAATTTTTTGATACCAAACATATTATATTTCTGTTTCATATAAAGCCAGAAAATAAATTAAAAAATTTTTTTTCTTACACTTTATTTGTTAAATTATTATTATTTTCGTTTTATTAAGAAGAAATCATGAACAATTTGACTCATAAGAAAAATTACAAATTATTAAGGCTGCACCTGCGCCACTCGCGCACTTATGACAAATTTTCGCACCTAACCTATGAAAATGTACGACGATGACAACAAAGTTCCTGCAGAAAAGAGCGACGAAATACTAATTGGACTTATTCAACAAATTGTTTACCTTTATTTTTTTATCTTATATAAATATAATGTATTGCAATTGCACCTATAAAAGTTAGATTATACGAAATGTCAAACATAAAATTCTGAATTTTAATTTACTGCATAAATGACGTTATTTTAGTTTAGTTTCTTAATTTAGTAGCTTAATTTAATTTCATAATTTATATGCTGCATAAACCCAGCATAAATGATTTTAATTTGTTCCCTTAATCCCTTATAGTTTGCAGTTTTTCTTGTTTCTTATAACTTATTTCTTATTACATGTAGATCATCTTTAGTTTGTAAATACTTATTACAATAAATAATAATTGTTTCTGATATAAATATCCTATTTTTTACTTTATTTTGTGTTATTTTGTATTGGTTCATAAATTAATAACTTTAATCTTTAATTGTCCCCTATCATGACAATGTTTTGTTACTGTCACTTTCATGGCTAATGATATTTTTTCTTAATTGTAAAAATTTTTAAATTTAATTTCTGGCTTTATATGAAACAGAAATGTAAGGTGTTTGGTATCAAAAAATTCATAATTTTTTTCTTTATAATACGCACCAATTATATTTTCAATAAATTAATATGGAAACTTTTGGCGTCTAAAAAACTATTTTTCTATGTTATAGCACTATGACCCGTTTTAAAATTTACACCCTGTATATATATATATATATATATATATATATATATATATATATATATATATGGAGGAGAACATCCAATTCTGTAAATAAATTCAATAACTAAAAAACATATTTTATAATAAGAATTATTCAAGCCTAAACATCTATATCTAAATTATATTCACTAATTTCCATAAAATTTTGTTTATATATGATTTTTATGCAAAACACTCATATTTATTACAAGTAACACACGTCATTTCAAACATTTTGAGGAAAAAAGCAATTACAATGTATCAAAGACATAACTTTGTCGGTAAATACAAACCAAAATGATGGTACTATGAAAATGAATCACTATATCGTCCTTGGCAGTACAACAATTGTTTTACATATGCGGGTTGATGAATATATGAATATTTATCGATATGTAAACCACTCCTCTGCTACGTTTCAATTTAGATCATATTGTTCGTTCCTTAATCAGAATTGTGGCGGCTCAAAACAAAATACCCAGCCACAACAATGAGAAAATAAAAAATACGCCCAAACATAAAGAGGTATTATCATCTGCCATTGTTAAGCACTTGGCAAGAGACGAGATTCCGGGAGGTATGACTCACAACAATCACATGAATAAATATTTTTTATATTTGAATAAATTTATGTTAGGTAAAAATAAATTCGTTGAACTTGAATAATTATTATTTGTTTTTAATGATCACGGACAATTATAATTTACGTCAATATCTATTATTATGTTTTTTTATATTTAAAAAGTTCCGTGTTTGCTCATCTTGTGACTCATTAATAATATTGTCTCTTAAAAAATAATAAATTTTATTTAAAGTTACTTCAAATACTAAACTCCGTTTCTAAAATAAAAGCCTGTTTAAGTTATACTTTCATTTTGCAAGAAAGCATAAAGCATACTAGTTTTCAGTCAAGTTAATATGAGAGGATCTCGCTAGAATTATTGAGAAAAAGAAAATCAGATAGGCCTTGGAAAACAAAATTCGCAGAGTTATTTTTTACCATTTGAAATTAAGTCCTGAAAGTTAAGTTGATTATAATATAATTAATTTTCTAAATACATATATCGTTGTGAGTGAATAGACTAAACAAGAAAGAATTTTCTTCAGTTTTTGACAAAAAAATAATAAAAGTAAACATTATCCTCTAGCGAAAAACTACACTAACTTACCGCACTTAATACTTAAATAACTATTTATTTTGCACGATCGGGTTTTTTAAAAATTTTACCGACAGAGTTTCCAATTTAGGTTTTATTTAGGTTGCTAAGATAACAAAGACAGTAAATCGTACAAAAAAACCCACGGGCCATAAGTAAATAAATAATTTGTAGATACATCACTCTAGCAACAGCTAGTATAAAAAAAATATAAATCATAATTGCCTTTAGTTGAACAAGTACAATGTAGTGATCAATGACAACTACTCGTAGTGTCATTTCTGACAATATTTTTTAATTTTATTCGATTAATGGGCTTAACAAAAATAATAAAATATACACTTTATTCTTAAAGTACTGCCACTACTCAATAAATAACGATTAAGATAAAAAACTTTTTTTTAATAATTACTTTGCGAGATATTTAAATTTATTTCCAGGGCCACAGATGACGTGACACTATTGGTATCTTGCTCGCGTAGCCTACTACAGAAACTGGTGAGAGAAAGATAGCTATAGGTTTCTTTAAAAATCAAATGCAGTTATACAAAAAACAATTATAACTTTTTGATACCACGAATCGCTTTAAAATTAAACGAACTTTTATTTAAAATTTTTAAAAAATGGTCCCATTCTATAAAAAGCTACAAAATGTCCGATTGTGCAAAAAAATATAATAAGCATCACAGACGTCAGTTGTATTTATACCGCTTTCGGATAATATTGGATACCTCCACATTCTATAAAATGTGACTATAATTTCATTTCATGTAAGAAAATACCAGATAGCGCTTGAGAACCGACCATTTTTACACGCATTAAATAAATAATTTAAATTCGTGAATACACACTTTGTCAATACTAAATATTTTTATTTGTAAAACACTACAATACCTAAATATTAAAAATTACTTAGTCGAAATGATTAAATATAATTTAATTTTGACAATTATATTTCATAACTGCAAGCTGACGGGTGATACTTTTTTCGCTTTTGTGAACGTGGTGTGTATTCTGACCAGTCAGATGGCAGAATTTATATCCCTATTTAAATCAACGCTATTTTCTTAAGTGAAATGAAGTACATATGTGCCTTATTAGGTCTTATTCAATAATTCTAGCGTGACTCACGTATAACAAATTACAAATTTACTACTGCCAATTTGGGAAACAAATTATTAAATAAATTATATTTGATACATTTTGTAATAAGTAAAATGTTTCTATTTACATGGGGCATTTTATAATCTTTAAGATAAAAAAGTCGATTTTGTGAGCGAACAGATATGTATGTGCTTTTTGCGAATTTTTGTACAAAGTTTAAAAAACTGATGCCTGGTTGCAGAAACGTTCATCATTTCATTGTTCAGTTAACGGACCATCAAAATGAACAAATTCGAATCAGTTTTTTTGGTCTTATGACATTTAAATCATTGCTGTCAAAAAATCACTTTGCATTTGTTCGTTTTGACGAACCGTTAATTGATCAAGGAATTGAATGTTTCTGCAACCGGGCATGAATATTTAAACGATGTATTTATGTGTACAAGTTTGTAAGTAAAAATCTATAGGATCATACCTACCCTGAAGGAGGGGTAAGTGCATATCAAAACGTCGATTTTATAAGAATAAATGCAGTATGACTGAGATTTTGAGTAACTGTTAACACCTAAGCTAAATTACAGTCGAGAAATTTCTGCACATTATGTAATGTTAATTTTTTCTATATTCCATAATAAAATATTCACATGCAACTTTCTTTTTGATTTTTTCAGATACAAACAGTACTTGTAAAAACGAATCGTATTATTGAGAAAAATTTAAATTTGTATTAAATATTTTTTCTAGTTTCTCGTTTAATGACCTTTGAAATTAGTCCTACCAGTTTAAAAATAGGGTATAGCTGTAACTAATAACTGCAAGTAATAAACTAATAAATAATAAATTTATATATACTTTCTTCAAATACTAATAAATGTAAAATATAAATAGTAATTTATTATAATAGTGTTGTTGAAAGAAATAAAAAAATTAATAATATTTAGTGCAGATTTATCAAAATAAAACATTATCGTTTTCCATTCATAAACATAAATGTAATAAATTTTAATAACAATCGTGTTTATTACAAAATTTGTGAAAATATGTTCGTAAAAACAGCATTACAAATTATAGTTATATACGCAATTAATTTTAATATAGCTCTTTCTGCACAAAAAATTATAAACCCAGATGTATTTAAATAAATAAATAAATCATCACGGCATATTACTCATTTCTGAGTGTGCCACAATCTGCTTTATCGCAGATATAGTCCACTCATTAGGTAGATTTACCCAACAAAAGGTCGGGTATTTTTTATTTTTGAATATACATATTATATATTTAGGGATCCTAATAAAAAATGCAAGTTTTCCCCCTTGGGGGCTTTCGGGAAGCACCGCCAACTTTGGAAAAAAGGCGCAAAAAAGCGGTTTTTTCTAAATATCTCTTCACCTATTTGCATTTTGCAACTTTTATCTAATACATTTTTTTCTATTACCAACAGATAGCGAGCTACAGCACTTCAAACAGAGCAAATTTTTGAAAATTTCCCTAATGCTTCATGTAGATCATATTTTATTATATATTTTTTTAATTTTGTTACAAATTACTTATTATTATTCATTAATTATTATTATTATTATTGTTATTTAACTACTATACATATATATTAATTAATTAATTATTGTTTTATTTTCATTCTAAAGACGTTTTATAGTTCAGGACATTTATGATTTTACCTCAAAGTAATTACAAGAAAAACTTTTAAACGGAATCCTATCCAGAAAATACACTGAATAACATATCAAAAATTTCCGGATATCGGAGCACGGGAACCTCCCGCCAATTGGGAAAAATGGCGGCATATTTATGTTGAAATATTGAATTACATAAAAAACAAACAATATTACGTATTTAATACTTAGTCTAATAGGTTTCACTATTTATAAGTCTACATTCGTCGTGGTATCGAAAGAGGTAAATTGCTGATGATTTTTACTTCCTTGTACGAAGTAAAGGAAGTATTGTAATCGCGAAAAATTTCGGTTTCCAGATTTCAACGGAAATATCCATTTTGACCATCCCTGAATCCATTTTGACTAATTTCGTCGTGACGTCTGTACGTACGTATGTACGTACGTATACGTACGTATCTCGCATAACTGAAAAACGGGAAGCCGTAGAAAGTTAAAATTTTGTATTTAGGACTGTTATAACATCTAGTTGTGCACCTCCCTTTTTGGTCATTGCATAACTTTCAGAAGTGGTACTTTACTTGAAGCCCATAATAGATTTTAATGGAAAACTATATTAAAATATAATCCAAAACTTTTCAAATTTGGTATATAAGACTTTTATATCAATGGGAATAACATAATAGATTTTAGTAAAAATGGTCTACCCGGAAGTGGTACTTTACTTGAAGCATATAGTAGATTTTAATGAAAAACTACATTAAAATATAATCCAAACTTTTCAAATTTGGTATATAATACTTTTATATCAATAGGAATAATATGATAGATTTTAGTTAAAATGGTATACCAGGAAGTAGTACTTTATTTGAAACCTATAATAGATTTTAATGGAAAACTATATTAAAATATAATCCAAAACTTTTCAAATTTGGTATATAATACTTTTATATCAATGGAAATAACATAATAGACTTTGGTTAAAATAGTCTAACCGAAAGTGATACTTTACTTGAAACTATTATCAGTTTTTCTAGAAAAAAATGGTGTTATTTTGAATTTATCAATAAATGCTTCAAATAAAAGTTTTAGAGAATTGAATTTTGTGTCGAAAACTTCAAGTATGATTAAATTAGTTCTTTGTACAAGCGAGATATGTAAATTTAAACATTATGTACTTTTTTGTGTCTGTAATTAAGTTTGCTATGAATTAGGACAAGAAATAACAAAAAAATAAAGAATTTAATGTCAATGTCAAATAAATGCAATTTTATGATTGGGTCTGTTATTATACATATTTTAATTATTAACAAAATATGTATAGTGTATCAGGCGTACAAGGAAGTCATGTGGTGTCCACATCAGATATTTTTTATAATAATTGTTAATATTTTCCCGCATTTTTTATTTTTTCATGCACCACTCTGATCTTGTTAGATATGATAATAACGCAGTTTGAAAATTCGAATTCAGCATGAAATTCTCTTTTATATAAAATATTACACAAATTTTTCAAATGAGCAATTTGCGAGTTACTAACAAATTAAACTCTCATGAAATTCCTCTGAAATTTTAAACATCTGAAAATCGGCTCATTTCTCATCAACCACTTTGACACGTATTAAATACTATTGTTTATCTTTAATCGTTTCGAAATTTGAATGAGAAAATGGGTACTAAGCCGATTTACAGATGTTTAAAATTTTACAGGGATTTCATGTTGAAGTTATTAGTAAGTTGCAAATCGTCCATCGTCAATAACGCGTAATACATAATATGAAAGAGAATTTCATGCTAAATTCAAATTTTCAAACCGCGTTATCGTATGTTTAACAAGGTCAGAGTGGTAGATGAAAAAATAAAAAATCTGATGTGGACACCACATGACTTCCTTGTATGCCTATACATATTTTGTTAATAATTACAATATGTATTATAACAGACCCAATCAAAAATTGCGCGTATTTGATATAATTTGAGATTGATATTCTTTATTTTTTTTTGTTATTTTTTGTCCTAATCCATAGAAAACTTAATTACAAAAACGAAAAAGTACATAATTTTTAAATTTATATATCTCGCTTATACAAAGAGCTAATTTAATAATACTTGATGTGTTAGACGCAGAATTCAATTCTCTAAAACTTTTATTTGAAGCATTTAATTCTAAAATCAAAATAACACCATTTTTACTTCCTTGTACGAAGTAAAGGAAGTATTGTAATCCCGAAAAAATTCGATTTCCAGATTTCAACGGAAATATCCATTTTGACCATCCCTGAATCCATTTTGACTAATTTCGGCGTGACGTCTGTACTATCTCGCATAACTGAAAAACGGGAAGCCGTAGAAAGTTAAAATTTTGTATTTAGGACTGTTATAACATCTAGTTGTGCACCTCCCTTTTTGGTTATTGCATAACTTTTAGAAGTGGTACTTTACTTGAAGCCCATAATAGATTTTAATGGAAAACTGTATTATAATATAATCCAAAACTTTTCAAATTTGGTATATAAGACTTTTATATCAATGGGAATAACATAATACATTTTAGTAAAAATGGTCTACCCGGAAGTGGCACTTTACTTGAAGCCTATAGTAGATTTTAATGAAAAACTATATTAAAATATAATCCAAAATTTTTCGAATTTGGTATATAATACTTTTATATCAATGGGAATAACATAATAGATTTTAGTTAAAATCGTATACACGGAAGTGGTACTTTACTTGAACCTTTAATAGATTTTAATGGAAAACTATATTAAAATATAATCCAAAACTTTTCAAATTTGGTATATAATACTTTTATATCAATGGAAATAGCATAATAGACTTTGGTTAAAATAGTCTAACCGGAAGTGATACTTTACTTGAAGCTATTATCAATTTTTCTTGAAAAAAATGGTGTTATTTTGAATTTAACAATAAATGCTTCAAATAAAAGTTTTAGAGAATTGAATTTTGCGTCAAAATCTTCAAGTATGATTAAATTAGTTCTTTGTATAAGCGAGATATGTAAATTTAAACATTGTGTACTTTTTGGTTTCTGTAATTAAGTTTGCTATGAATTAGGACAAGAAATAACAAAAAAATAAATAATTTAATGTCAATGTCAAATTATGTCAAATACGTGCAATTTTATGATTGGGTCTCTTGTTATACATATTTTAGTTATTAACAAAATATGTACCTATAGTGTAACAGGCGTACAAGGAAGTCATGTGGTGTCCACATCAGATATTTTTTAAAGAAAAACTGATAACAGCTTCAAGTAAAGTATCACTTCGAGTTAGACCATTTTAACCAAAATCTCTTATGTTATTTCCATTGATATGAAAGTCTTATATACCAAATTTGAAAAGTTTTGGATTATATTTTAATATAGTTTTTCATTAAATTCTGTTATAGGCTTCAAGTACAGTACCACTTCCGGTTAGACCATATTAACCAAAATCTATTATGTTATTTCCATTCATATAGCAGTCTTATATACCAAATTTGAAAAGTTTTGGATTATATTTTAATACAGTTTTTCATTAAAATCTATTATACGCATCAAGTAAAGTACCACTTCCGGTTAGACCATTTTAACCAAAATCTATTATGTTATTTCCATTGATATGAAAGTCTTATATATCAAATTTGAAAAGTTTTGGATTATATTTTAATATAGTTTTTCATTAAATTTTGTTATAGGCTTCAAGTACAGTACCACTTCCGGTTAGACCATATTAACCAAAATCTATTATGTTATTTCCATTCATATATAAGTATTATATACCAAATTTGAAAAGTTTTGGATTATATTTTAATATAGTTTTCTATTAAAATCTATTATAGGCTTCAAGTAAAGTACCACTTCCGGGTAGACCATTTTAACTAAAATCTATTATGTTATTCCCATTGATATAAAAGTCTTATATACCAAATTTGAAAAGTTTTGGATTATATTTTAATATAGTATTTCATTAAAATCTATTATAGGCTTCAAGTAAAATATCACATCCGGAACTTATGTAATGACCAAAAAAGGTAGTGCACAACTAAATATTATAATAGTCCTAAATACAAAATTTTAACTTTCTACGGCTTTTTTTGTCATATTTTGTCGCAGAGCTGGGCAATACTCGATTACATTACTCAAAAGTAGTACTCAAAGTACAAATTTGGTACTCTGTACTCGTACTTGAGTACATTTGAAATATCAATACTTATACTCATACTCTAAAGATTTTTGCTTTAGTACTCGTACTCAATACTCTGAATGGTACTCTAAGTACATTAAAAGTACTCAGAGTATTTTTAAATACTCTGAGTATTTTTAAAATTGTGAGTACTTCAAATACTTATACTCTATGTTTTTTTTTCAAAGTATGAGTACACCGAACATGTTATTTATTTAGTACTTATCATATTTCTTATTTGTATTTATATGTAATAATAACTTATAATGTAATTTATTATTGTTTTGCATTGATAAACAATAAACATTTGAATAAAATTACTCGTATTTACTATGATGACATCATAGTACTCAATACTCATAGAGTATTGAGTACTTTTTGTACTCTGTACTCAGCGCAGAACGGTTTTTCAAATATTCAAGAAAAATATTCAAGAGTACTTTTTACTATGAGTACTCGTACTCAATACTCAAGTACATTTGTTAGGTACTTTGCCCAGCTCTGTTTTGTCGTAATCCAAAGCAAGCATTATTATTGTAAACCAAAAAGTATATACTTTTTACCTCCCGCTACCCTTGGTAAGGGAGGTATAGGGATCGTGCTAAAAATCTCATATCGAGATTTTAGTAAATGACCACGTTTTAAGGTCCCTAGAATCCAATTTTAACATTTTCACGATGATGTCTGTATGTGTGTATGTGTGTGTGTATGTATGTATGTGTGTGTATGTATGTATGTATGTGTAGGGATTTTGTCTTCGCTCTAACTCAAATACTATCATTCAGAAAATTCTGAAACCTTGTATTTCTATCCTATTCTAATATGAAAAGAAGCCATTAGATTTTGGTGTAAATCGGATAACCGGAAATGGCACTTTACCTGAAGCTCATAATGGTTTTTCTTCAAAAAATACCATTAAATGCCATTTTTTCACATTTTATGTCTTATGAAAATTAAAGATTATTGAATTTTCTACAGGAATACGTTAATACTTTTCCTATTTTATAGATAAATTTAAAAATATTTTTTTTTATTAGTCGCGAACCCTAAGATAAACAATAATTCCTTTGTTACACAGTTCATATTTCAAATGAATGTAACTGACAGTAAAGCAATAGTTTTCTGCAATGGAACAGTTTGCAGCGTTAGTAAATACGTAAGTATGTATTTAAATTAATAAAAATTCAATAGATGGAGGTTTTGTGTTGGCCACATCAGATTTTTAAATTTACATATCTCACTTATACAAAGGGCTAATTTAATAATACTTGATGTGCTAGACGCAGAATTTAATTCTCTAAAACTTATTTGAAGCATTTATTTCTAAAATCAGAATAAAACCATTTTATTCAAGAAAAACCGTTAACAGCTTCAGGTAATGTATCACTTCCGGTCAGTGGGTCAGCCCATTTTAACCAAAATATATTATATTATATCCATTGATATAAAAGTCCTAAATACCAAATTTGAAAATTTTCGGATTGTATTTTAATATAGTTTTTCATTAAAATTTATTATATGCTTCAAGTAAAGTAACACTTCCGGAATTTTATGTAATGACCAAAAAGGTAGTGCACAACTAGATATTATAACAGTCCTAAATACAAAATTTTAACTTTCTACGGCTTCCCGTTTTTCAGTTATGAGAGATATGTACGTACAGACGTCACGACGGAATTAGTCAAAATGGATTCAGGGATGGTCAAAATGGATATTTCCGTTGAAATCTGGAAACCGAAATTTTTCGCGATTACAATACTTCCTTTACTTCGTACAAGGAAGTAAAAATACAGAACTCTACCCAAATATTATTCTTACTTCCTTGTACGAAGTAAAGAAAGTATTATAACCGCGAAAAATTTCGGTTTCCAGATTTCAACGAAAATATCCATTTTGACCATCCCTGAATCCATTTTGACTAATTTCGTCATGACGTCTGTACGTACATATCTCGCATAACTGAAAAACGGGAAGCCGTAAAGTTAAAATTATGTATTTAGGACTGTTATAACATCTAGTTGTGCACCTCCCTTTTTGGTCATTACATAACTTTCAGAAGTGGTACTTTACTTGAAGCCTATAATAAATTTTAATGAAAAACTATATTAAAATATAAACCAAAACTTTTCAAATTTGATATATGACTTTTATATCAAGGGAAATAACATAATAGATTTTAGTTAAAATGGTCTACCCGGAAGTAGTACTTTACTTGAAGCCTATAATAGATTTTAATGAAAAAGTATATTAAAATATAATCTAAAACTTTTCAAATTTGGTATATAAGACTTTTATATCAATGGGAATAACATAATATATTTTAGTTAAAATGGTCTACCCGGAAGTGGTACTTTACTTGAAGCCTATAATAGATTTTAATGAAAAACTATATTAAAATATAATCCAAAACTTTTTAAATTTGGAATATAAGACTTTCATGTCAATGGGAATAACATAATAGATTTTAGTTAAAATGGTCTACCCGGAAGTGGTACTTTACTGGAAGCCTATAATAGATTTTAATGAAAAATTATATTAAAATATAATCCAAAACTTTTCAAATTTGGTATATAAGACTTTTATATCAATGGGAATAACATAATAGATTTTGGTTAAAATAGTCTAACCGCAAGTGATACTTCACCTGAAGCTGTTATCAGTTTTTCTTGAAAAAAATGGTGTTATTTTGATTTTAGTAATAAATGCTTCAAATAAAATGTTTTAGAGAATGGGCTACTTGCGTACCTTTTTTATTTAATATTTTTGAAGAGAAAGTAAAAACTTGCTACCCATATTTTTTCTTTTTACATAATTTTTATTAATTAGCCAGAAAAAAAATAATGAAATTTGATTATTTGAATTCCCGCCATGTATGACGTAGAATTACGCCGCACCAATGAATAGTCTCATAGTAATGGTATGTTTGTGCGGGTAATGTAGATCACCTATTTGACGTTTCAATAATAGTTTGGAGGTTAGTATTTTAGTTTATCTTTTTGGTATCGATATTTTAAATTACAAGTACCTATGTGTTTATTTATTAAGTAATTAATGTATTTCAGAGACCAGAGAGAGAAAAATGAACAAATGAACTAATGTCAAATTCAAATTAAAACTTTCTCGCACGCCATGCCATCTATTGATAACATTCTTAAACATGCTTCCCCTCTCCCAGTTCAATAAAAGACGTCATAGAAAATTTTCATTCTTAATTTAGTAAAAAACAAATAATTATTTTAAAATAAAATTTATATTTTTACCTCCCGCTACCCTTGGTAAGGGAGGTATAGGGATCGTGCTAAAAATCTCATATCGAGATTTTAGTAAATGACCACGTTTTAAGGTCCCTAGAATCCAATTTTAACATTTTCACGATGATGTCTGTATGTGTGTGTGTGTGTGTGTGTGTGTGTGCGTGTGTATGTATGTATGTGTGTGTGTATGTATGTATGTGTGTGTGTGTGTGTGCATGTGTAGAGATTTTGTCTTCGCTCTAACTCAAATACTACCATTCAGAAAATTTTGAAACCTTGTATTTCTATCCTATTCTAATATGAAAAGAAGCCATTAGATTTTGGTGTAAATCGGATAACCGGAAATGGCACTGCCTGAAGCTCATAATGGTTTTTCTTTAAAAAATACCATTAAATGCCATTTTTTCGCATTTTATGTCTTATAAAAATTAAAGATTATTGAATATTCTACAGGAATGCTTTAATACTTTTTCTATATATTTTACAGATAAATTTAAAAATAATTTAATAATAACGATTAAATTAGCTCTTTGTATTCTGTAATTAAGTTTGCTATGGATTAGGACAAAAAATAACAAAAAAATAAAAAAATTAATGTTGATGTCAAATTATGTCAAATACGTGCAATTTTATGATTGGGTCTGTTATAATACATATTTTAATTATTAACAAAATATGTATAGCGTAACAGGCGTACAAGGAAGTCATGTGGTGTCCACACCAGATATTTTATTGTATTTCTGCAGACATCTAATTATATCTATTTTTCATTGTATAAGTTCCTAAATTTCAAAGATTCTTCCAGTTCATTAGCAAGATTGGCGGTATTTCTTATGGATATATGCATTTTACCTACAATTTTAAATATTTAATTAATGAAACAATAAGAAAGATTAAATGTACTTCCTAGAAAAAGCTTTCAGAATGTCACTAAAACTGTTGATTTTTGACACTGACATCTGTCATTTACAAACTATGTTATAAACATTTGAAACTGCCAAATGGTTTCCTTAGTGCCGTAGCCTCTGCGATTAGACTATTCTATATATTACCGTGCCTTTATCTCTAAATCTATACAAGATATAATAAAATTTTTAAATGTACCAGATGCAGAATTTTATGTTCTTCAATAATAGTAATAATAGAAATTTCCAAAAAATATTTAGAAGATTTTTTTTTAAAGAAACTATTACTTCCGGTTGTCCAATTGTTACCAAAGTCTAATCAGCTCTTCCCAGGAATGTCAGATTGAGGAAACTGCAGTTAAATATTTTTTAAGTTTTATAGTATTTGAGAAACCGTGGATCCAACATCCACACACACACACACATATACATACGGACATCATCGTAAAAATGTTATAATCGGATTATAGGGACCTTAAAACGTGCTTATCCACTAAAATCTGGATATGCGAATTTTAGCATGATTCCAATACCTCTCTTAGCGAAAGGTAAAAATAATCAGTAATTTACTTCTTTCGATGCCACGACTGTTATAAATAGTGAAACCTATAAAACTTATGCCCATATTCATAAACACTCGTAAAGTTTCAAAACGGTTCGTTATAATTTTTGACAAATAGAATCAAACTTGACAAATAAAATTTCGATTTTTCTTTCAATGTCGACTGTTTTTATTGGATAAAAATTATAACGAACCGTTTAAAATTTTTACGAATGTTTATGAATACGAGCATAAGTATTAAATACGTAATATTGTTTGTTTTTTATGTAATTTCAATATCTTTCGTAATTGTTTTGAGCAAATGGCAAAATATACAAAACATAAATATGCCGCCATTTTTCCCAATTGGCGGGAGGTTCCCGTGCTCCGATATCCGGAAGTTTTTGATATTTTATGTTATTCACCGCATTTCGTGGATAGGATTCCGTTTAAAAGCTTTTCTCATAATTACTTTGAGGTAAAATCATAAATTTCCTGGACTATAAAACGTCTTTAGAATGAAAATAAAACAATGAACAATAATTAATATATGTATAGTAGTTAAATAATAATAATAATAATAATAATAATAATAATAATAATAATGAATAATAAAAAGTAATTTGTAAAAATTTTTTAAAAAAAAATAACAAAATATGATCTTAATAAAGTATTAGGGAAATTTTCAAAAAATTGCTCTGTTTGAAGCGCTGTAGCTCGCTATCTATTGGTTATAGAAAAAAATGTATTAGATGAAAGTTGTAGAGAATTCAACAAATTCAAAAATAACTATTTTTGCCCTAATGCAAATAAGTAAAGAGATATTTACAAAAAACAGCTTTTTTGCGTCTTTTTTTCCAAGTTGGCGGTGCTTCCCGAAGGCCCCCGAGGGGGAAAACTTGCATTTTTTATTAGGACCCCTAAATATGTAATATGTATATCTAAAAATCACAAATACCCGATCTTTTGTGGAATAAACCCTTATTTTTCTACCTAATGATTGGACTAATATCGGTAATAATGATGATATATATTTTATCTGGAATATTCCTAGAAACCATTTAATAATTCGCACTCTTTATCAACTGCGTTTCAACGAATGGCCCAGAAAATTCAACTCTTCCTGTAGCTTAAATTGATGCAAATTACTCTCTTATTAGAATAGGAAATGAACAGAAGAGATGACATAAATGATGTAATTATGACTGTTGACTTGTTTAGAAACAAATAATAATTCGGGAATACGCTGGAAACGTAACAAAGAAAAAAATAAAAATAATTTTATTCAATTTTGACGTTTTAAACTGTCATTATTAACTCCTTAGAGTATAGAATAGGACTAGAGAGAGCGTAAAGTACAGATGTGGACAGAGTTTTTGTCGCCATGAGACGGAAGGGGAATCTCGTGGCCGCCATCTTGGGACGATCAATGTTATAATGTATTTAAGCGCGCTTTCTTCAGTTTTGTTACAAAAATACAATAACGTAACAGAAATTGAAGCTATTTGTAATTAGCAAGCTTTAATTCAGTAAGAAATGTATTAAAATTAATTAAATTTAAATTTGAAAGAACCAAAAAATTGTAAAAATCTTCAATTTGAAGTGTATTGCGATTAAACTTTAATAAAATATTTTTTATAGTAATTAAACTGTTCGAATTTTATGACAATTGTAATGATTGAGATAGAAATTTACAAAAACTAGGTACCAAATAGGCAAATAATTTGAGGCTAGAAATTTCATATAAAAATATGTATTTATGATGTTTACAATACAAATAAATACGAAGTACAAACATATTTATTACAAAAAATAAGTTAATATTTTTACATGAAATATGTAAAAAAATACAATAAATTATATGAACTAAACATTAATAATATGTATGTATAAGTAAAATAATACTTACTTGTGAATTGTCATCGCTTTTTCCTTTTCTTTTTCTTGTTTTAAAGTTTTTACGGACATTCGGTTATTACAACCGAAGGAACAAGTCGTTGATATGTAATTACAAACGTTTCACATTCAAATAACACAAATTAAAATCGATTATTAACGTAAAATAATCAAATAACCAGAGAACGCTTATATACACTTGATCTTCCCAAGATGGCCGCCGTACAAACACAAGCTTACCCCGCATGACATCAGCTTTGAGTGTTTAGGCGCCCTCTATGTGTATATATATTTTATAACTCTATGATTAACTCCATAGCAACAATTATAAGTAACACTTTTTTCACAAGTGAATTAAAAAATTTTAAATCACTCTCACATTTTTTTAATTCACCCTGCAACAAATAATACATTTAAAATAACATCAGACACGAAATTAACACTTACCATAGCATTTATCAGACATTATCAGCCATTTTCATTATTTTTCACGGCACAAATGACAGACAATAAAAATCTTTTTAAATAGATGATTTGACATCTATCATCGACAATTGTCATGCACAGTCTACTAACTGATCAGTTTTTTGTTTTGTCAAAATTAAATATTATAATGGTTTTTATTAGTATTTCGCCAAAATTGAATAAAATATTGTACAAACCATGTGAGCTAAGAATGTTTATTCGTGAGCTAATTTCTTCTCATGAATAAACATTACCTTAGCTCACTTGGTGTGTAAATATCTATTAAAAATCATAAAATTTCTACATGATGAATTCAATTCAAAACATTTAGAATGCACCAGCGCTTTACCGTGCACGTTTAAAGGATTTAAATTAAAGTATACAGTTTTATTTGAAAAAGTGTATATATTATCAAAAATGATATAAAACAAAACAAAATATACAACATTATCTAGTTAAATGTACGTTTAAAAACGATACAAGTCAATATTAAAAATCTTATTCAAAATGGCAGTCAATAACATAAATGTATTGTTTTTCTAAAGACTAGATTTATATGTACTACAAAAGTGAAAAATAATCGTAATAATTCTTTCAATATAAGTTGATAATACAAATATAAATTAAACTTAAATTAAACTTTCTGATTAAGTTTTAATTCGGAAAACTTTTGCCCCAAAATTTTCATGACTTCTCCATGTTTTAGGTTGTCATGTTTAACCAAATTATAATTTTCTTTCACATATAATGCAAAAGAAGATGGTGCACTTTTCCCTTTTGCTGGAGTTTGTTGCTTTTCGCCGTGTTTATTAACTTTATTAATAAATATTTCGAATTTTCCGAAGCAATATCCGCAACGTTTACGTTCTATGTCCAAAGATTTGGAATGGCGTCCAATACTGAAATAAATTGATCACAACACAAAACACATAATTTAGAATAATATTATACAAAACAAAATGGTATAGAGATATTTAAAAATATGATAAAAAAGTAACAAAAAATTGATGAAAATTAAATAGCCAACCCAGTTATAGGGAACAATTTAAATTTAATTAAATATTTAATCTAAATTTAAGAAAACTGGCATCACATTTATTTTCTTAAAATAAAATTTGTTTAATAATTTGTATGTTCCCCTCTTCGATTCTGTAAAAAGCAAAGAGGATCATTGCTCCAGTGTACATTGCCCGTATCTCCCAGCCCATTTTGCTCGAGCTTCTCAGTTCCCTTTTTTTAATGGTGGACACCGTAGTGGACGTCGAGAGTGTACCCCGGACTCGTGAAGCCATTTCTTATAGTTTGAGGGGTGACACATTTTGGGCATGTAACAATGGGAAAACGAGCTCAAGCGTTGTAACTGTAGGATTCGTTTAAAAGCAGAAAGCGATCTTGTGCGTGAGTCATAACGCGCTGGGCCCCTGTGCTGTTGCCTTGGAGCACCTGTGAACCTATAGCGTCTCCATAATCGAGAATAGGGGTTTCCACCATTATCAAAATAATGAAAAATAACACTAGTACACTAAAATATATTACAATACATTCATGAAAACACAACTAAATGTTTAAATATGTTTTCATTTTTTTTTTTTTTTTAAATGCATGAAAACATTTTACTACGTTTGAAACGCTACCAAATTTGTGACGTAAAGGCCCGGGACGGTTTTAAAGTTTAGTAGTAATAGATGCAGCACATTCAAATTGTAACATTACATTTAAAAGTATTTGAGGTGAATAGTTATTTTAAACTAATTAAAATTGTAAATACAATTATTATTGTTTACCTTATCGTATATTAGTGAAGCATTTTCTATATTTTATAGACTTTTGTATCTCGTCCATCTATTGAGCGTTAGCAGAAAATCGGCGGGAGCGTACGCAATCATTGTGGCGGTAAAAATTAGCCGTTTAAACGAGATTTGAAAAATTCTGTTTTCAAACTTTTTTTACCTGTTATAATAAAAATGTTTTCTTTATTCTAATATACATATAACTTTTCATGAAGAATAACAAAAAAATTGAAAATTAGTGGAAGCCCTTAATGGCGCTCTGGCTCGTACCCAATTCTTCAGCAATCTCAACTTGACGGCGACCTGCTTGCAGTATACCTACAGCCCGATTCATTGCTTCCAAACACAAATGTCGCTGTGTATCTTCTTACATATTGTTTAAATTTCAAAGAATTAAAAAAAAATTACAAAACATCCACTTAACGGAATATATAGAACACATTGAAATTAACGAGCATAATTCCTTTTCCCCGGTAAACAAAGACAAACCCTTTTCGTTCATGCAATAATGAAGTAATAATATACATGAAACATAAATGAATTATTATTTCTAATGTATGAAGCCAACAAGTGAATAAAAATTACATTTTTTAAATATCCCTATACCATTTTTTTTATCTATATTTACCTATATCCGCATTCGGTGCATTTATATGTGTATTTCGTGTTTATCTGATAATCATGGCATCTTTTTATTGGTGGTAGTTCGGGAAATACTTTCATTGCTTTATGGGCCCTGAAAATAATTACATATTTTATGTTATATAATGAAAAACAAATTTACAGATTTTAAATGCGACAAATTATTAAAATTTAAATGACTAAAGAAGGAAATGAAGGACCAAACGTTGATTAATTGTTTAGGATTTTAGGGTGTAGAGAAAAGGCTTCAATGGTCCACGTATGGTAATTTTTATTTACATAGGGAAGTTTCAGACTTTCAGCAAGCCCATCTTCAGCTATGTAATAATTAAAAACAATACTTGTGAATTAAGTTATATAAAAACATTTTTAAAACATGTTAAACAATTGAATTAGTTAGACACAATGGTCATTATTATTTGCGCTGAAAAAAAATTAATTTCAATTCGGAACGAACGGTCCTATAAAAATTTCTTGACTCATACCGCTCAACAGGGTAACAAATCGAGCAAAAAGAAAATAACGTCATATAATAAATAACCGTTTACTATTTTACTACCGGGTAAAAGTAGTGAGAATGGGGTCATACCACATTTTCCAATTTATTTTATTTTTTTCTGAAAGTACATTTAAAACTACATACATGATATATATTTTATGTCACAAACGTTTCTAGTTTTACAGAAATAATTTTTGAAAATGTATAAACAATTTCAAGTGACGTCACAATTTTGGGACGTTACAGTCTCTCCCGTGCTGTGTGTAAAACAAACTCAGAATGTTTAAAAAGAAAATTACGAATGAAAAGGTGGTAAACATTGAATATTATGTTTATTTAATATAATAATTTTATTCATGCCAATATATGGCTTTGAAAATATATTATAAACTGGGATTTAGTCCAGTCAATGGAGATCAAAAAAGACCTTTGCCTTGCAAAAGGTGGGGAAAAACAATTTTAACATATGTTGTTTGGGTCGAGACAGGGATGAAAAATTCAAATTTGTGACCTTAGGGAGGCTCGGCGTGAGCCGCCATCTTGGATCAAAGGTGCAAAAAATGAGTTTTTTTCTATTATCTCGGAAACAGTGGCCCGTGTCCAAATTTTATAAGAATACAAAATTAAAGCTCGGAACTTTTTGTACAAAAAGGGTTCGTCCATTTTTTACCTAGGATGAACTCTCAAAGAGTTATGTTCAAAAATAGGTAACCAGAACAACAATTTATGAAAGAAAATTTAATCACACAAAATATGCAGAATATTAAGTTTTTAATACTTAGTCTAATAGATTTTGTTATTTGCAACAGTTTACATTTCTCGTGGCATCAAAAGAAGTAAATTATCGATGATTTTTAAATAATTTTTGTCAACTCTTTTCCACAAATTCATCAACCACTCTGACCCGGTTAAAGATACGGTACCCCGGTTTAAAATTTTAATTCAGCTTGGAATTCTCCTTCATGTCATGTTAAACGATTTTTGTTCCGATGAGCGGTTAACGAATTATTAACAATTTAAACTTGTATGAAATTTCACTAAAATTTCAAACATCTGCAAATCGGCTTAGTTTTCATTTTTTTTTCTGAAATTTGGACACGATTAAAGATAAACATTATTGTGCATTTAATACCTGTCCCAAGGCCACAAATTTGAATTTTTCATCCCCGTCTCGACCTAAACAACATATGTTAAAATCGTTTTTTTCCCACCTTTTGTAGGGTAAAAACCTCTATTGACTGGACTAAATTAAATATTCACAATTTTTGTTAATTGCAAGTCAACCACGAGGCGTAATAATATTTTTGTAGGCCATTTTTATTTCTTTATGCTCTACGCTTATCTCCACCGTATTTAAAATAAGACGCGCCAGTCCGCCAGTAGAAAAGACCATTCTGCGTAGTTCGCTTAGTTTGTTAGTTTCTGCGTGTCATCTATTTGACACGTTTGAGTGCGTTCCAAAACTGACGTCATATTTTTAATGCTTTACTAGCGAGAAATGCTAGCACCGATTATTTCGCTAGCTTGATCTGCTAAGTGCTCCTGGATACCAATTTGAAAATGTCTTCTATATGGACAATTAGTTCAGAGTAATTCTCAACACATACACACACATCACCTTTATTTCGGTTTAGGTTATTCAAAATTGTTGAAATTACTATTTTTGAACTACATATTTATTGCATTTTCTCTTATTTCCAAAACAATTTTTGATTCCAAGTTGGATGAATCATTTAAAAATTCACAAAGTATCATCTTAATCTGATCATCCATTTTAAAAATAAAGTACACTGGACAGCACAATCACAAAAGAACAAATATCAAATATTTGACTACATATTCGCGCCAAAGTTGCCGTTTAGTCAACGTTTTGCTAACTTCCCCACTCCACTGAACGCACCTTCCCTGGCGAATATCTAAATTTGACCGAAGGAAATACAATGGTAAAATTTTCATATTAATATAATTTTTGCCCTTTTTATTTTAGAACAAAAGTGTAAATACAAAAAAATGTTCAGAATTAAAAACTGCATCTAATAAATCTAAAATTTTTGTTTACGTGCGTTTCGTTCGCAAAACAAGCAATAGTCATAAGGCATTCTGTAAACGTACGAATCCAAAGGAAACACATTTTTTATACTGTTATTTCTATTGAGGTAATTTTACCACAATTTTACAATGAGATTTTTAAAAAATGCGACTTGTCCAAAATATGACTTCCATATTTTGATAGTTTTGTATTGTGTATAGTGAATTTTATGTGACTGTATACGTTAATACATTGTATCAAACAGGGCGTTTCTTAACGAAGTGTTAACAGTGCTTTTGTAGGTTTATAAGAACACCGAAATAGAAAAAGTACATAAAAGTTGTATTTTTTATCTATTTGCAGACTGTCATGAGAAAAAGAACAAAAATATTAGAGAGAGAGAGAGAGAGTTAAAAGGTATAGTTGTACTACTATCATCGATCTTTAAACTAATAGATGCAGCGTACGAGCAAAACGCTTGTCCCGTCATAACGGTGCAGGCACAGTATCTCTATCCTTCAACAGTACGGAAGTTAAGAAAACGCGGCAAAATAAAAAATTTGATTTGTCTCTAACTCCCTAAGAGTATAGATTTAATTTTTTATGCATAATTAGTTTCATTATATATTTTTAATACAATATATTATATACATAATATATTATAGGGGCCAACTAATAATTAATAAGAATTTAATATGAAATGACACAGCTGAACCGCGTACGTACTGCTCACTGTGCGAAATACACCGTTTCTCCATTATTTTGTCGCATACATACCTCACAACACATATGCGTATATATTGTCAGAAATAATTGTAAATGTTCTCCAAAAAAAGTAAATAATACACAAACAGTCACGAAACGTCAAATGTAGCTTTTGACAACTATTTAGTGATAGAGAGCGATGTATAGATGTTTACATATGGCTGAAAAAGATGTAGAAAGAATACGAACGCATGCGCAATATACTTTCACTGAGAACTTCCGTACTATTGAAGGACAGAATATATATCTCTATCCTTTCATGTTGGAGCAATATTCTAACAATAAATGAATAGGAGACACTTGGTCCATTAGTTTAAAGGTCGATGACTACTATACTCGCCGTCAAATGATTATGGACTGATGTTCAATTTTTTCCCTTCTCCGCACCCTGTCCCTTGCCCAGCGGTGTTGCCACTTCTTCATAGCTTAACATTTTCAACATTGCTCCTAAATTGGCAACAGTGTAGAAATCTCCAGTCCATAATTATTTGACGGCAAGTATAGTGGTCGATGTTACAGTTCCAGGTTCCGGTTTAAATACTGGTGTAGCTAAACTAAGCCACTACCAGATATTATAGTAGAAAGTTTTACTTAACTTTAGACTGCATGCTTTTCTTTTATTTTTATTGTGAATGTATATTTCGCATCGCATAACTGATAATCATATCATACATGTTATTATTTTTACCTTCCGTTACCTTTAGGTAAAGAAGGTATTGTCTTTGGTAAAAAAATTCGGTGATGTTCTTAACGAATAAGCACGTTTTAGATTCCCTAGAATACGATTTTACTAGTTTTACGATGATGTGTGTGTGTGACAAAAATATCACATGTCAGTTATCATATAAACTCTACAGAAATGAGTGATGTTTAACCCATGTTTTGTTGTAATTTTTAATAATCAGGTCTTGTATATTCTTAAAGCTAAAAATATTTATTATTGACAAAGTTTGATTCCACGAATTTAAATTATTTATTTAATACATGTAAAAACGGTCGCCTCTCAAGCGCCATCTATTATTTTCTTACGTGAAGTGAAGTATAGAATCTTTTCCAAGGAACTTTTGGTATGGGATTTGTACATAGAAATGACGGAAGGTAAAGTGCTGCCTACATCAGATTTTTTTTATAAATCTATTCTGTGATTGCAAACAACAATGACACATAAGTTTGGAATCTGAGTTTAAGACAACTGGCAGCTCAAGTTTAAGCTACGGCATTTATACTACAATACCCAGTTTCACCAACAAGGCTTAAATTTTAAGTAAGTTTAAACAAAATGTAAATCAAAATTTTGACTGCAACATATTATAATTCATTTAACATTTCATTTCGATGCAATATTGTCTATTTAAGCCAAGTTTATTATTTAAGTTACGTTGGTGCAATCAACCATAATACAGATATTTTTTTATTAAGTCAAGCTTAAACCTTTAACCGAGTTTAAACTATAATAGAACTGTAAAACCAGGTCTGAACGTTCACATAACAGACATGACAAATTTAACAAAAATAACTGCAATTTAGTTTTTGAGGAATATAATGACTATTCTAAACAAATTCGCAACGAAAGCTGCCACTCATGTATAATTTTATGTTAATCAACAAAAATAGACACGTTTTTGTCAGTTTTTTTTTTTTTTTTTACAGATTTACAGATCTATAAGACTTACAGATTATTTGTTCAGAATTGGCCTATAAGATATTTTCAACAAATAAATGAAAATATTGATCAATTTAATGTGTCTTCAGATAAAAAGGCAAAAATTTATTATGAAAATGTCCTGGAAAATATACAGGATGAGTCACCGAAATCTCGCTTATCGTTAGAAATACAGCAAAAATTAATTTACCGAATTTACTCGACTACACAAGGGGCACAAGGTAAAATTATTTTTACATATACAGGGTGTTGCATTACAGTTGGGCGAAAATTGTTTGTCTATTCTTAAATGGAACACCCTATATATTTTTATATATTTTGAATTGTATTACATTCCTCTATACGAACATATAAAATTTGTTTTAGTATTCCTCGGCGTTGCCAAGTTATTCCGTTTTTTCTTTAAAAAAAGATCTAAAACACGCACTGCTTTATAAAGGCATACTGAAGTTATTTTAATAGTAAAAATTAAGATTTTTTTTTCTGTACAACTATAAACTATACTCTATGTTTTCGTATACTTTCTTTACAACATATTATTATACAGGGTATTAAATAAAGCGAATCAAATTTAATGAATTTCAAATGGCTATAACTCGTCATTTTCAAATGGAACACCATATACTTTATTATTCAGTTGTGTTCCTTTTTGTATTCTCTTTAAATGTTATTAAGGGTATATTATGCCTAAAACCAATAATTTCGGAGATTTTCACCATTTTTCTCTAAATGTATGTGTTTGCATTAAAAATTAAATCAAGTATTCCATAAAAATTGTGTTTTTAATAAGAAACAATTGCAATAATGACAGTTGCATTAGTATCCGTAAATAAATTGAAATTAAAAAAATCGTGATCGTCCCTATATCTTTCAATAGCCCATTCACAAAATTTTTGGCGATTTCTAAAATCACGTTCGTCTATTTCTTGCACCATTTGGATATGATATGGATGAAATTTATTTTATCGAATAATTCTTGTGACTGTAGACTGACTTACATCTAATTCACGGCTGATTTTTCGCGTGCTTGTATGGGGATCTTCGACAACACTTGCGAGTACAATAAACTCCGTATCTTCATTTCTGTCCCGTTCTCTTTTTTCGTATTGAACATGACCAGTTCTTTCAAACCTTTCTCTCAGTGTTTCAAAACAACGCCGGTTTGGATGTCTTATTCCCGGAAACCGTTGTGCATAAATTCTAGATGCAAGCAGAGGATTTCTTTCCGCTTCTCCAAGTACACCATATTCGTAAGTTCTTCTTGCGAAAGATTCATATTAATAAATAAATTTTACTTAATCGCAATAATATTAATAATAACCAGTTTTATTTATTGGTTACTGGTAATACAACTGTCATTATTGCAATTGTTTCTTATTAAAAACACAATTTTTATGGAATACTTGATTTAATTTTTAATGCAAACACATACATTTAGAGAAAAAAGGTGAAAATCTCCGAAACTATTGGTTTTAGGCATAGTATACCCTTAATAACATTTAAAGAGAATACAAAAAGGAACACAACTGAATAATAAAATATAGGTGTTCCATTTGAAAATGACGAGTTATGGCCATTTGAAATTCATTAAATTTGATTCGCTTTATTTAACACCCTGTATAATAATATGTAAAAGAAAGTATACGAAAACATAGAGTATAGTTTATAGTTGTAGAGAAAAAAAATCTTAATTTTTACTATTAAAATAACTTCAGTATGCCTTTATAAAGAAGTGCGTGTTTTAGATCTTTTTTTTAGAGAAAAAACGGAATAACTTGGCAACGCCGCGGAATACTAAAACAAATTTTATATGTTCGTATAGAGGAATGTAATACAATTCAAAATATATAGGATGTTCCATTTAAGAATAGACAAACAATTTTCGCCCAGCTGTAATGCAACATCCTGTATATGTGAAAATAATTTTACGTTGTGCCCCTTGTGTAGTCGAGTAAATTCGGTAAATTAATTTTTGCTGTATATCTAACGATAAGCGAGATATCAAAGAAGGCCATTTCGGTGACTCATCTGTATATCAATAATTTAATATCATTATTAGTTAGCATAAACTAACAAATTTTACCAGTTTTCAATTTTGATTTCTATTGGTTGTAGTTGAAGGACCAAGTTCAAATCATTTATATATGAAGGAGGGCCTTAATGATCCCAGAACAATTTTTATTAAAAAATTCGTTTATTTAGGACGTTTCGAGCCCAAGTGGCCCATCATCAGCTTTAACATGGTAAATAAATTAAGTAAACATTTTTATAATAATAACGGCAATATAAAATAAAAGTGATCCCTGTGGTGCACTCTCCACACCAACTATGAGTGCCCGTGAGGTGACGCCTGGTAAGCGCCCACACGGTAAAATATATCGTCATCATTACCGATGTCTACATGTGATGTAGATACTGACACACCCAGTAATGGGTAATATGCCGTGATGATATATTTATTTATTTTATTTTATATTGACGTTATTATTATAAAAATGTTTACTTAATTTATTTACCATGTTGAAGCTGAGGATGGGCCACTTGGGCTCGAAACGTCCTAAATAAACGAATTTTTTTTATAAAAATTGTTCTGGGATCATTAAGGCCTTCCTTCATATATAAATAATTTTGATTTCTGTCAGCTTTGGTTGAATTTACGAAAACGTCTTTATTATAATCTCCATACACTGAAAGAAGTTATTCCATCAATGTAACTTAAAATGTGAACTTACCACGACTTCCAGTACGATCCATGCCCATCAGCAATATTATTAACAAGCCAAGTAGCTGCATGGCACATTTCATGGACCAAAGTATCGCGGAGCCTATCAGCAGTATCTAAAATCTTGGTTGCCAACGCAATTCTGCAAGATCTCGTGATTGTTCCATCCCTGCGAGTTATTCTTCTATTGTAACAAAATCCAGCAGTTCCCCTCATTCTGTCGTTCCACTGAATTGGAGTGTCCTCCGGAATAGCATTCCCGAAAATGTGCTTATTGTACAAATTAAATAATTTCTTGGCAAGTGCAGATTTTTCAGTCTTAAAATTCGCTTTAAAAAATTGAGCTTCTGGATGGCACTTCCATGGAGGAGTGCCACCGGAAAGTGATTTTAAAAACGAATATTTTTCAGAATCAACGTTGTATTTAGAGATTTTAACGGCATTTTCTGTGAAATTAGTGTTAATGTTAGATTTCATTTTTTCAGTCTTATTTTTTGATTCATTAGGGGAGTTAGCGTTCTTTTTTGTTTTACAAGTCAACGACTTTGCTTTTTTGGCTAATTTCTTTCTTACTTTAGTTCCTAAACTATCATTATCACTTTCACTAAAATTAATTTCATTCGATGACCGTGATGTATTAATACTACTTTTGGAAGTATATTTCTTGATTTTCTTTGAA
Source organism: Ophonus ardosiacus (assembly GCA_943142095.1). NCBI lineage: Eukaryota > Metazoa > Arthropoda > Insecta > Coleoptera > Carabidae > Ophonus > Ophonus ardosiacus. Next base: position 22,840,966 of record OW964829.1, on the reverse strand, counting down.
TTAATTTTACCAACACTAGTAGGTGGTGTCATGTTATAATTAATATCACTTTCGCCTTCGCTATCGCTGAAGCTTAATTTTCTCCCTGAGTCGCTCAAGATACCGGTACTTTTACAAGAATCTGCACTTGTAGATAGCTCACTATCCGAATCGCACACTTCTTTAAGTCGTTGAGCCCATAGTGTCTTCGGTTCCATTCTTTGAGAAGTGTTTTTCGGTTTTCGTTCTGTTTTCGGCATTTGAATAGGAGAACGTTTTTTCTGTTTTCTCGGTTCAGATCTCGATAGCACTAAATCTTTATTTGCTCTCCAACTTGTACCATATAAGTCGTCTAATAAATGTTCTGCATATGTATTTTGCTCAGTTTCGCTGTCTTCAACGATATCTATATCTGGAAAAATTATTATATTTAAATTTTAATAAAAATTATCTGCGGTAGTTACCTGAAGTATTCATGCCCAAATCTTCTGAACTGCTGTTTAAACTCTGTAATTTGTATACTTCTTTAGTTGGTAAATGTTCTTTTTCTGTTTTGGATATTATTTCTACAACTTGCCAACTACCTGACGCTTGATTTTCATCTACAGATTTATTTTTATTAGAAATATTTATTTTTTCATCATCACTTTCACTAAATGAATGATGTTTGAAAGAAAATATTTCTGAATAACCATCCAATTTTTCATTATCTGATAACCAAGTATCTATATCAATAAATTTTGGCTGAACATTTATGTATGGTTTAACATCATCTTTAGAGTCAGAATTCTCTGATTCACTTGTCGAGGAAATAATAATTGGAGCCTTTACAACTTTAACTTTACTGGGAGACAGTTTATCACCAATGGCACTGTCGTCCAAAAGAATAATACTGCTATCGCGAACGTGGTGAGAATGTGGAGCTTTATCAAATATAGCAGATCGTCGAATATTAGATTTCAAAGAAAGTTTGTGTGGAGCTAAATAAGTAAATGAAGATTAATAAAATTAGGTTAAAATATTAAATTACTGACTTACATTTCTTACACTTCTTGCCAGATTTTGCTACTTTGAACTTTGGAGACATAGTACTGAGCAACTCGAACGAGTTCTCCAGATCAATCATATTTACTAATTGTAAAAACGAGTAAAAACATTTATTAACTTGTTACCGGCGTCTGGACTACGTACGACCATAAATCATAAACATCAGTTATTCATTTGTAATACTTTGATGAGTATGTACATATATACTTATCTCAATCTCAACAATGAATTATTGCAAATATATTAGATGAAAAATATCATGTATATTAACCGATAAATGTCAACTCAAATGTCAAAAACGGTTATCTAAACACACAGATCCCAGAATCTGCTGCACATGCGTATTAGCGCATTAGCATTGTACACTGGTGGCCGGTTGCATTGAAAGAAAAAAGAAATAAAATGTGAAATGAAATGAATAATGAATTATAATATATTGCTGTCAAAATTTCGATTTGCATTTTTTCATTTAAGGCTAGCTTAGCTTCAAATTTAAGCCTTGTTGGTGCAAGCGTGCAAGTATAACTATAAAAGTACAAAGTACAATACGCCGCCTTAAATTTGGGAATTGGGATACATGATTCATCGCTTCTAAGGTCTGAAGTTCTGAACAACACATTATTATTTAGAAATTGAGATATACAATGCATGCATGTCCCAGAGAGAATGGTCGCGTTCAACACGGTCACAGCGCTGCCAGCGTAAAGTGACAGCGCTGCACACATCGCTGGCTGTAACGTTGAACGGACATATAGTAACCATAGCAACCAAACGACAACAAGTCCAAATTATCATCTTCATCATAATTTTGGTTAATTTGTGTGCTATACATTATTTGTCAAAGTAAGTACTTAAATACATTATTTATTATAACTATTGCTATTAATTAATGTATTTTTTTATTAATTAATGTAACTTTTTCAGAATGGATATTCAAGATATCATAAACGATCTTGAAGATATGGGGAATATGAATTTTAATATCATTGGGATAGCAGTAAATGAACTGGCAGGTAAAAATATATATTTTAAATTTATTTAAACTTACAAAACAATGTACAAATATTTAAAAATTACGTTCAGGTACATAGTTTTAGTATATAGGTCGAGTAATCTCTTAATTATATTTAAAATGCACACATTTTAGAAAATCATGTACTACAAAATGAGGTGGGTGGTAATATACATCACCGAAATGAAAATTATTATGAGGAAACGATTTTAAATTATTCTCCAGATGATTTTTATGATCACTTTAGAATGAGCAGAGGAACATTCCAGGTAAGAAAAGTATTAATATATTAAATCTTTAGCATCCGCAGAATTACTTCAGTGTATATAGTTACTGGTGATAACAATAGCTAAATATATAATGTATACCTATACAATAAATACAATCAAAACTATACACATCTCTTATATTATACCTAAAAGACCTTATATGCGGACACAATTACTTATAGTTTAATGATTATTAATTTTTTTCTCAATGCAGTTACTCCTTGAAAAGTTGGGAAGAAATATTCGAGTAGAATCTACTATCCCATTAGAAAAAAAATTACTTTTTACCATTTGGGTACTTGCCAAACAAGAATCGTTTTTAGCAACGGGCGATAGATTCAATTTAGCGAAAAGCAGTGCTCATTTCGTATTCTACAATAGAAATAATTACCATTCGGTAATTCTACAAGGAACCTGTGACAATAATATGTTATTTACTGACATATTCGTTGGATGCCCGGGTAATTAATATTATACGCGTAATTTCCAATAATTTATTTTATTGTCCATCCTACTTATGTTTAAATGTTTAACATTAATCCAGGTCGAATGCATGACGCTAGAGTATACCAAGTTAGCCCACTATATGAACGCCTAGCTAACAACTTAAATCCACTACTCCCTGCTACTCAGCATCTTCTTGGAGATGCGGCTTACTCTCTATCCATGTTCCTTATGAAACCTTATCGAGATAATGGCCATCTTAATGATATGCAAATATTATTTAATACCCGACTGAGTCGCGCAAGGTCGACAATTGAAAGATCCTTCGGACAGTTAAAAGGAAAATTTAGAAAATTAAAATATTTGGACATGGCACGTGATGACAAGATACCAGTTGTGGTCACAGCTGCTTGTGTTATCCATAATTTTATTCTTTTACATGAAAAGGGTGTAGTCATTAATGTTGAAGAAGATTTTGAGCATGATGATGTTCAAAATAATGATGACGACAATCGAGGAGGCAATGCTGCGGAAGAAAAACGGAACAATATAGCCCGACATCTGCAATAAAACAAAAAAATTAATACATATATTCTACATCTAAGAAATAAAACAATCATTTTGTTAAATAAAATGTTTAATTATCTTTTTTTTGCAATTTTAGAGCTTCTTCTAAAAGTTTAATTCGCTTTAAATTTATTTCATTTGCCAATTTCATTTCAGCATGTATATCTTTCAATATATTAATTTTTTCTCGTTCAATATCTAAAAACTTTTTCTTGAACGCATTAGCGTCTGTAGTTCTTTTTCTTTTTTTGAGATATTGGTTGGGAAGGTTGGATATGGGTTCCAATGGTTGGTTCCTGGTTGGGCATTATGTTAGGATCAGGATAAGGATTTGATGGACACTTGAAAAAGAGAATTAATCAAAATAATACAGAGATATAAATATTATTAAAATAGTTACCTCAATAGGATTACAGGTAGATAAGGTAGGAGGGAGATTAATAGTTTTGTCATCTTCTAATAAATTATTTAAAAAATCAAAAAACTCCCAAGTAATTGTACCCCTACCCGTAGATTTTTTATTTAATTTTAAGTTTTTAAAAGTTCCTTTTAAATTTCTTATTTTTCTATCTAAAATTTCGTTTGTAACTATATAATTGTGTGTTAAAAATTCTCTTCTAATTTCATCCCATAACTCTTTTTTTCTAATTTTGGGATCACGGAACTTGGAATAATAAATTTCATATTGGGATAAAAGTAATTGTGTAGATTTATTATCCCAAACGAAGGAATCCTCTGGAACGTATTTACGAAAACTTATTTAATTATTACTCTATAAATCCAATTTAGTATAAATTAACTTGTTTGTAAATATAGGAAGTATTTACAACCAATTATTAACTTTGAGTTTTGATTTTTATAATTAATAATGAAAGAAAATATTACTAAATTTTCACTGTAATTGAATACAACATAAATATTCAATTTCTCAAATTTAGCAATACCACAGCTGTTCTAAATACCTTTTCCTTGATCTGGGATTGATTGGGTCTGGGTTTCGGGAGGGTTTTCGATTATTAAATCGGTATCGGTACTATTATTAACTAAAATCAGTAGCCATATTATTTTATGAAGTCAAGGAATCTAGAATTAGTAGAATTTTATTAAAAACATACCTTGAATGCCAATCACTAGCCTCCCAAAATATTTGGCAGCATATTCTGCATCTAAATATAAAATTGATTATGAATTTATTATAATATAGTGAATATGAGTACTACATTCTTACCATTTTGTATACGCTGGTGATTTTCGGGTGAATCTGTCACCACAATTTCGTAATTAATATAATTATAGGTTATGCTTACGGATGCCATTTTAATTAATTTTGACGTCTAACTGACAGCGCTGTCGGTATCCAGCATAGATAGATTCCGCTGGGCCCAGTGACCTCTATATACAGAATGGACCGGCGACTCCTATCTCTTTACAACGGCGCGAGCTGTATCCACTCAACTGTCATGGTTGGGTAGCTATCTCTTTCTAACAGTGAGAAGTACGCATGCGTCAGCTAGTACCAGTACGACGAATTAACGATGAACATGAAGAAGAAAGCTTAAATACATTTTCGCATATCTGCTTGGTCCAACTATACACGAAAGTTAGAGAGAGATAGACACCCAACCAGTAAGGCGGGTGGTATTCTCGGTGGATACACGCAAGTTATTCAAGCCGCCGGTCCATTTTGTATACAGTGTGTCCCATTTAGAAGTGCCACCATTGGGATCTCGAGAACTATAAGAGATATGATGTCGGTTAAATGGAACTTTTTGTGAGCGTTTGGGAGGCCATCTCAGATGTGCTTTTGTTTTTCCAAAAATTCTCATAGGGCACTAGATAATGACGAAAAACTGAATATTGTTGGTTTTTTCTTTTTCAAATAACTTCTAAACTATTGGTAATTGAGAAAAACGTTTCAAATATAAAAGATAGATATTTTTATTAACTAACCAGTGGCGTACGAAATAAATTTTTATATCCGTAAATTTTCGAGATATAACACAAACTTATATTTTTTTAAATGGAACCCATATCTTATTTTAGTCTCAAAAAAATAACTATTTTTTTCTCTTTTCATTGATGTAAGGGTTATTATGTTTTATATTTGTTTTGCTCCTAAAATTCAGTTTTTTTCTTTATTTTTGTGAATTTTCTTATTATTTCTCAAAAAAAAATGTTATTTTTATTAATTATATTGTATTTGATCGATGTAATTTATTTTATGCCATTATTACTTAATATTTTTATTCTAGATTCATAATTACAAATTACTCTATAATGTGCCAAGGGCGACCTGATACAAAATATTATAAAACTTAATTTGATACGAGTTTTGAGCAAATTTTTCTAACGAAATAAATTATTTAAATACAAAGAGTATTTCTAAATAGAAATCTACCAATATTTTCTAAATAATTGTAAATTTAATATAAAATAAGGAAAAAAATAATAATTTTGAAGGCAAAACAAATATAAAACATAATAACCCTTACAACATTGAAAAGAGAAAAAAATAGTTAATTTTTTGAGACTAAAATCAGATATGGGTTCCATTTAAAAAAATATAAGTTTGTATTATATCTCGAAAATTTACGGATATAAAAATTTGTTTCGTACGCCACTGGTTAGTTAATAAAAATATCTATCTTTTATATTTGAAACGTTTTTCTCAATTACCAATAGTTTAGAAGTTATTTGAAAAAGAAAAAATCAACAATAATCAGTTTTTCGTCATTATCTAGTGCCCTATGAGAATTTTTGGAAAAACAAAAGCACATCTGAGATGGCCTCCCAAACGCTCACAAAAAGTTCCATTTAACCGACATCGTATCTCTTATAGTTCTCGAGATCCCAATGGTGGCATTTCTAAATGGGACACACTGTATAGAGGTCACTGGCTGGGCCGCTGCAACAGCGATGTGAAACAGCGCTGGAAGTAGCATACCGTTCAATGCAAAAAGCGCTGGCAGCGATGCCAGCGCTGTGCCGCGTTGAACGCGCCCAATGAATGGATGCATTGCACAGTAATTGCCCTATGACGTCATATTAAGTCTGTCATCTAGCGATATTTTTGTAAAGCTTTGTAGAGATGATGCTCTGTTGCCACATAATAGATCTATAATTAAATCAGATTGTATTAATTAAAAATTATTCTAATGTCAAAACAAATAAATTATTGCAATTTTGAATTTAAATATAATATATCCAATAAAGAAAAATGAATTTTGTATCAAAATTAAGTTTTAAACAATAGTAAAATTTAATGATAAACGCAACTGGCAACAAGGGATTAACTGTCATGTAATGAACGTGCTTAGTTTTGTTGAAATATTTTAAGTACAAAAAAATATCTCAAAAATATGGAACAAATAGAAGTAAAATGTGTTAAGGAACACAATTTATTTCGAAAATATTGTTCCGTAGCTTCTTGTAATGAGTTATGCCAATTATTATCGGATCATAGATTTCCGAAGAACCCAGAAATGAGAAAAAAGTTGTTAATATTATTAAAAATTAATACAGAAGTAAAGTAATTCGCATTTGTCTGCTGTAAACATTTTAAGGAATCTGATTTCATACCAAGCTTTTTGAATTTAAAACTGACATCTATTTCATTTTATCATCTCTATGCGCAGAAAAACAACTGCGCATTGAAAACATCTCATTTTTTACTATCTCTCTCACTTTGTGCAATGCATCCATTGTCTGACCAAGCGATATGTGCCCCTGACCTCGACTTGGCAGGCGTGGTCTACGGTGGCGTTATCATTTACAGTACATTCGGAGACAGAAGTTTTCTATATAAATTTTAGCGGTTTATTTGTTAGCTACTGTATGAAATGGATTTAGTTAAAACACAAATGAAATACATAAACATTTCTTCAAATGTCATTTATTATATACATAATATACCTTCTCCATAATTCATTTATTAGTACGCCTGCCGCCGCCAATACACTTCCACTTTTATTCTGTATGTACTTACGCGTTCGCGGCAAAATTCTCAAATGTTATTGGTGGAGTATTTACGTCAGCGCGTGCCTTCCGGAGCAAGGCACATATCTCTTGGCTAGACAATAAAAACACATAAAAGTTAAGATTGAGAGCCATCTACAGCCATGTGTAACTACCTAAAATATGATAACTAGATATCTGTAAATAACTCTGGCTGCTGGGCTGCTAGCACAAGCCTTGTTTTAACTAAACCGCTTTTTTAAGAAATGTCAAATTTCATTATTTAATAATAAAAATAAATAATACCAAATTTATCAAAATATGATTTAAAGCAGAACATAGTTTGTATTCATACAAATATTTTTTTAAAAAATCGTTCTTTAAACATAAAAGGGTGAAATTAAATATTGAAATTTGAATTTGACATTTCTTAAAACAGCGTTTTACTCACGGAGTATAATATAACTACTATAAGAGGAGTTGCAACGAAGTAGCCGAAAGCAGCACACTTTCTTATCGCCGAGCGATGATAGAGACAGAAGATCAGAGGCCTACGCACGGCTGGCGACAGTGGCGGGTTTACGCATAGGCACAGTAGGCACGTGCCTACGGCGGCAAATTTTCGGGGGCGGCATTTTTTTAAATCAGAAATGTATAATTTTGTAAAAAAAAAAATGCCGATCAAAAGACGCGACGAAAACATTTATATCGATGATCTCTGAAACAAATTTATATAAAGTAAAGCTTTTTTGTATGTATATTATTATTACTCCGGTCAATTTGTAATTATCGTCTGTTTTTCTATAATACTTAAGTAATGGAATATGCGCTCTATTTTCAACAAATGTCCAAGTAATTGAACTCATGTTTCAGACTTTATTTTGAGATCCTCGTTATTATTATGCTATCGATCATTATAATACATTTATTAAAATTGCCTGGATTGTAGAATAACCACTTGAAATTCTATTTTATTATGCTTTCTTTTAGTTAAAGTAATAAAAAAATGCAAAATTAAAACGCGGAAGCATGTATTTATGTTTTTTTTTTTGCAAAAATAAAGTCAGACTTTACCTATTCTAAAGATTATATTTGTGAAAATTATGACTTCTTCGATTGTAAATTTTCAAAAAATAGTTTAATATGACGGAAACCTAACGCATAAAACTCAATTTGACGAAATTCGGGTATATAATGTAATGTAAATAAATGTTATCTATGTTCGAGTGATTGAATGCATTTCGTGTCAAAACGATTACTAGTTTTTAGGCTGTGTAACGATATCCTAAATCACAGAACACAATTCGACATAACTCGGATAGTTATATTCATTTTATAGGAAATTATCCGTACCTTTTTTCAGAAAAAATGCCAAAATCACTATAAATATTGCTTTCCGCGTCATAATTTTTGTGTTTATAATACTTTTGCAACTATATGTAACCATCAAAATAAAATTCTTGAGGGTTGGGTATTCCAGACTTAAAATTACCTATTTAAGCCCCTATTATATTTTAACAAAAATAAAACATACGAAAAGTTTAAACATTAAAAAAGATATATTTCAACATTTTTGATATTCAAATATCTGTATTATCTTTGGTTAATATTTGAAAATTACATTATTGATCTGTTAGAAATATATTTTAAAATTATAAAAAAGCGGCAATTTTCTGGGTGCCTATGGGCGGCAAAATTGTTAATCCGCCCCTGGCTGGCGATCATATAATTTATATGAAATCATGGATAATATTTCTCAAATAAAAAGTCTTTCAGTCTATATTTTATTGATTTTTAATTAAAGGACAATATATAAATTAATTTTAAGACTTTAATAGTTCAGTTACATTCCTAGAGTAAGATATTTATTTTTTAAAAATATTGACGTTTCTATCTCTGTGTGTAATTTTTGTCTTGTACAAAAAATCGTAGCAATTCTAAAATATACATTTTAATTGAATGAGAGTTTCTATAGCATATTTATACTCGTAACCATATACATACTCCATTTCACGGAAGAAAATAGTAACGAGAAGATAGTGAAGTGATTACAAAATCGGTTTAAAAATAGCTTGACAGACAAGGAAAGTAAAATATAAGGTTGTAATAACAGTAATATTTTAAAAATTAATAATCAAGTAATTTATTTTTTTTACGGAATTCTTTGCTTTTAGATTATAAGTTTATTTTTATTTGATAGAAATATTGTCCCATTGTCATATAAAAAAAAATTATGAATTATGAAAGCAAATATTTCAGAACTATGTTCTGTACAAATAAAAGAAAACTGATCATTTTACAAAACAGTTGAGACTGTTTCTTCTATAATGGGGTCATACCAGGGATTTGTTAACTACTGGATGGAGCAAGTGTATATCGATATATGTATTTCTTGTGTACCCGGCTAGATTAAGAGAGAACACAGGAAGTGTGAGTGAGAAAACTATAGATAATTCCACTTTAGACAAGTGAATTTGATATTCATATCTGTCATATTCACATCTGTCAAATTCACGTCAAAAATTATTTGTGTTTAAGTATATTTGATCATGAAACGTGAAATAAGTACGAATACATCTAATGCAACGCTAAATTAGAACACCAATAAGAATATAAGTCGTTTATTTGTCAAATTATTTTTTTGAAGAAATCATAATTTTAATCATAACTTACTAATAAAACGACACAGCACCGTTCATCACATATTTTGATACACAATTTTCAACACAACACCTTCGAACCATTCTCATATATTCAAATAATTTTATTTCAATAATGATATCAAGAATAACCTAAAATCTGTCAAATCTGTCAAACAAAAAATTTGACAAGTAACGGAAACAAAGACAACAAATCGGAATTATGTATGACTATCTCTGTCGATCTGGCCGGGTACATGGTAAAGATTCACTCGCTCCATCCAGTAGTTAACAAATCCCTGGGTCATACCAAAAAAAAAATATATTGATTTTTTTTATATAATTAAAAAAATTACATAATTTTATACATATATACATGAAAAATATGTAATATTCTTATACTTTTCATTCATGATTTTGTTTCTAAACATTTTGAGTCTCATTTTGTGACGTCATGGTTTTGTACACACATACAATGATAGTCACGCACACATGTACTCGTACAACGTACTGTACATGAATGTCAGCGCAGCGCGATGTCACATTTTTCGAACATAACCAACATTTTCAAAGTAAATATCTTTGCAACAAGTTGTTTTTGTTTAAATGTAAGTACACATAACGAAATTTACTAATAAATACAAATTATGTGTGATTTAGATATTACCATGGTTGTATAATATTGTTCTGTGCCGTCTTGCGAGAACATCTCGTTGAGAAGCAAAAATAAAGTTTTTGTTCGTATTCCTAAACCTTGAGATTAATTTCCAAAATTAAATTATTTAATATACAATAAAAACAAAAGCACCAGTACAAAATAACTTGCTGTCACGTTTGCTTTCAAATCAAATAACATAAACGTCAAACGTAGTTCCATTTTTATTTGATAGGAGGGACTACGGTCACGGTCGCAAAACCATGACGTCATTGGAAATTTAATATAAACTTTAAAAAATTATTCCTGTAAAACTAGAAACTTATGTGACATAAAATATATATTTCTGTAAGTGGTTTTAAGTATACTTTCAGAAAAAAAATAAATTGGAAAATGTGGTATGACCCCATTACAACTTTTCGTTTTTGAGCATTAATATTCTTATTTTTATTTGTTAAATTAATGCCTTGGCATACATTTAATATTTCTAATTCTTCTAAAATTTGATAAAACTATTTTGTTTACCTTATTAAATATTATATTATCCGTAAATAAAAATTTTTACATCTAAAGATTTCGTAATTAAAAATTGTTTTTCAATTACTGGAACTTCTTATTAGAAAATATTAATTTTAAATATCCTAGGCATGGTTTGCCATTATTTATTGTTTTGCTCAAGGACCAAAGTTTGTTAGGCAGTGTGATTACATTTTCATTTTTCAAAATTAAATTAAAAAGTGAAGGAGACGTCGTTGGAGCTTCCAAATTTGTTTCTAAAAAATATAGATATCATGATTTTTTTGTATTGACCGATGATTTAAAATGTTTTAATTCATGTGTCGTGAAAATACAGAGTCAATTTAATTCATTCATATAAATGTTATTTCATTTCTAAGATACTTGAATTTTTACGTTTGTTTAGGGACTAACAACAATCATATAAATTGAATAAACATAAAATTAAACTAATGTTAAAATGAAGGTTGTAGCTTTGTTCGATGACATGTACTAGGCCGCCCTAGTGTTAACTTTCTTGCACTAACATGTTTTATGAGAAACGGGCAGCTTCTGGCAGGCTGTTCGATGACAAAAATTTTAAGAACTAGTGCTCACTTTTCTGACCTGACTCGCGAGGTAGTGTAGAAAGTGCAGACTAGGAGTGGGGGTAGCTAAATGTTGTTCGGTAGATATTTTAATTCTATCCTTTCTACACATCTGTTTATTTAACCTAAAATTTTGTTTTGCTATATAAAGAATTAATTAATATATCTGTCTCTGAATCTGATGAAGAATCAAGTGATGATTGATCTTCGTCAGAATCGTTTATTAGTTCACTATGCTCTTTAAAACAGACATTTCTGCAGTCACTTTTTTGCAGCTTTATGATATGACTGTTTATAAACAACCTAACCTTTTACACCTGGCTATGCTTGGCTTGATTACTCACACCTGAGCAAACTTACCCAAATATACAGTAGTGTGTTTTATGAAACCACAAGAATTAGACTGTACTAGTGTACACTACACTGCACTGCACTATTCTGCTCTACACTTCAAGCACTTCTCATCGAACAGAGCTTGTGTGTTGACTATTGATTTAAGATGTTTGTTTAAAAAATTTGTAATTATATTATCAACAAACATTTTAATTCAACAATCAGTTTAAATCTTTCTTTTTAATGAGAGTTTATTTTTCGATATATTAATTTGTATGACTGTTTTAAAATGTGGGAATAAATGCTAAAACGGCATTCTATACTGACCGGTAGTATTTATTCAATATTTTAGTCACAAAAAACATCTGAATTTGTTACTTTAGTCAACGCTTAATCACCCTTGTTTAAGAGTAAATACTACCGGTCTGTGTCTTTGCGAGGTATTTTTCGTATCCAGATTTTTAATGTCCCTTCATCTTTAGGAGCACCAAAAATCTAAACTTTTTCTTTGCACGTCGCGTAGCCACTATTACTGTTCGGCAACGCTCAACGGCCCCCGATCTTCCATCTCTCTCACCGCCTTTTCTTTCTATCATGATAAAATTGTGAGACACAGCTAGGATAGGGAAACTCCACTGCGACAGGCGTGGTTTTAGTTAAGACAAGGCTTGTGCTATCAGCCACAGTTATTTACAGATATCTAGTTATCATATTTTAGTTAGTTACACATATTGATAGATGGCTGTAGATGGCTCTCAATCTCAACTTTTATGTGTTTTTAATCCAGTGAACTCTATATTACTGTACGTAGGATAGAGTTCACTGTTTTAATCCATTCTCTCTGGGACAGTTTTCGTTTCTATGGTCTATGCATGCATTGTATCATGGAGGTAGAATACATAAAGGAGAGAGCATGATGTTATATTTTGGGCCAGGGGAATGAAGCCTAGTGGGGACGGACCACGCCTGTGCAACGCAGTAGAGTTTCCCTATCCTAGCTGTGTCTCACATTTTTATCATGATAGAAAGAGAAGGCGGTGAGAGAGATGGAAGATCAGGGGCCGTTGAGCGTATCGATGTACCTTTACATTCCCTTCGCTGTAAGGTTCAGTTTTCACGTTTGTGAAGAGTTTTGTATTGAAATTTAATGTTTTTGTCAGATGTTTTTTGTGACTAAAATGTTGAGTAAATACTACCGGTCAGAGTGTTTTAAATACAAACTTAGTGTGCGCCAAACATTTTAAAGGTGAAGAAATTTTGAAAGAATGGACTGACGGCTTCAATCATGGTTGTACATTTAATAATATTTTTTACATTAATAAAATAAGTAAGAAATAAAGTGAGAAGTAAAACGAATAATTTTAAATTCCACACAAAATATTTCAGTTGAAGAAAGGTGCTTATCCTACCATATTTCCAAACTGTCCAAATTATTTGAATGTTAATACCCCTAAAAAGAGACGTTAAATACTTAAACATGATACAATATTCAAAAAACGTAAGATAACCGACACCATGCTCGTTAACAGTAATATCGATGACGATAATAATCAATCTTTATTAACAGGTATTCGAGTACATCATAGTAAATGTGGTCGTATTGAAATGATATCTATATTTTTTAGAAACAAATTTGGAAGCTCCAACGACGTCTCCTTCACTTTTTAATTTAATTTTGAAAAATGAAAATGTAATCACACTGCCTAACGAACTTTGATCCTTGAGCGAAGCAACAAATAATGGCAAACCATGCCTAGGATATTTAAAATTAATATTTTCTAATAAGAAGTTCCAGTAATTGAAAAACAATTTTTAATTACGAAATCTTTAGATGTAAAAATTTTTATTTACGGTTAATATAATATTTAATAAGGTACACAAAATAGTTTTATCAAATGACATTTCTAAAATTTTAGAAGAATTAGAAATATTAAATGTATGCAAGGCATTAATTTGAAAAATAAAATTATGAATATTAATGCTCTATTAGTTTTTTTTTATTTGTACAGAACATAGTTCTGAAATATTTGCTTTCATAATGGGAGATTACGGCTCAATCGAATTAAAGGAAAATAGTAAAAAAATACGAATGTACTCGTATATGCTGAGTAACGAATATTAATAAAAAAATGAAATGGTATAATTGAGATATTTCGGAAATAAAGGGTTTTTTTGTTATAACGCTTCGACACTAATATGAAAATATTTTGATTGGCGACCGAGAAACCGCCTATACATGCATTACAAATAACGTGTTAGGAGGTGGGATTACTACCAATGGAAGTTAAGAAATTCAAATTCGAAAGGAGGGGCTAACATTCCTGTACTACAGTTTCCAAACAGTTTTTATTTTAACATAAATTTCTTGCATTAAACTTAATAATTTAAATGCACCTGTAATTATAAAGTATGTATACTTATACAGTGTTACAATATTCATTTATTTTTATGTAAATATAACTTAAAATAGCATATATTTCAAGAACATTTAGGTCCATGATGAAAACAGTTTGATATAAAAACACATAAATGTGACGTCACGTCAATCTTTTCAAAATTCGGGAGACCATAACTCGCTTATTAATAGGAATTTTTTCACCGGATTTTCATCAATAGTCTTAGTTTTCCTAATATTTTCAGATGAAATTATAAAAAAAAATCTGTTGTGGCCAGCACAAGACCTTCCGTCAATTCGCTATATTTCGTACAAATCCCATACCAAAAGATCCTTGAAACAGATATATAATATCATGTAAAATGGAACACGAACACATACTATTTTTTACAAATTCCATACCAAAAGTTCATTTGAAAAGGTTCTACAAATCCAATAAAATTATCACATAAACACACACTAAGTAAAATGCACTTGACACATCCTTCATTTCTTCTTCAACTTTCCCCTATTTTATTAGGGGTCGCTGTTTCATCTTCTCTTCCACTCATTCCTGTTCAATGGATCTTCTTCACACATTCCTTTCTTTCTCAAGTCTTCTGCAATACAGTCTTTCCATCTTCCCTTTGGCCTTTCTCTGGATGTCACTTGCGAGGAACGCTATGACATACCAATTTTAGATCCTTTACTTTCTATATTTGGTTTTGCACTTGCAACTGACATCTGTCAATTAAAATTTTATGAATATACCTATCAGTTGTTTAGATGATAAATAACAAAGCTGACTAATTTTTGAAAATTAATTTCTTTATAACGCTTTAAATCTACATCTATTGAATATGAAGGAAAATGTATAATTAAACCGTATAGAGAAGAGTATTATCTTTAATATGTATAATAACAAAAAGTCAAAAAATAATATTTAACTGCGTTTTTTTAAGAAAAACTGTTAAAAACTTCAAATTTGGGTACTTCCGGTGGATCAATTATAACCAAAATCTAATCAACTCTTCATATGGTCGTACAGAAGAGGAATACGAAAGAATTATAATTTTTAGAATTGTAGTATTGGAGTTATCGTCGGAGAAAAATTTGTCACACACGGACACACACACACACGGACACACACACGCACACACGGACACACACACACACACACACACACGGACACACACACACACACACGGACACACACACACACACACATACAGACATCATCTTAAAAATGGTATATTCGTATTGTAGGGACCCTAAATCGTGCTTATTCATTAAAAACTCACCACCGAATTTTTTGACCAAAGACAATACCTTCCTTACCTAAAGGTGACGGAAGGTAAAAAATGGTGTAATCCCCCATTCGTGAATTTTTTTATATGACAATGGGAGCAATATTTCCATCAAATAAAAATAAACTTATAATCTAAGAGCAAAGAATTCCGTAAAAAAGCTAAATTACTTGATTATTAATTTTTAAAATATTACTGTTATTACAACCTTATATTTAACTTTCCTTGTCTGTCAAGCTATTTTTAAACCGATTTTGTAATCACTTCACTATCTTCCCGTTTCTATTTTCTTCCGTGAAATGAAGTATATGGTTACGAGTGTAAATGGTAAATATACTATAGAAACTCTCATTCAATTAAAATGTATATTTTAGAATCGCGATGAGAGATCGAACCGTCAATATTATTAAAAAGTAAATATCTTACTCTAGGAATGTAACTGAACTATTAGTCTTAAAATTAATTTATATATTGTCCTTTATATAAAAATCAATAAAATATAGACAAAGTCTTTTTATTTGAGAAATATTATACATGATTTCATATAAACTATATGATCGCCAGCCGTGCGTAGGCCTCTGATCTTCTGTCTCTCTCATCGCTCGGCGATAAGAAAGTGTGCCGCTTTCCGCAGCTTCGTTGCAACTCCTCTTATAGTAGTTATATTATACTCCGTGGGACGGACGAACACAGTTGTTGGACCGTTCTAGAGAGGGGATAAGCGCAGCAATTTTTAAACAAAATAGCTCGCGGACACTCACGTGACGAAGCGAATTAGCCAATCAGAACCTGGGGAGAAACTGTCAGATTGAAGGACGGGGAGCTGAAGTTTGTTTTGGTTTATAGCGTATTATGCGCTTTGTTTTCATAGTTTGGCAAAAAAATATAAAATAACTCAATACGCACTAAAAACTTCAATATGAAAACTGCCAAACTATGAAAACAAAACTCTTAACCTCTGAACACGCTACCAAAACAAACTTCAGGGTTGCGTTCCAAAACTCTACTAAAGAGTACGAAATTATTCAAAATCGTTCCAAAACTAATAACCTTACTCTCAGAGGGGGCTTGACATTAATGTTGTAATTATAAGTAGTTTTGTTAATTTTTTAAAATTTAATTTAAATTTTTTACTCCAACAAAATTCATTCTTCCAAAACACACTACACTCTTAAATTACGGTACTCTTGAATTTGGAAAGCTGGCTAATTCGCTTCGTCACATAAGTGTCCGCAAGCTATTGCTTTATTCGTTCAATTAAATAAAATAAATAAATAAATAAATATAAATATATCATCACGGCATATTACCCATTTCTGGGTGTGCCAGTATCTACAACACATGTAGACATCGGTAATGATGACGATATATTTTACCGTGTGGGCGCTTACCAGGCGTCACCTCACGGGCACTCATAGCTGGTGTGGAGAGTGCATCACAGGGGTCACTTTTGTGCCATTTAAAATTGGAAATATTTGGCGCCTGTCGGGATCGAACCCGGTTCCCCCAGGTTCGCGACCAGACATTCAGGCACGCGGCCAATTAAAATTTTATAAAACTTTAAATACTGAAAGAAATGTGTTGTACATGTATTATTTATTGAAATATATTAATGTGTTTTTATATACATTTTACTTATTGAATTTACTTAATTAAATTTTGTAAGATTCAAAAAGCTCGTGTTTTAATCAAATATTTTTATTTAATTAATAAAATGTATTGAAATGCACTCTAAAACGATACAATACAAACGTGAACAAGTTAAACAATATGCTTTGAAAAGATTCTTGCACCTACAGACATCTATTGAGAATAAAATTAATTTTTTCTCTGCTGCCAGTCTCTGCGTAAGATCGGCGAATCTGTTAGTTATGTGATCAGGGGTAATACATATGACGAAAAGGCTCTAAAAGAGATGTATACCTTTTTAATCCATTAATTATGGGAGGTTTACTACGTGAATTTTAGTGTCAGAATGGGATGATATATGGATGCAAATAGTTCTTAAAATGTTTGGAATGCGGAATGGCATGTGAAGAATGTTGAATGGAATGTGTAATTTGACAAGAGTCTGTATCTATGTATTTTAAATATTATTAGAATGTGGCATTTATAATAAATGTCAGAAATGAGAATGTTGCACGCGCCACCTACAAATTAAAAGTACTGCAGCAAAATTTTCCAAAAACAGCGTCTCCTATATTTGTTCCCTAGAAATGAATACTTATTGTATAGAGTTTCCAAAAAAGATTATTTGGGTTTTAGTGGGGCTCAGTTTGCTTAATAATTAATCTACACTTTTGTTGGCAATATAAACATTATACTTTGATCATCGTTGTACATAATATACATTATATACATTACATACATTAGGTACATACAGTGCGGGACACCAATCTTGACCTGAGGGGTAAAGGAAAGAAATACTCATATCGTGATATTCCATAGACACAGTTAAATAATAATTAATACAGTAACTTTGTGCTTCTTACTAATTTTTGTACGCTTATGATCCGAGTGTAAACAAGCATAGGCTCCAACTTTTAATATTCATAGTGGGTGCTCACTTAAATTTTATTATATATATATATATATATATATATATATATATATATATATATATATATAAGATTATTATTTTGGTTTCATCGGAATTCAATGAAATCAGTAAACCAAATTGCGTTGCTCTATAAAAAAGTTTTATTCGCTATTATTTACAAATTCAAATTAAACTATTTCTAATTCTTACCTATAAAAAGAAACGACAATTAAAGTTTATAATTTACAATACGAATTCCTTATTTTCAACTTAACTTTATAAATCTTTCACTAATTATCGTTTGACACTTGCGGCCAATCCCATTTGTTTCTTCACTAGCTTTTTCGTGTTCATAGGTTACTATCTAATGCAATAAAGAACGGGAAATTCAATTAAGGAAAACACATTTTCCTTACATATATATATATAGGTATATATATATATATATATATATATATATATATATATATATATATATATACAGGGTGGAAACATGGTTGTTTTAAAAGTTACTATAGATAAGAAAAATTGGTCAGATAGTGTTCCTGTTTCTAGTACTTTTAATAAGCTAATTAAACATGGTAAAAATTTAAATTTTCATATTACTGTTATTGTACTTTTTTTAAATAGCACAAAGCCAACTTTCATATTTTTACACAAATTTATAGAAAATATAAAATTTTTGTTCCCATAATAAATTTTGTCTAGATAACAAAATTGTAACTAAAGAAAGATTTAGTATTGAAAATAATGTACAAAAAAGAAAAATATAGTAACACTTACCACCAAATTCACCAACCGTGAATGAAGTCTTGATTCTCTGATCAACACTGATCTGTGAATCAAGTTCTGGGTTACCTTGGAGATCAACAGTTTTAACAAAGCAACAGTGTCAAATTTTGTTGATCAGAGAATCAAATTTGATTCAGGGATGGTGAATTCGGCCGTTAAAAGTACAGAATAAATATTATTATCAAACGACAAAAATTGTTCAAGATTGCAGCGAAACAGCACAACTGTTAATAATTTTTTCAAATTTAGGAGGAAAGGCCCTTGTACTTTTTTAATACAAAAATTGTTTTCGATCAATTAGGGTAAAATTACACAGGTGAACCATTTAAAAAGTACAAAAGTAATTTCTACGAATTTTTTTTCCACATTTACAAGATCTAATTACCTAGTATATTAAAATACTAAAAACTCTCTCTGAACATTTTTTCTGTATCTATAATATAGAATAGGTACAATATAACAAACGTTGATATAATTTGACAAATATTTAAAGTTTAAATTTATTGTTTTCATTTTAATTAACGGTTATGTTTAATGCTAAACTACTACGTAAATAATAAATAAATAATTTATTCATATTAATTGTTTGGAGTGGGCATCTGAGACAATACGCACTAGCGGCAGCGACACTTTGAGTATTATCGGCTGGCGAGCTAGTTTCAATACGCAATAAGCACAATCCGAAAAAGGTTATTTTTCAATCGCCAAAGATTAAATTTTAGTTCTATATACTTATTTTTCTAAATAAGATATTTTTTAATACAATAATATAAAATAACGGAATTTTTAACAATTTAATTTTAAAAAGAAAATATAGTCTTTTGAGAGTTTATTTTAATATTTCTAAATTTATAGAAACTTTGAGGATTATAAAATTTACTCTTTTAAAGAAAGTTCTGTTGTCTTTTATATTAATTTACAAATCTTTAAAAGAATGATTTTTATTTCTTTAAATTATTTTAGAAATACTGTTTTAAAAGGAATATTTCTAATCTTATGAAGTTTTGATATTTTTCATATTTTAATCAAATTTGAGGAAAAAAAATATCCTGTGCAGACAAAAAATATTTAATATTTAGAAAAATTAAAAAATAAAGTGATAATATACTCCCACGGATTAATTTATGTTGCATATCAGATTGAAATTATTTTCAATCTCTATTTGATTATTAATTATAATCTTCTGTTTTGAGAGTGTACGAATAATAATTATAATCTATTAGAATAAAATTTGTACAACAATATATACAATTCCTCATCAAATAATTAACAATAAAATCCATTCTGTCCCAGTGTTACTGTGATAGATGTAAAACAGTTCTCTATTTTATCTTCCGGCTATACCGTAGGAAAGGGAGGTAATGTTTTCAGTTCAAAAATTCAATAATGAGTCCACGATAAATCTTATATAAAACTTTAAATAATTTCTATTATCCGCATTTAAGCTTTCTGCATTAATATAAAAAGTTGATTACATTTTGGGTAAAATTGGATAACTGGACGTGTTAATTTACTTGAAGGCTAATAACAGATTTTAATGAAAAACTATATTAAAATATAACCCAAAACTTTTCAATTTTATTATTTAAAACTTTCATATCAAGGTGAACAACATATTAGATTTGGTTAAAATTGATACACCGGAAGTGATACTTTACTTGAAGCTCTGAACAGATGTTCGTGAAAGTATAATTCAAAACAAATTTAGTATTTAAGACTTTTGTGTTAATGACAACGACATATTAGATTTCATCTAAAATTGATAAACTGGAAATGGTACTTTACTTGAAGCTCTGAACAGATTTCCTTGAAAAAATATATTAAAATATAATCCAAAACTTCTCAAATTTGGTATTTAAAACTCATATATAATTTGAAACAACATAATAGATTTTGACTATATTTGATATACCCAAAGTGGCACTTAATTTGGAGCTCTTAAGCAATTTTCGAGGAAAAACAAAATATAATCCAAAATTTAGTATTACAGACTTTTCTATTTATTAGATTTTGTTTACAAACGATTAACCGGAAGTGATACTTTACGCAAAGCTCATTCCTATTTTAAACATTGAATTGGCGGAAGGTTATGTGTTGGCCATATCAGTTTTTTTATCTGTGTACCCAAGGAGCACAAATTAGTTTGTTATTAGTTCTATTAACTTTAAAAAAACTTTTCTTAAAACTTTTTAACTTGCATTAAACCTTTTATGCAATGATAATTTACTGATTCTAACGTTTATACGACGTTAATGCCAGGCTAATTAACTAATTTACAACGTTTTTTTAACTACTATAGAACTTTCTATTATCACTTAAGTAACACTTACATGCAATAGTTGCATATGTATTTTGCATGGACTATAATATGTTGGTTTCATTAAAGCTAATTGATAAGAGATATATTCACTAATAAAACTATAATATGGGTTACTATTCAAACTACAATACAGATTTCTCAGCAAACTATTTTCTACCGTAAATTCATATTTTATCATATCACGAGTCCTATAAGTAGTCTAAGCATGAATATGTTGTATAATTATATGTACCAAGACTTGTAATGTCTTCTGCTACTTTTTAAATCTAAGATCATCTTTATAAAGATCATATTTTTTACATATCTGTTGAACTCATTTTATAAACAAATTTATTTTTACTGTGAAATATTATATTATACTTGGAAAAAAATCAAGGGACATTATAATATCCTAAAATAAATAAAAGAAAATTTATTAAATTTTAATGAAAAATTGATTTTTGTATTTTTTTTTAAATCATTCGATATTATAATAAATAAAGTATATTATAATAAACCATATAGGAGAATAATTACTTGTAGAATATTAAATTAAAAACACAATAAAATTAATTTATACTAAATTTCACAAAATGGCTTCTAAAACAGTTTCTGTTTAAATGCGTAAATATGGCCGTACACATTATAATTCGATATTTCAGTTTTAATAACTTCCTAAGAGCTACTTTACATCAGTTTTTTAATTTATGCATTAAGTTACTTAGAAACCATACTCCCACTTTCTTCTGTTTAGAATAAAACTGTTATTTTTGCAGTTATTTAAAAGTTTTTTTATTAAATTTATAAAACTTTTATAAAACGGTAAACTAACTAATATATGTAATATATGTAAACTTTAATGCATCTATACTAAACAATTATTTTTAAACTGTATTATAAAACTTTAAAAAATCTGTTATAAATAACTGTCAATTACGTTTCTAACACTTCCTTTAATTTTATAATATATATATATACAGTGTGTCCCATTTAGAGGTGCCACCATTGGGATCTCGAGAACTATAAGAGATACGATGTCGGTTAAATGGAACTTTTTGTGCGCCTTTGGGAGGCCATCTCAGATGTGCTTTTGTTTTTCCAAAAATTCTCATAGGGCACTAGATAATAACGAAAAACTGAATATTGTTGGTTTTTTCTTTTCCAAATAACTTCTAAACTATCAGTAATTGAGAAAAACGTTTCAAATATAAAAGATAGATATTTTTATTAACTAACCAGTGGCGTACGAAATAAATTTTTATATCCGTAAATTTTCGAGATATAACACAAACTTATATTTTTTTAAATGGAACCCATATCTGATTTCAGCCTCAAAAAAATCATTATTTTTTTCTCTTTTTAATGATGTAAGGGTTATTATGTTTTATATTTGTTTTGCTCCTAAAATTTAATTTTTCTCATTATTTTCCTGAACTTTCTTATTATTTCCCAAAAAAACATTATTATTTTTATTAATTATATTGTATTTGATCGAAATAATTTGTTTTATGCCTTTATTACTTAATATTTTTATTATAGACTCATAATTACAAATTACACTATAATGTGCCAAGGGCGACCAGATACAAAATATTATAAAAATTAGTTTGATACGAGTTTTGAACAAAATTTTCTAACGAAATAAATTATTTAAATACAAGGAGTATTTCTAAATAGAAATCTACCAATATTTACAAAATAATTGTAAATTTAATACAAAATAAGGACAAAATAATAATTTTGAAGGCAAAACAAATATAAAACATAATAACCCTTACATCATTGAAAAGAGAAAAAAATAATGATATTTTTGAGATTGAAATCAGATATGGGTTCCATTTAAAAAAATATAAGTTTGTGTTATATCTCGAAAATTTACGGATATAAAAATTTATTTCGTACGCCACTGGTTAGATAATAAAAATATCTATCTTTTATATTTCAAACATTTTTCTCAATTACTGATAGTTTAGAAGTTATTTGAAAAAGAAAAAATCAACAATATTCAGTTTTTCGTTATTATCTAGTGCCCTATGAGAATTTTTTGAAAATTAAAAGCACATATGAGATGGCCTCATAAAGGCGCACAAAAAGTTCCATTTAACCGTCATCGTATCTCTTATAGTTCTCGAGATCCCAATGGTGGCACTTCTAAATGGGACACACTGTATATATATATACAGGGTGTCTCAGGACGAGCTTACGCTATCTATATTTTAAATACTATTTAATATAATTTAACGAAATTTGGTATCTAGGGGTTATCCAACATGCCTGTTTCAACTAAAATATTTTCAAAGCAGTAGCACTTCCGGTTTGACCGGAAATTGACCTCAACTTTCTTATTTTAAATGGAATACGCTATATTTTATTTTACCATTGAATGCAGCGGAAAATTTTACATATGAAGCAATAAAAATATTTTACTCATGATCAACTACTTCCGGCGTTATTCAACTTTTTTTGATTTTTTGTCTGAAATCCGGCACATTTCCAAAACTCTGTATATCGGGAACGAGATCGAATTTTTATAATCTGAAAAAAGCCTTTTATAAAGGAGACTTTAAGCTACATTATCCATAGAAGAATCCTCGATTATTTATAAAAATGTGACGGGTACGGTACACCAAAATTTCAGTTGACAAACTTCAAAAAAGACAATTTTTTTAAATGGAACCCCCCATTTTTTATTACATAAATGTATTCTACGGCAAAAAATAAGGGTACTTTATGTAACATGTCCTATGTTGAAAGTTGATAAAATTTCAGTAAATTAGAAAAACATGTAATCTGAGTATAATTATTTTATTAATATGGATAAGTAAGCCATGGAAAAAACAAATAAATTCTAAATACAAAACTATGATTAATATAATACATATTCAAACTGTCATCCATTCATATGTAAGCACATCGTTACTTATCCGTATTAATAAAATAATTATACTCAGATTACATGTTTTTCTAATTTACTGAAATTCTATCAACTTTCAACATAAGACATGTTACATAAAGTACCCTTATTTTTTGCCGTAGAACACATTTATGTAATAAAAAATGGGGGTTCCATTTAAAAAAATTGTCTTTTTTGAAGTTTGTCAACTGAAATTTTGGTGTACCGTACCCGTCACATTTTTATAAATAATCGAGGATTCTTCTATGGATAATGTAGCTTAAAGTCTCCTTTATAAAAGGCTTTTTTCAGATTATAAAAATTCGATTTCGTTCCCGATATACAGAGTTTTGAAAATCTGCCGGATTTCAGACAAAAAATCAAAAAAAGTTGAATAACGCCGGAAGTAGTTGATCATGAGTAAAATGTTTTTATTGCTTCATATGTAAAATTTTCCGCTGCATTCAATGGTAAAATAAAATATAGCGTATTCCATTTAAAATAAGAAAGTTGAGGTCAATTTTCGGTCAAACCGGAAGTGCTACTGCTTTGAAAATATTTTAGTTGAAACAGGCATGTTGGATAACCCCTATATACCAAATTTCGTTAAATTATATTAAATAGTATTTAAAATATAGATAGCGTAAGCTCGTCCTGAGACACCCTGTATATATATATATATATATATATATATATATATATATATATATATATATAAAGGCACATTAAAATATAGTTTAAATTTAACTAAAGTTTACTTTTATAAATAATTATGAAACTGGCAGTTATAGTTCTCAAGATCCTCATTTTGGACACATACATACATATGTACATCAATGAAAAATAAATTTATAAACGAGCGTGATAAACATTCATAGGGTAATCGCTTAAAAGCAGCTGTAGACACGTGTTATATTTAATAATAATTCTTTATTGTATTTCAAAGTATCAAAGTCTTGACTTTATTACAATTGACACACACAAACAACCATGCCTTACCCGGGATTCGAACCCGGTACCCTTGGATCGTAAGTCGACTATCATTACATCACCAAGATCAGTAAAAACAGTTATATTTAAAAATAATGATATAAAACATAATTATGCAATTTATATAAAAAAAATATGAATCTTAATTAGATACTGAATTACTTATATAACTTTTAATTTAGCAATTCATTTATTCAATCTAAAAACAAATCAATATGTAAATTTTAAATTTTCAGTAAAAAATATCTGTTAACTTCTTTAAAATTACAAAAAATATACTTTCGTTCAAAATAAGATCAAAATAATGTTTGCATCTTCGAGCATATACTGACTAGAGGCCGCCTTACGGTCTTTGTTGTGATCAGAAGATACGGTGTGGAAGCCGTGGTGTATTGGGGCTGCGTGTTATCTTAATATTTGTATTACCTTTTTTACAAAGTAATGACTAGTTGCTGCTTTTGAAATATATATATATATATATGTCGCAGAGCGTAAGAAATATGAAACGTCAAGTGCCGACTATCAGCTATTGGGTCATTGTTTATTGTTTTGCTTAGTCGGCATTTGGGTGAAATCGGGAGAGAGGAAAAGGGACTCCTATGGTGGTCCGGACGGGCAGATAGAGCCGAGCGTTCATCCCGAGATTACCTACGTTTCTTAGTTTCTTATTTAATTACAATTTTGAACAATTAATAGTAATCAGTGTTAAGTGTAATCGTTAATATTATATTTTGTAGTTTTGATTATTAATGTGTTTAATTAGTGTACTTTGAAAAGTTGACATAACATGAGTCACGAGCGAAAGTAAAGTAAATATTGAAACGGCGGAGAGGCCATCCCCGACATCAGAAGTGGAATACGCATCCGCACCATCTCGTAACAATATTAACGACCAATGACGATCACTTCTTGAACTGCAAAACCGGAACTTCCTAGCATTGATACAAACAATGAAAACAGGAAACGAAAATGTTGACATAACACTACCAGAATTCAATCTCGAAAAGGTAAAAGTTGATGTACGTTTTTGGGGTAGTAGCAGCACCGCAGTGTCAACAGAAAGGCGTATAGATCTGTGCCAAATGAACGCATATTCAGACATGTTGCATCATTCTGGTGAGAATTTTCCATTTTATTATGCTTCGGGAGCAGAATGTTCTCGTATGAAAGAGTCAATATCTTTTAAATTTCATGGAAAACGATTTAATAATGTAATTACTCTAACTGGCATTGGCCAAACGAGTGTAATTATTACTTTACAAATTTTGTCTGTTGTCAAAATTGATGACGTCACCTTTAATATTTTATTTCATGTTTTGCCTGATGATTGTTTACGAAACAATATTATGATTGGACGTGAGGTTTTGAGTCAAGGCTTGGCTCTTGGCTGTGTTTATGAGTTCTCATAAGTTAAGCTTGTCTAAAGTAAATATTGTAGGCGTATGCACTTTAGAGGATTAAGCAGCTACCGACTTTGAAAATATACAAAATGATGTTTCATCAGAATTGAAACCGAAATTGCTTTCGATATTAAATAATTTCAAAAAATTATTTTATTCATGGTATATCTAGCAGTTGTGTTAACACTGATTCAATGTAATGTAAATAAGCCTTAAAGACCCAAATAAAATTGTTTGCCGACGTCCGTATAGATTGTTCCGTTGAAAAAAACATTGTCCGTGATATAATCGATGAGTTTTTACGTGCAAATATAATTCGACTCAGTTCTCCTTTTGCAAGTCCTATACTAGTTGTTCAAAAGAAAAAAAATGATGCTGATAGTATTCACCCGAATCTATTGAAGAAACTGCATTTGTTACACCTGATGGTCAGTATGAGTACTTGACTATGCCTTTTGATTTACAGAATGCGCCGTCAGTGTTTCAGCGCGCAGTCATTAAAGCGTTAGGAGAGCTTGCACATCCATTCATTTGTAGTTGTTTATATGGACGACATTCTCATCGTGGCTAGTAATATTGAAGGAGCTTTAGAGAGACTCGAAATTGTTTTAAAAAAATATTAACTGAGACTGAATTTACTTTTAATAACGATAAATGTTTATTTTTGAAACAGAAAGTAGAGGATCTCGGGTTTGAAGTTAGGGTTGGATAAATTAGGCAGAATTCAAAGAAAATAGAAGACTTACATAAAACTACGACGAAGTTGCGTCAATTTGTAGGCTTAGCTCCATATTTCCGCCAGTTTGTTTCTAAATTTTCAAAAAAATATTGCTCCGCTTTATCTTTTATTAACAACATGCACAAATTATTATGCATCTTGGTTGGGAAAAGACTCTAGGCAAAAGTTTTCGAATTTTATTGGTTTGAGAATATGACAAAATATGTTAGTAAATTAGTCGATAATTGTAGTACGTGTAAGTAAGATATCGAAATATCATTCAGGCAAAATTCAAGTTGAATTGAATCCGATACCAAAAGTAGCAATTCCATGGTATACTGTACACATCGATGCAACAGAAAAATTAAACGATAGAGGTGATAGAAAAGAGTATGTTTTTGTTCTCATTGATGCCTTTACGAAATTTATTCTTTTGTACCATACTTTGAATATAGATACTGAAAATAATATCAAAGAATTATAATTTGGTGTAGCTTTATTTGGCAACCCGACTCGTATAATTGCTGATCAAGGTCGCTGTTTTGCCAGTAAAGAGTTTCGAGAATTTTGTGATTCACACAATATCAACTTACATTTAACATTTAACTGTTCTCGTGCTAATGGGGACTTTAAAAGGTATGCTAAGTGCAATGGAATTAAGCAAAGATCGGTCCTGGCAAGGTGCAGTACCTGAAATCCAACTTGCTTTGAATTGTACAATTAATCGTACTGAAAAATTTAGTCCTTTAGAGCTAATGATTGGAAAGGATACAAGACCTTTAAATTTAATATTAACACACGATGCAGAACCGGAAGTAGATATGATTCACATTAGAAAACAAGCTACAATCAACATTGGTAAGTGTACTGAGTATGAAGGGTAAATATTTGATGAAAGCAAAGCCAAAATAAATAAATTTTCAATAGTATTAGAAATTTTGTGTTAATACAAAACGAAGACAAAGCTTGACCCAAAGTATAAAGGGCCTTACAAAGGTTTATGTACTTGAAGGTAACAGATATTACTGAAAGTTTTGAATTCTAACCGTGCATGCAAATATCCCCATGATAGAATGAGAATAATGCCTGAAGATCAGACTCCTTTTGAGGCAGAAAATGATTTGAGGCAATGTGAACAGGGGGATCCAAAAGGTAATTATGCTCATTGTTATTTGGTTTATTATATTGCCATTGTTGGTCGTAGGCGTAGCTCAGTAGAAATCGGTATCTCTTAAATGTAGACCGTGAGTGTGCGCTGCGCGACTGATTTTTGGCGTTACGTAAATTGTAGTCGCACTGGATGTAAGTGCTTATTAATTTTATCACTGGATGGAAGTGATACTGTGAATATTATCACTGGATGGAAGTGATAATGTATGTGTGAATATTATCACTGGATGGAAGTGGTAATGTGTGTGTGAATATTATCACTGGATAGAAGTGGTAATGTGTGTGTGAATATTATCACTGGATGGAAGTGATAATGTGTGTCTGTGTGTGAATATTATCACTGGATGGAACTGATAATGTGTTTTTTGTCACTGGATGGAAGTGACGATGTTTTAATTTTATCACTGGATGGAAGTGATACTGTGTATTTTGTCACTGGATGGAAGTGACGATGTTTTAATTTTGTCACTGGATGAAAGTGACGATGTTTTAATTTGTTGCTGGATGGAAGCAACAGTAAGGAAATTGTCACTGGATGGAGGTGACAAGTAACATGGATAGTTGACTATGTTATGTTATGTTTTGTTTTAGCCTGATATAATTAAAGGTCAGGTATGGCCGAGGGAAGTATAATAGCTGTAATTTGATTTATTACAGGTGCACCACACGAGGACGTGTGAGTGGTCAGAATGGCCGTGTCGCAGAGCGTAAGAAATATGAAACGTCAAGTGCCGACTATCAGCTATTGGGTCATTGTTTATTGTTTTGCTTAGTCGGCATTTGGGTGAAATCGGGAGAGAGGAAAAGGGACTCCTATGGTGGTCCGGACGGGCAGATAGAGCCGAGCGTTCATCCCGAGATTACCTACGTTTCTTAGTTTCTTATTTAATTACAATTTTGAACAATTAATAGTAATCAGTGTTAAGTGTAATCGTTAATATTATATTTTGTAGTTTTGATTATTAATGTGTTTAATTAGTGTACTTTGAAAAGTTGACATAACATGAGTCACGAGCGAAAGTAAAGTAAATATTGAAACGGCGGAGAGGCCATCCCCGACATATATATATATATATATATATATATATATATATATATATATATATATATATATATATATATATATATAACATTCATTTCCAATATATTTCAGTCTCTTTTCTCTTACGTCATTATTAGTAGGAAACCTAAAAGTTACACTTTGTTTAATATATTATTTGTAAATAAAAATCTCATTTACTTACACATAAAACGAAATATCCGTACTCTCTTTGTATTTTTCATTACAGTTTGATATACGCCGAGATATACTCACAAACTACACGCAAAAAATAAGGATAGGTTACAGTAAAATGACTAGTAGTCACATATAACACAACAAAACACTGCCCGCAATACACCATGATTTCCAGCCTCGCAAATCCCTCCTATTGCATAGCTTCCAATCACAGCATGCTATGCATTGGTATAGGGAATTACTTTTCTAGTCAATATATGCTCGAAGGTTTGCATGCAATGAAATTAATATAAAATTAGAAATTAAATTTAAATAACAAATAAATCCGTCAATTTTTTTTTATTTCATGTCAAGGTTAAGTGACATTTTCTTTATATAAATATAAGACAGGAAGAAAACCTTAATCAGTCTTCAATTTTGAAATCATTATGAAACTCTTAGTTTTGTGCTTAAGTTTGGTAGCAACATCACTTGCAGCTTTACGTAAGTATGGGCTATATAGCCAATCAAGCGGTTTACGTCATCGTTTAGTGATTTTTGTAATTTTCCATATATTTTTAAATATATTTTATTAACGGTATTTTATTGGTTTTTTATTCTTATTCTATATTTGAAACTTTAATAGTAATAATTATATTTGGAAATATTATTATTAAGTAAAATTTTGTTAATTTTTGCAAAATGACGTTTGATTATATTTGTTTATTATTGGTAATTCTGAAAATGTATATTACCTAAATATTATCAGCCCGATTCACAAAAAAGTTTAAGCTAATCCTCATTTTTGGATTAGCGAATTCTACTCTAATTTTGACAGTTTATATCTTAAAATATAGTCTAATCTATTCCTAGTATCTACCTTTATTGATAATATCATGAAAATTAAATTTTAAATACCGGAATAGAATAGAATTCACTAATCCAAAAATGAGGATTAGCTTAAACTTTTTTGTGAATCTACATTATACTTTTCAACCTGTATTGTGATTTCATTTTGTTTTTAGTCTCGTTGTTCATTGACAAAACGTCAAATGCGCTGTCATGTCAAATTCAAGAGCTTGTAGTTAATTTATTGACTATTTTGAAAATGAAAAATAGAATGGTGGGCTCTTACTTACGCGGAATTGTATTATTGAGGATTGAGGTAATATTTTGTTCTATTTGTTACTAATAATTTGAAAAATAAATCTATATGTACAGCGTGTAGCAAACGCTTACACAGAAACAGTGAGAAATTGTATGGTATTATGCAGTATTCTGTATTTTTTTTTTAAGGATCTCATATAATAGTTTGTTGCATATACCACGAGAATGAAGTATTTATAACGGCGGACGGAGTATTCTTCAGAAAATTTTAAATAAAATTGGATATTTGGATGTAAGAAGGCAACGCGCAGATCATATTTTAATCCGTTTTACAAGCTCATGTAAACTTTTTAACATATGATGTCATTGTTTCTAGTGGTATTGTATTTATGACGTAAACCGCTTGATTCGCTGGATGGCCCATATAGGGTATCGAGCCAGTCAAGCGGTTTACGTCACAAATACAGTATCACTAGAAACTATAACGTCATATCTTAAAAAGTTTACACGAGCATGTACTGCACTGTTTTTGTACACTCCGTATAGCGTTTGCCACATGCTGTACATACAGATTTAATTTTCAAATTATTACTAACAAATAGAACAAAATATTACCTCAATAATACAATTCAGTGTAAGAAATAGCCCACCATTCTATTTTTCATTTTTAAAATAAGTCAATAAATTAACTACAAGCTCTTGAATTTGACATGACAGAGCATTTGACATTTTGTCAATGAACAACGGAACAAAAAACAAATTGAAATCGCAATACGGGTTGAAAAGTATAATGTAGACATATAATATTTAGTAATATACATGTTCAGAATTACCAATATTAAAAAAATATAATCAAACGCCATTTTGCAAAAATGAACAAAATTTTACTTAATAATAATGACTGGTAGTATTTACTCTTAATCAGGGGAGATTAAGCTATGACTAAAATAAAAAATTCGCTTGTTTTCCAATCATTCCAATGTATTTTTAAATGGTAGCCATGGTGATTAGTTAGTTACGGTGACTTATGACCGTATTCACCAACATCAAATAAATCTTCGAATAGCTTATTCATTGAATAAGAGAAAAATATCGCATCGATACCATAACACAAATGAAGGTATTTATTCTAGCTGTCATATTTTGATGCGATTTTTTTCTCTTATTCAATGAATAAGCTATTCAAAGATTTATTTGATGGTGAATACGGGCATAAAATTTTGAGTAAATACTGCCGATCAATATTTCCAAATATAATTATTTCTATCGAAGGTTTCAAATTCATAATAATAATAAAAAAATGTAATGTGGACACTATATGACTTCCTTGTACGCCTGTTGTTAAACTATACATATTTTGTTAATAATTAAAATATGTATTATAACAGACCCAAACCTAAAATTGCTCGTATTTGACATAATTTGACATTAACGATAAATTTTTATTTTTTGTCCTAATCCATAGCAAACTTAATTACAAAAACCAAGTACATAATTTTTAAATTTACTTATCTCACGTATACCAAGAGCTAATTTAATCATACTTGATGCGATAGACGCAGAATTCAATTATCTAAAACTTTTATTTGAAGCCTTTACTTCTAAAATCAAAATAACACCATTTTTGTCAAGAAAAACTGATAACAGCTTCAAGTAAAATATCACTTCCGGTTAGACCATTTTAATCAAAATTTATTATGTTATTATGATATAAAAGTCTTATGTACCAAATTTGAAAAGTTTTGGATTATATTTTAATATAATTTTTCATTAAAATCTATTGTAGGATTCAAGTAAAGTATCACTTCCGGAAGTTATGTAATGATCATAAAGGGAGGAGTACAACTAGATGTTATAACAGTCCTAAAAACAAATTTTTAACTTTCTACGGATCACCGTTTTTCAGT
The DNA here is from genome assembly GCA_943142095.1 of Ophonus ardosiacus. Lineage (NCBI taxonomy): Eukaryota > Metazoa > Arthropoda > Insecta > Coleoptera > Carabidae > Ophonus > Ophonus ardosiacus. The sequence goes on along the minus strand of OW964829.1, from coordinate 22,808,252 downwards.
TATTCGAGATACGTACGTGGTACGTACGTACGTCACGACGAAATTAGTCAAAATGGATTCAGAGATGGTCAAAATGGATATTTCCGTTGAAATTGCGATTACAATACTTCCTTTACTTCGTACAAGGAAGTAAAAGTCAATAAAATATCGTTAATAGAATATATGTAAGAACATATAGAAATTTTCAAAAATCCCTAAATGATGACGTAAACCGCTTGATTGGCTGGATAGCTCATATGACTTCTTTGCCTTGATACATAAATAACTATTTTCTACAAATCTATTAAAAGAAGGCTTTTTAATGTTTATTTTTAGGGCTAAAATTTTAAAAATGTCATTCTATGACACCATTGTTAAAAAGTGACAGATCAATGTTACTTTTAACACTTGACTAGTGTTAGCTACCTTGGTAATGACGAGTGGAACAAATCGACAGTTTTAACATTTTGTCGAAAAATTATTAGAAATACAAATTTAAATGAAAAAGTAGTTTGTAGAAAAAGAGTGTATGATATACGTGTTAAAAGTGATTTTATTTTGTTCGAAGGTTTGGACCACTCCGCTTCGCGTCGTGTTCCAAACTCTCTTCCCGCAACTTTTATTAATGTTAATATTAAAATGTCACTTTTAACATATATCATAATAACTATTGTTGGGTTTCCTTGGGTTTTTATAACAACAGCAAATTGAAGAACGAATAAAGCTAGCAAATTTTTGGCTGTGTCATTTATTTTGAAATTTAGTTTGTAATCCTTCTTTGGATTTAATTGAATGTTATCCTAGGCTTATTTCAATAAATTCATTCAATTGCTCAATCAGGTTTAAGTTTGTTGACTGAAAGATAATTGAGCTTATTTCTGGTATAATACAACAGCCATTCTTTTACAAGACGCAAATTATTATTCAGATTGTTGTTATGCATGGAATAATAAAACTAAGCATATTTTTTCGGCACTTTGCTTTAAATTATAGTGAATGAATCGAAGAAAGTTTTTGAAAATGAGAAGGACAAAGACAAAATAGAAAGAGTAATACGAATATATTTGAACAAAAACGTTTGAACTGAAATTAATGCTATCAGAATTATATTAGCAAATTTCGTGAAAAATAATCATTTATATTTTTAGCTCCTTATATTCCAACATGCAGCGTAGCTGAAGACAATATTGGCGGATGTTTTGTTAAAAAAGCCAACGAAGCTTTGAAAACTTTAGTATCTGGGGACAAAGAGCTTCAAACTCCCGCAGTACGGCCATCATTACAACATCCCGGTGTAGTGTATAAACTAGGCGATGAATTCATTTTCCAAATGAAGGATACGATTGTCACTGGACTAGATACTATTCAACTAACTGATGCCAAGTAAGGAAAAAAAAAAACATTTATCTGTTTATATTTAAAAAATAGGAATAAAAAATTGGGATATATATATATAAGGAAACTGGATAGTGGGTTTGACAGTCAATTTGTAGGCTTAAGCTAGTGCATAATAATCAAGTGATATAAAAAACAATGGCCGCTAGTACGAACAAGTGAATTAGGAGGGTGATTAGCGAACATTTGACTAGCATTGTTTTATCACCTACCGACTGCGTTCGAAAACGCAAGTGGTTTAATAGTTACCGTGTTCGAAAATTGTACCATATCTACCAGATCCATCTACCGGATCCATGATTTGTGGGTCAAGTAATTCAGCCGGTTAATGCGGTAAATGAAAAATCTAACCTCAAAGAAAGGTAGAGATGCCAAGCGAAGTTAGAATCGGAAGTAGGTTTCAGAAGTTAATTATGATAATACAGAAAACGAAACGAGATAACGTTTAACTACGTCTAATTTAAAATGTTTCATCTTTCAACTGCTTTTCATAGCTGTAACCTGATGAACAGCTGTTTACCAATAAATACCGGTAACAGTTCACCGGTAGAATTTTCGTAAATGCCTATAACTAGAGATGCATTCGGGCCGGGCGGGCCGGGCTTTGAGGTTTGGATCGACTCGGCCCGAAAATAAAAATTACCGGCCCGACTCGAAGATCGACTCGACAAAAAAATTAGCTTGCCCGGCTCGAAAATTGACTCGAAATCGGGCCGGGCTTCAAGCCGGGCCGGCCCGGCTCGAAATTGGGTGCATCCGGCATTCCTAATGTTGATTTTTATGTTAAGGCGAAATGTTTAACTTTTTTCGTGTCAAACTTATAAAAAACCTCTACATTCTTATAACTTCGAAAATTTCATTAACTTTTTCACAAATCTTATATAAAAAATGTAATTTACATAAGGATTTTTTTTATCTAACTTTGTTTCTGCTCAAAAATAGAACAAGAAATCATTATGGTAGGAACAAAAATCACTTTTATTTAAGTATAGGAGTAATAACAATAATAATAGCAACATCACAATATAATTATTATGCTTTAATTAATAACCTTGAATTCTTGAAGTAAAATAATACATTTTTATTTATTAATATGTGAAGTATGTTGTTATTAAATCATTTTGATCCTTTTTAATTTCATCCATTTTCATTAAAATATTAAGGAAACTGTGCATTTGATTGAACTATAAGATTTTTCGGGCCGATCCGAAAAGCTCGAATTATCGGGCCGGGCCAAAATCAAAAGTCCGACTCGCCTCGATTTTTGAAAATGATTAGCCCAATTCGGCCCGATAAAAAATATCTTCGGCCCGCCTCGATGATCGACTCGTAATCGAGGCGGGCTTCGGGCCGAGTCGGGCTAAAGCTCAAAATCGAGTGCATCTCTACCTATAACCATCCAGATCCTGACATAATAATAACGACAAAATGCTAGAAGAATTAACAACATTAATATATGCTTTAAGTGGTTTAGTAGAGACACTTAAAAAACAACAAAAGCCAGACCGAGCGAAAACTAAAGTTAAGGAAATTCTACAGACTCAAGCAATATCTTTTAAATCTTACAATGAAACTTCCAAAAATTTTGAAAGCTACTCTCGTCGATTAGAAAATTATAGAGATAGGTAACGCTAAAACTATAATGAAGCAAAAGTTATGTTTTTAATAAATTGTTTGAGTAGTAAACATTACAAATTGCGATCTAATTTAACATTGCCAGATTTACCTGCAACAAAATCATTCAAAGGTTTAATGACAAATTAAGAAATTATCTTGCGCCAAAGAAAAATGTATTAACCAAACAACATAAATTTTTCTCTAAAGTACAGAATCCAAATGAAATAATTTCTACATACATAGCAGGACTAAAAGAACGATTAAAGAACTGTGAGTTCAAAGCAGAATGTAAAAATGGCGAATGTACGAAGTCAGTAATAAACTCGCCATTACGAGCGCAGTTTATAAGAGGTTTATAAAATTCAGAAATAAGTGAAAAAATATTGCAGCAAGCTGACACCACATTTGAGAAAGCCGTCGATACTGCGTTAGCAATAGAAGCTTTTAAAATACAAAATAGAGAAGATTACCAGGGTACATCAACAAGTGAAATCAATAAAATTAATGTTCAGCCGCAGAGAAAATTAAACAAAAAATATCCAGTATTCAGCGCATAACTATACCCATTCAAATAAACTTAATAATTGTAATCGATCTACACCGAGCGCAAATAAATTTTACAAAAATATTGACTTACGAAAATTAGGTTTAAATGGATTATGTTTGCAATGTGGTTTAAAAATCATGAGCCACAAGAATGGTTACACAAGTCGGGTATTTATTGCTACTTTACGTTAAAATAAATCAAAAATTAAAAATATAGAATGCCTATGATGCAGCTGACGATGACGATTACTCAATAAATCAAGTAAATGATATTCATACAGAAACGTCATCTTCCAACCATGAACCAAAGTTAATATGTACAGTAAAAATTGGTTGTAAACCCTATAATTTTGAATGTGATACTGGAAGCCCTGTTTCCATAATATAAAGAAAAGAGTTTGAATCTCTGAAAATAAATATTCCATTAATCAAAATTATTATTTATTTCCCACAACACAGACCTCTAATTCTTGATTTTCGTCTAAATATTCGACATTATCAGCGTCCACGCGTCATAGGTCCAGTGAAGATCAAATGGTGGAAGTTAGATACACATAAAGACCATTTAATAGATGCCCTAAATACCCTTGATATTGATTCTGATCAGCCAGTAGAAGATCTTTGGAATGTTTTAACAAATCAATTTAGAGATGTCGCTGCCAGAATATTGGGGACGACTAAGCCTGGTCGTCGTTACATAGATAAGCAAGTTTGGTGGTGATGTGAAGCAGTGCAGACAGCTGTCAAGAACAAGAAGACAGCATATAAGGCTTGGTTGCAGTCTGGATTGGACGAAGATCGCCAGCGGTACAATGAGCTTAAGTTAACAGCAAAACGGGAGGTGGCCATTGCGAAGAATAAGCACTATGCAAAATTATATGAGCAACTGGATACTTCTGAAGGTGAGAACATGATCTATCATCATTGGTCCAGTCGCAAATATTAAGGACATTAACGATCAATTATTAAGGGATCCTCCTGCTGTATTAAAACGCTGGAATGAGTATTTTACTAAGCTGTGCACTGAAGAGTACCCTCAATCCTTAATTCCAACGGCGAATCCAATTTATGGACGAGTTGAACCGATCACCGAGGCTGAAGTCAAAGAAGCCATTCGGAAGACGAGATGTGTAAAGGCCACTGGCCCTGATGATATTCCTGCTGAAGCTTGGAAATTATTGGGACAGTGTGGGATTGGATTACTTACCACTCTTTTTAACAAAATCACTACTGATGGCGTTGTTCCTCGAACCTGGAGAACAAGCGTTACCGTACCAATTTGGAAGGGCAAGGGTGACGTAACTGAATGTGCTAACTACCGACCAATTAGATTATTATGTCACGTGGCAAAAATATTTGAGCGCATTCTAGATAATCGTCTACGTATTATAATAAAGGTAATATCAAACCAATGTGGTTTCGTTAAGGGCAGTACGACGGGTGCCATTCACGCCGCCCGGTTGATAGTTGAAAAACATACAGTAGAGAGAGAAACTTACCCGCTCACCTGGCGTTCCTCGATCTGGAGAAGGCATTTGACCGAGTGACCCACGCCCTCATTTGGTACGCACTGCGATCTCACAGTGTCCCAGAAGTTTACGTACGCTGGATCAAGTTGTATGAAGACGTCACAAACGTAGTGCGATGTCCTGTAGGAGTGTCACCACCATTTCCGATACGAGTGGGTGTTCATCAAGGGTCGGCTTTGTCCCCCCTTTTATTTATATTATATATGGATGTTGTAACTGCTGATTTACAAAGACCACACCCGTGGACACTCCTCTATGCGGATGATGTTCTTATATGCGACGTAACACGACAAGATTTGAAAACCCAGGTACAGCAATGGAAAACACGTCTGCTTGAATATGGTATGCGTCTCAATATTACTAAGAGTGAATATTTGGAATGTGGTCCTCAAAAAAATGGCAGCATTGTTGTCGACGGTGAAGAACTAAAACCACCCAGTTCAAATATTTAGGTTCTGCCATTCGTTCTGACGGTGAGACTGCAGCCGACGCCAAAACAAGAGTCACCGCTGCCTGGATGAAATGGCGTCAGATGACTGGGATCCTTTGTGATCGTAAAATGCCAGTTCATTTAAAAACAAAAATTTATAGAACGGTGGTATATTTCCATAAGGAAAATTATGGGCGTGGCACCAATCACGGACAAAATGCGTGAAGCGCGTCTTCGATGGTATGGGCACGTGATACGCAGCAAAGACGACCCAGTAACCAAGACGGCCATGCAACTTGAGTTGAATGGTCAACGTCCTCGTGGTCGCCCAAAAAAAACGCTGGATGGACATAATTAAGGACGATTTAATTCTGGCAAATGTCAATCCTGAAGATGCACAGAATAGAACCCAGTGGAGGAAAACAATTAAAATAGCAGACCCTGCACCCCAGCGGGATTAATGCTTCGGATATGATGATTATTTATTTCCGGTCTTATACTAAACAACTATTCAAACCATTGAGCTATGTTCGAATACCTGTATCTTATAATGGAAAGAACTTCATAGGTGATTTATATGTAGTTCATGACTATGGCAGCGCAATCATGGGAAGACGCTGGATACGAGCTCTACAAATAAGCTTACTTGATGTCAACTCTATCTCAACACAACCAAAAATGAACAGTATCCTTCAACCTATTTTTCAAAAATTCAAAGATGTAGGCAAAATACCAGATTTTGAATATTCACTACGTTTATATGATAACTCGAAACCCATCTTTTTAAAACCACGTCCTGTACCTTACGCTATAAAAGATGAAGTACCTAGATAAAGAATTAGATCGTTTGAATGACGAATGAATCATTGAAAAGATTAATCAATCCGAAAAGGGTACACCTCTTGTAATTGTTCATAAAAATAACGGTCAAGTTAGACTTTGCGCGGATTACAAAGTTACTGTCAATAATCAGTTACATGAAAATCTATACCCAATACCAAAAATAGAAGACATTTTCAACAAAATGCGAAATGGCAAATATTTCTGCACACTTGATATTCTTAAAGCCTATTTACATATTCAAGTTGACAATTCAAGTTCAAAAATTCACGCAATCGCATCGCATCGCGGTATGATACATACTTAGCGAAAAGACTTTTCTTTGGTATCAAAACCGCTCCGAATGAATTTCACAAAATCATAGACCAAATTATAAATGATTTAGAAGGTACTGCAGCATATTTTGACGACATACTTGTGTAAGGAACTTCAGTTGTAGAATGCAAAGATCGACTAATTAAAGTACTCGAACGACTACGAAAATACAATGTTCATTTAAATCGAACAAAAATCAAATACCTAGGACATATAATTTCAGAAAAAGGCCTTACAAATCCGAAGACAAAATTCAAGCAATACTACAAGCCCCACAGCCAGAAAACATTGAAAAGTACAACAATTTTTAGGAATGGTAATGTATTATTCAAAATTTATAAAGAATGGATCCACTATTTTATATCCATTAAACAAACTATTACGGAAGAACGTTCAATTCAAATGGAGCAGCCAGTGTGAAGAAGCTTTTACAAAAGTTAAAAATAAAATTGCCAGCGATAGAGTATTAATGCCATTTATACCAGAATTACCATAGTCATACTCGCAACCACGGCTCGCAACCGATGCAAGTCCACACGGTTTGTTGGGAGTATTGTCACATAAATTACCTGATGGAACAGAAAGACCAACAGCATTCGTTTCAAGGTCGTTAACAAAAACTGAAAATAATTACAGTCAGCTAGATAAAGAAGCTGCAGCTATATATTGGTCGTTTAAAAATTTATGCAATACATACATATAGGACAGGAAATTTACCCTAATAACAGATAATAAACCACTAACAACGATATTTAACCCCGATAAGCAAATTCCAAACTTAACAACAGAATGTTAAGATACGCTCAATATTTATCTGGATTTGACTATGACATCAAATACCGAAAATCATCCGAAAATGTTACTGCGGATTACTTCTAATTTTAAATGTGTCAGATAGAGATTTTTATACTCTTTAATATTAGTAATAACAGAAAATTTCAAAAAATACTATTTAGAAGAATTTTTAAAGAAACTATTACTTCCGGTTGTCCAATTGTTCCCAAAATCTAATCAGCTTTTCCCAGAAATGTCAGATTGAGGAAACTGCAGTTAAATATTTTTTTAAGTCTTATAGTATTTGAGAAACCGTGGTTCCAACATCCACACATATATACATACACACACACACACACACACACACACACACACACACACGGATATCGTAAAAATATTATAATCGTAAATCTGGATATGCGATTTTTAGCATGATTCCAATACCTCTCTTAGCGAGAGGTGAAAATATAGTTACTTATTTGAAATTTGTTGTTTCTTTTTACAAACAATGCTTTTCTTAAAGTTTTATCTTCTTTGCCTATGTTTATAAACAAAATAAAAGGGTAAATTTGAGCCAAACCACCGAATAATATTTTGATTTAATAAATAGATAAACATTAACACAGAGGGCAGTGTAGTAGATAATTTCATTTCTGAAACTATACTAAAATAAATACTTATGTCACTACTACTTTTGTGCCCGATTGCAGAACTGTTAATCAATAAATCATTGCTGTTAAAAAATCTCGTTGCATTTGTTCGTTTTGATGAACCGTTGATTGATCAAGGAATTGATGAACGTTTCTGTAACCAGGTATTATAGGTTCATTTACGAATTGAAATTAGTTTTAGTTTTATGTTTTAAGTTTTTGTTTTAAGAACATTGGAGTCATGTTATCTTATGTTGCCATTCACAAATCAGTATTTAGTTTTCGTTTGAACATAGAAGCTTGCAAACTCCAAACTTATGGTTTAGTTTTACGTTTTGTATTTAGAAATCGACCAATAGGAAGAAGCCTAGAATGATGTAGCGATATATAGTTGTTTCTTTCTATCAGCTGTCAAGCCAGTCATAACCAAATTCAGTTTTGTAGTTACTACTTCCAGAAAAAATATTAGAAAGATTTTATTATGTACCTCCTCAATTTTATTAATAAAACTATTCATAAATAAGAAAAATGAAGGAGATGTTGGGTAAGACCCATTAATAATATAATAAGTGTTTTACCGATCTTCTTTATTAATTTTTCGCTAGATGTCACCACTAACTAAAACCGAAAACTGAACGTTATTTGTGAATGCTACTCCAACATAAAACCTAACATAAGAACTAATTTCGATTTGTAAATGAGGCATAAATGTCACCACTTACGTATATCCGTCACATATCATATCACAAATTAAATAGACAACATACGTCAAATAACCTTTCTTTTTCTAATACGAAATGTTGTCAAGCTACTGCTTTATAAAGTATTGTTTTAACAAGTGACCTTCAATATTCAACTTTCATGAATTCAACTATATCCAAAACAATCTACTCGTATTTTAAAAAAAGAACAATTTGCCTGTAACATATTACTAATATATATTGATGCTTTTCAGGGTTAACTTTGACGAAAGAATAATTTTCTTCCAATTCCAATTTGGACAAGTAGATTGGAACGGAGCCTATGTAGCTAAAGCACTTAAATCCAAAGAGGAAGTTTCAGATAAGGCCCACATTGTCTATCGTAAGTAGAAATAATCGTAACTTATACCAATGGGGGTCCTCCAATATTTTCATTTAATTTTTTTATGAAACTTCATCTAAATTGAAAGATATATGTAGTTCTAAAAAATCTTCGTAATTTTTTCTTAACTAGTAATTGTTTTTTTTTTAAATATTCTTTGACGTAGATGTTAAGCTCATTTTGTTCTCAAACAGTGGAGTTTTCTATACTTGGTTTGAAAATGAGCTGGAATAATAAATCAGTCCATCAGACATATTCCAGTGGCGCGTTAATAATTATTGTTTGATGAGTAATTATTTTTTCGCGATTAACTGAAGTCACCTTGCATTGAAATATATATATATATATACAGGGTGTCCCATTTAAGGTACGAATGCATTGGTATCTCGAGAACCGTAAGAGCTACGATGTCGGTTAAATTAGACAAAAGTTGCCCCATTAGGAGGCTATTTTAATGGTGTTTTGTTATTTGCGAAAAAATGCATAGGTCACTAGATACAGTTGAAAATGTAAATTTAGCGATTTCCTTTTTTTGCTAATAACTTTGTTATATGAAATAATACGAGATTCTGGTTTGCACTTTCTTAATGCACTTTTATATGGTGAATTTGTAGAAGTACTCAAAAAATTTTTATATCTAACCATTTACGAGTTACTGATAGCAACTTTTATTTTTCATATGGAGGTCATATTAAGCTGTGGCATTTTTAAATAGAGCTTTACAATGATATAAAACAATAATAATTTATTTTTATAATTAACAGAAAAATTAATAAAAATTGTTATTTATACTAAAATTAAATTGAAAAAAGTAAATCGAAGGCTGCTATGGAAACAACAAACAACAAAAAAGTGCAACAATTGAATTTCTGAATTTTACTTGACAATAGTAGATTATTACGAGTAATAAAAATGAATTTTTCTCGTTGGGAAAAATATGATATGTTGAGTTGTTACATTCGTTGTCAAAGTTCTTTTTTTACTCGTAATAATCTACTACTGTCAAGTAAAATTCAGAAATTCAATTGTTGCACTTTTTCGTTGTTCGTTGTTTCCATAGCAGCTTTCGATTTACTTTTTACCTTCCGTCACCTTTAGGTAAGGAAGGTATTGTCTTTGGTCAAAAATTTCGGTGGTGAGTTTTTAATGAATAAGCACGTTTTAGGGTCCCTACAATACGAATATACCATTTTTAAGATGATGTCTGTATGTGTGTGTGTGTGTCCGTGTGTGTGTGTGTGTGTCCGTGTGTGTGTGCGTGTGTCCGTGTGTGCGTGTGTGTGTCCGTGTGTGTGTGTGTGTCCGTGTGTGACAAATTTTTCTCCGACGATAACTCCAATACTACAATTCTAAAAATTATAATTCTTTCGCATTCCTCTTCTGTACATCCATATGAAGAGTTGATTAGATTTTGGTCATAATTGATCCACCGGAAGTACTCTTATTTGAAGTTTTTAACACTTTTTCTTGAAAAAACGCAGTTAAATATTATTTTTTGACCTTTTGTTACTATATATATTAAAGAAAATACTCTTCTCTATACAGTTTGATTATACATTTTCCTTCATATTCAATAGATGTAAATTTAAAGCATTATAAAGAAATTAATTTTCAAATATTAGTCAGCTTTGTTATTTATCATGGAAACAGCTGACATAATTATTCAAAAAAATTTAATTGACAGATGTCAGTTGCAAGTACAAAGCCAAATATGGAAAAAAGTATAGGATCTAAAATTGGTATGTCATAGTGTTGCTCGCAAGTGACACGCAGAGAAAGGCCAAAGAGAAGATGGAAGGACATTACTTAGTGTAGTTTATGTTATAATTTTATTGGATTTATAGAACCTTTTCAAATGAACTTTTGGTATGGAATTTGTAAAAAATAGTATGTGTTTTTACATGATATTATATAGATCTGTTGCAAGGACCTTTTGGTATGGGATTTGTACAAAATACATGGAATTGACGGAAGGTCTTGTGCTGGCCACAACAGATTTTTTTAATTTAATTTTGGTACAAATAACAATTTTTGTTAATTTTTCTGTTAATTATAAAAATAAATTATTATTGTTTTATATCGTTGTAAAGCTAAAAAAAATCTCTATTTAAAAATGCCATAGCTTAATATGACCTCCATATGAAAAATAAAAGTTGCTATCAGTAACTCGTAAATGGTTAGATATAAAAAAAATTTGAGTACTTCTGCAAATTCACCATACAAAAGTGCCTTAAGAAAGTGCAAACCAGAATCTCGTACTATTTCATATAACAAAGTTATAAGCAAAAAAAGAAAATCGCGAAATTTACATTTTCACCTGTATCTAGTGACCTATGCATTTTTTTGCAAATAACAAAACACCATTAAAATAGCCTCCTAATGGGGCAACTTTTGTCTAATTTAACCAACCTCGTAGCTCTTACGGTTCTCGAGATACCAATGCATTCGTACCTTAAATGGGACACCCTGTATATATATATATATATATATATATATATATATATATATATATAAAAATTTCGACAAAGAACTTTTATTTGCAGATAATATAAATAAACAAATTCCTGCGAAAACCTCAGAATCAAAAATGATAGTCATAAAAAAAAAGTTTAGTTTACTTTGTGTAATTGTGCAGAAAATAAATTATTTACAAAAATTAGACAAAATTATTCGTACACTTGTTATAAAATGACACCTCTCTCACAGTGAGCACATATATTTCTTTTTGATATTTTTTTATTGAAAAAAAAGTAGTCGTAAAATATCACAAAAAACTATACCTCGAAGGCAATTCTGTCTTAAACTAATAAGACACAGCAAATCTTTTAAAGAACTGGTTGTAATTATTGAACGAACACTTCTGGCTACTCAGAGCATAATTAATACCTAAATATAAAAATGAGGGACAATTGGGAAATATATACGGTCGTGGTCGATAAAAATTTAAAATCTCGTAATGATAAATTGTACGGCAAATACATAATTAGAAACCCAGAATAAAATCAAACAGCTAAAGTCAGATGTATCTCAAATAAATAGAAATCCTATTTCTACATTGGGTCTATAGCATGAAAAAGCCGTACATACATTTCTAAAGTTAATATAATAGAGGGAAAAAAATATGCTAATAAAGGCCCTGAATGTTGATAGAGAATTATTTTCTCAGAAAATAGTAATAATAATACTATATTACATCCGAGGTAGGAGATGTTTCATTACAGCCGCGGACTTATGTATATTACCGAGAGGCGAAGCCTCAACCTGAGATAAAGCGCGAGGCTGTGATGAAACTCCCACCGAGGTTATGTATACTATTTTATTCACAGTCATCCTCATTTTAAATCAATAATTTTTAAAATAAATCAAGAGATTGTCATTAAAGTTAAGAATGACGTATTTCCCAACCTCTAGAAGGTTAGGAATCGGTATATTACCATAATGATTGTGAATAAATTTAATTTACATACCTATATGGATCAGATGGCAGGCCTATATTGTGGAGAAAATCATGAAGGTACTTACCGAGCTAGATACAAATAATTTGTGTGGCATAATAAAAGATGACGGTGTAAACATTATTGTTTGGGTTTGTATGTTTTATTAATAAAACTATATATATATATATATATATAATTATTTATCATTTTTAAAAGAAAAAGAAATTTGCAATCTTCTGCCGTTAAACTTGAACTGGAAGGGGATTATGCCCTCAAAACATACAGCACTTATTGTTAAGGAATGGCGAATGAAGATATATATATACAGGGTGTAACACGTACACCGACCACCGCCATTATTACCTTTATTATTATAGTTACAAAAAAAAACTATAGAACAATGTTGTAAGGGACCAAAGGGGACATCCTTTCAGAGAAGAAAAATTTTTTTTAAATCAGTGGTTCTCAAGTTACAACACAAAGGTATATTTTTTCAAATGGGATTCTACATATTTTTTATGCCTATTCGATATTATATTTTTTTCTGAATTTAACCATGTATTAGTTTTATATCCTTACATAATACAAATATTGAAAAAAATGCGATTGAAATTTAAATAAATTTTTATTTTTAATATTATTGTACAGTAGGCCATGGATGAGAAACAAGAGTGATAAATTTAAATTGAAAATTAATAATTGTTAATTACTCCTTATAAATAATTTTCTATTTGATTTCCATTATTTTCTAAGCATAATTCTATTCTATTTAAAACAGAAGAAGTAGCTTTTATTACAGTTTCTGGTGACAAAGCAGCGCAAGCTTCTCTAACTCTGTCCATCAAATTTTGTTTCGTTGTCACTGGTTTTGAATATACTCTATCTTTAAAATATCCCCATAAAAAAAAATCAAGGGGTGTCAAGTCCGGGAAACGAGCGGGCCATTTGTATGGCCCATTTGTTGCTATCCACCGACCTTGAAACATTTCGTCGAGCCGTTCGTACACTCGACGAGTATTGTGAGCCGGCGCTCCATCTTGTTGGAACCACATATTTTGTCTTTCATTCAAGTTTAAATCTTCTAAATAATTTAATAATTCATTTTCCAAGAAACATAAATAATGTGCAGCGTTTAAATTGTCTTCATAAAAATGTGGTCCAATAATTTTATTCCCAAACATTCCAAGCCATACATTAAAGCTCCATCTGTGTTGATTATTTTTTTCTCTAAATTCACGAGAATGTTCTTCAGCCCAAATGTGCTCATTATTTCTATTAAATAATCCATTATTTGAAAATTTAGATTCATCTGTCCACAGAATTTTTCTAAGAATATTATTATCGTCCTGATACTGCACCAAAAACCATTCGCAAAACACTATTCTGCGTTCATTGTCATTATTATGTATAGCATGTAATAGTTTGTATGAATATGATTTTAAATTATGCTTTTTCAAAATGCGCCATACGGACATATTAGAAATAAAATGTTCTTGAGCAATTTCGCGTGTGGATGAATTGGGATTACGCGCAATAGAAGCTAAAACTGCGATTTCTATTTCTTCATTGTTTCTCACGGGATGTTGCCTTTCACGTTTTTGTGAAAATGATCCATAGTTTTTCAAATTTCGTGCTAATCGACTGATTACTGACCTCCTTGGACGCGGTTTGTTTGGATATCTCGTGGCATATTGTCACAAAATAATCTCAAAACACAAAGAATAACAATTTACAACAATTAGTATGCCAATTATTATTTGACAGCAGCTATATTTTGTTCTTTTGTTATTGTTTTTCATCCATAGCCTACTGTACAATAATATTAAAAATAAAAATTTATTAAAATTTCAATCGCATTTTTTTCAATATTTTTATTATGTAAGGATATAAAACTAATACATAGTTGAATTCAGAAAAAAATATGCTATCGAATAGGCATAAAAAATATGTAGAATCCCATTTGAAAAAATATAACTTTGTGTTGTAACTTGAGAACCACTGGTTTAAAAAAATATTTTCTTCTCTGAAAGAATGTCCCCCTTGGTCCCCTATAACTTTGTTCTATAATATTTTTTTGTAACTATAATAATAAAGGTAATAATGGCAGTGGTCGGTGTACGTGTTACACCCTGTATATATAACCAGTGGTGAGGAATAGGGGGCTCATTAATTTTTGCGAGCCCCTTGTTGTTCTTCTTTTCGTATTATTTTTTATTCGGAAAGAACAAATAATTTCCCTTACATAAGTTCAGGGACAAAGTAGAACGGTAGTCTATCAATTTGTCATCACTGACTGTACAGTGACCACTAGTGCTTTGATAAAATTTGAGTGAGCCCCTTGTTAAAATTTTTATAGCTCACTACTGTATACATATAACCCATCTCCCACTTTTAACTAGGGAGAAATGCAAAGTAAACTAAGCAAATGGTACATCACGGGCAACGAAATTCTATTTCGGCTAACTAGCCTACAAACACGGCTGCTGAACCTTCATGGAAGATTTCTCAGATGAATACGGTATGGAAAGACTGAGAGACGCAAATGGTTCTTCTAAGAACGACCTGACACCTGACACCTGACATAGGAATCAAATGCCATTCTAAAAAATCTCCAAATTTTTTATAATATACCTTATTTTGTATATGCACTTAGCCATATTCTGTAATATGCATGGATAATAGGCAATTTAATTAAAAACTACGTATAAGGTATAGTCCAAATTTTAATTGCCACTGGCAGCCTGTATCATTCAACGTTTCTTTTATTTTACACAAATGCAAGTGATTTCTATCTGGCGTGGCATCATAAATTTATAAAAGTGTTATTTGGATTACTTTTCGATGTTTCTTTACTTTCTGCATTCATTTACTTAAAAATGAATTCAGAATTTTTAAAAGTCGATAACAGAAGGCTTGAAGGCAGAAAGAATTTAAACCAGATTAATATTAATGGCATTAAAAACCAGAATATTTTATAAACCAATATTTTTTAAACTTACAGTTTTAAGGTCTAGTTGTAATATAAATGACTAGTGTTCTAATTTGTTACTATGCAGGAGGACCCAAATGCTTATAAAAGAACTAATATATTGAAAATCAACTATAGTAAACATCGTCTATTGGACTAATTAATCGCAATTGCCGAAATATGCATAAATTAATAATATAATTAATAATTTTTATTTATTTTTAGTTAATAATAAGTATGAGTTAACTCTGAACTACACAATTGAAAACAAGCACATGGTCGTGCAAAGAATTTCTATTACCGACCTAGGTACTCCTAATGTCGACTTCCAATTCACCAACATAGGTAAGAATAACTTTAACAAAACTTGCATTACATTGCAAGAAGAGAGTGATATTAGGTAAAATATAAAACTATTTATTTATGCATTTCTTTTTTATCTTGTAGAAAAACATCCAGAAATTCAAGATCTATGGGCAAGATCTAGGGAAGGATTCATCAGGTCTGGCACTGACGCTCTGGAACAGTTCATGACTGCCATTTTTGGCGCTATTTTCAAAGCTGCTACTTTTGATGAAATTTTCCCTCCAAAATAAAAGAAGAAAAATGTTTTCTTAATTATTGTTAGATATAAAATAAGAATATTTGTATAAATATTGTTTATTTTGTAAAATAATCTGAATTGAATAATAAAATAACGTATGTTACAAAAAAATGAAAAAAAATTTACGCTCTAAATTTTACTGTTACATAAAATCTACTTTAGTTGTCACTGGACATAATAAATACATAATCGTAGTTTTATAATATCCCATGTTAAAATTGAAAGAAAAAGTTTTGATATATGTTATACAAACTTGAAATACGACAAATCTATCTATAGAGTAGTTGGAGGAACAGATAGCCGAAATGTGAAATTGTTACCGTTTTTTGGAATCCAACAGACGACTATTTACCCAACTATAAAGGAATGTAAAAAAGGTGTACTGGTGTAGTATGTATTGATTTACAAAAGGGTGGGCGACCCGAACTTTTGCCCCCAAATCGAATCAGCAAACTTATTCAAAATGCTCAAGACAAAGTTCGAACGTCATGGAACAAATTATATCAACAATTTAGAATTTTAAAGATAATTGTTATCAGGACTTTGGTCTAAAATGTTTTAAAATTTCGAAAAAGAAATAAGAGATGCGTTCAATAAAGCTAACAAATCTGTGTTTGCTAACCTACGCCAAGCTGTCAAATCACTGAATTTTATAGGTACTTCTATACAGTTATAAACGAAAAATATTTTTAATGAAATATTAAATAATACAGAATTTGTCAGAAATATTAATTTATTATAATATTCCATGCTCTCACGTGCTCCTGTTTTACATGTACCTACCCCGGAATGCCTGATATGCACACCAACTTTTGTTCTGATATGACGCTAAAATGTATGCACAGATTAAAATTTAATAAGTAAAATAGAGATTTATATATAGAAATAATTTTCTTTAATAGGGTATTCTCTCATGATGATAAACAAGAGAAACAAAACAAAAAAAAAACACACGTTATAAATTGATTGTTGCAAAAGATAAGGAGAGGACACAGGCAGCAAAAAGGTGAAACATTTCTGTTTCCCGCAGTGGCGGGGGAAGCGGGCCGGGTATTTCAAGCGTTTAAATGAGTTAATTCATGAAAATAATGTTTTATTTACTAAATAAATTCTATTTGTTGTTTGTTTATTGAACAACTATATAAATATGTTAATAATTTCAAAATAAAAAGAAAAGGGAATAAAATAATTGCATGTATACAGAAAAATACTGTTTTTATTTACATTAACATAAATTAATGCAAAACTTTTGGATGTAGTTTAGTATATTTTTACTAAAACGGAAAAAATATTTTAACTGATGATAAGTATTCTTTAATTATGAACGGCCCGTATATAACTAAAAAAATTACTAGGAAATAGAAAAGTTAATTTTTTTGTAACTTGGGCCTTTTGCGATCTTTAGATTGCGAATGATTATTTTTTTTTTTTTTTCTATCATTCAGGAAATATTGCCTTAATATTAATAATACAATGAAATCATAAATTAAAGCATTATTTGTACAGGCTGGAACAAATTCGAGTTCCTTATATGAAAAACTTTCTTATGAAGCACGCTACCCGAAATTGATGTAGTCCTTCATGGGCCAACTTTTTGAGGCAACGTCCAATAGGCAGCATAGGAATTTTCGATTGCCTTTTGTTTTTGAGCTACAGGATAAAACTAGATTTTCGCTTTTTTGAGAAAACCTCATAACTCTCTTATTATAAAAGATAAAGGAAATATTTTCTAACAAAATATTCTCTTAGGTTTTAAATAAATCAAAAATATTTTTATCTAGATGAATTAAGCAGCTTCTATTTTTAATATTAATCAATGCTGATTCTTTGAAATGACCTGATTCCCTTAAACCAAGTATGCAATTTATGCAGATAGTTTTTCAACAATTTTTTGCATAAAAATTCCGTCATGTAATGGAATAGTACAATAGTCGATTTTTCTTTGGGCGCAGAAAAAATTGTAACTTTGCAACATTTAATTAATAACCACTTGTAAAATTAGGTACGAAACATTTACGACCCATTTTAATTAAAAAAAAAAAAATAGTTAAAATAACACAAATTTTCAAAAACACGTCCAACTCACATAACACACTATACAAAACTAGGCCCGCTTTCCCCACTCTTTCTCTAACATCTGGGAAACAGAAAGGTTTCACTTTGCTAGTACAGCGTAGATATGAAGTTGCCAGAGCGTGATATAAAGCATTTAAATTTTGATGACGTACTATCAATGGAAAATCAGTTGAAATCTCTACTCCATGCTTGAATGTGGTAACACACCGCATCTTAAGTATGTACATACTCGGGCGTACTTCGAATCGTTCGGGAGTGTTCGTAGCACAGCTGCATGGTGGTCTGTATTTTTATGTTACTCGCTGTGCCAGCTGCTTGCTTGTTTCTTGTTGATATCCATTTTTATAACAAAATATGAAAGTTACCGTAACATGAATTATTTTTAAAATATTTGTATTTTAATAAATACAAAATCTAACCTTTAAGAAAATGCAATAAAATTTTATCAGAACTATATAAATTATTTGAATGTGTACTTACCAAAGATGGACAGACGCCAAATATTTCCAATTTTAAATGACACAAAAGTGACCCCTGTGACTCTCCACACCAGCTATGAGTGCCCGTGAGGTGACGCCTGGTAAAATATATCGTCATCATTACCGATGTCTACATGTGTTGTAGATACTGGCACACTCAGAAATGGGTAATATGCCGTGATGATATATTTATTTATTTATTTTATTTACTTACCAAAAGAATTAGGCAAAACAGAAGTATTAAATAATATTAATAAAACTCGAACAGAAGAAACAAAGCAATAAATGTAATAAATGAACTCCAACCTCCAACCCAATCAAAATATTTCAAAACAAAACTTACCAGTCAACTTACGATACAAGTGCCATGAGAATGTCAAAATGGTTTTGTAGTACAATGAAAAATATGTAATCAATTACTTAGATTAATTAATTAATTATTATTAATTTTCTTCAGTTTTTTAGTAACTTTATGTAAGATTGTAATGAAATATATTTTATTTCCTACCTTTTTCAATACTTCGTCAACACCTCAAAAAGATATGAACCACTGATTGTACACCACTGGTACTGTACAATTAGTACGTCACTATCACGTGATACAACAAAATCAAACTTTAAAATTTAATTTACGCACCAAATGACAACTGATTTTTAAATATTCCTGCCACAAGAAGTGCCAGCATATAAATTCTAGTTGCATTTGCTAGGTACCAAATCTAGCGAACGCTAGACTAGCAGAGCGTTCAATAGACGATACTTCGTTTCGCTAGTTTTACTAGCCTCATTGAACGCACCTAATCTAACCAATTAAATAGCGGACCAGCTTCAGCGAATTTCCAGATGCTGCAGAGAGCATTAAGGAAACTTACATTTTATAGTAAACAAAGAGAGGGAATAAAACCCCTAAATGTTTCTCAGGCATGACTGATTGTAGAGTTTTGGGCATTTCTAAGCAGAAAAGTATAGAATAATGGCTGGGAATACCAAAACGAACAACAGTTACAGGCAAGAATATTTCTGATGATTCGGGAAGTAGATTTAACATCGTCCAGAGACAAATGAGACAAGGTCTTAATGGGGTCATTTCACATTTTCTGATTTATTTTTTTCTTGAAAAAATAGGTCAAATTAAACATGTATGTGTATGTTTTACATCTTACAAGTCTTTAGAATCAGAGATATGATTTTTTAAAAGTTGCGTTTAATTTCAAATATTTTAACGGCTGACGACACATATTCACGGAAGCGACAGTCGAGCTCTACCGGTTTAATTTAGAACTATGATTATTTGGTTTCGTATTTATTTAAATAAATGGTTTATTTACATACCTTATACTGCACTAGTACTTTTAAAGAAATAGAAAGTAATAATAATCTTCTCTCTTGTATATTTTGCTGTCAGCTGTCACACTTTTAGGTTAGGTTACTGTTTCATGTTGTGAAGCGTGTGTGTGAGAGAGAATTGTCTTTGTGTGAGTATGAATATGTGTCGTCACAAATTTAGTCCGTGTTTAAAAGCGCGAAAGTTTATTAGCAAATTTATGAATGAAAAGTCGCATATTTCAAATTATTTTCTATTACTATATTTATTAAATGAGATGGATTTCATGATTATATAAAAAAAATCGATAATTATTTTTTTTTTTAAATGACCCCATTGACTGAGTCGCATTGTATATTATGATCCCCCCAATCAATGTCGTAAAATTATATTTTTTATCTCCTTATTCACTAAAATCTGGATATGCGATTTTTAACATGAATCCAATACCTCTCTTAGCGAAAGGTAAAAAATACTCAGAAAAGAAACTACTATTTCCGGTTATCCAATTGATATCAAAACCTTTCAGCTCTTCCTAATGTCACACACACACACACAATAATATTTTCTTTAGGTTCTACAAATTATTTAAAGTAGTCAATATATTCTTAATTAAGAAGTATATAATAAATAATTATTAATATTTGCATAAAATTGGGGTCGCGTAGCCGTGTATATTGTCCGGTTGCAAATCTGGTACCCGGGTTTGATCCCGGGAAGGGCAAACTTTTAATCGCACAAAAGTGACCCCTGTGGTGCACTGTCTACACCAGCTATGAGTGCCCGTGAGGTGACGCCTGGTAAGCGCCCACACGGTAAAATATATCGTCATCATTACCGAAGTCTACATGTGTTGTAGATAATGGCACACCCAGTAATGGGTAATATGCCGTGATGATATATTTATTTATAAAATTGACTATTACCTATTACTTAATATTAAAATTTAATATTTGATAAAAATATATGTATATACGTACATATAATAATGAAATATTTCCAGGGAATATTACTTATTGTTGGGTGTGTACCAATCTGCTTTTATTCCCAGATTTCAGTATCCAAAAATTAAAAAAAATCTTGATATTTTTAATTTGCTGGGAAGTTTACCTTAAAATTAGTACGATTACCTTGATTAAAGATAAACTTGAATACATAAACCGAAAACCAATATAGACCAGAAACAGGGGCTAAGCACACTGGCTCGTACCACGATCACGGTTCTAGCACCGGTGTTAATGATTTGACATATACTTCAGGGTTATAAAGAAAATCAGTCATGCCAGTATACTGATTAAACCGAAAATGTACTGACAGGCATATTTAATACATTTGGCTTCATTATTTTAAATTGTTTAATATGATATGTCTCTTGACTTGTTTGTAAGATAAATTATTTAGAATATTGAAGCCAAATGTATTGAATATGCCTGTCAGTACATTTTCGGTTTAATCAGTATAGTGGCATCACTGATTTTTGTTTATAACCCTGAAATATGTGTCAAGTTGTTGTCAAGGTTTTAACTAACACACCCAAACACCGCCATTTAAAACCGTGATCGTGGTACGAGTCATATGTTTATTGACATCAAAGAAATTATGTTTAAAAGTTAAAAATTAACTGGGCAGAAGTGACTCCCACTTCCCACAGATGTGAATTCGGCAAAATTCAAATGGCTTTTATTTAGAAAGTATGTATGTATAATTTTAATAATTAAATTAACTATTTATTTTATATTATTATTAAAACAAGACAGATAATAAAAATTAGTGGCGATAAATATTTAGTACACTCGCCTTAACGTGAACACTAGAATATATAAACTACTCCCTAGTTTGAACAAGATATTTTCTAACATTGACTACCTTATAACGTGAGCAACCGAAGAACTGAACAACCTAGCTTTCGTTAATTAAAACACAGTGTATTCAATGCTTGTGGACTTCCCCTATTTACTTGTAAAACGTAGAAACAGCTTAAAAGTTGATGAAAGCGATGTTGCTATGCGGTGTTAGTTGTGCTATTATTTTAACTTTATCTCTATATTAATAAGCAAAAAATTTGTCTGAATATGACAGTGGTGCTAATATAACCTTTTTATCCAAGAAATATGGCATAGCGGAAACCACTACTTGCAGTTTAAAAAACAAGAAATTTGAAAACTGTAAGTAAGATGATAAAGCCGGATAAAAAACGCACTTTAAAAATACCTAGCTCAATTGCTAAAAATGGAAGCAGCCTGATATAAATGGTTTCCGCAACAACGCAGTCGAAGTTGCACAGGTAGTGGAGATATGCTAAAAGAATAAGCGAAGGAATTGCATGTAAAATTAAATGAAAAACCTGGGTTATTTAACGCTAGTGATGACTGGCTTCAGCGTTTCAAAGTTCGACATGGAGTGCGATGTTTAAAAATTGCTGTATGTATTGTAACGCAGCACTGTATTACCACCTCGTACATACAAATCGTGATCATCAATTACCCTACGTTGTGTTATATAAATAAATAATACATTGATAAAAATTTTTCATTCTCCTGTTAATTATACATTTCTTATTGTCTTTTACTGTCCTCCTCCTGTTACTTTAATTCAATTAGAGTATTTGCTCGATGCATTGGAAACATTCTTACCCTCAACGAATAATAATTTTATTATCCTTGGAGACATAAATATTAAAAATCTTGTTACTGCCGTTGATGAAGGTTCTGGCTGTCATTTGTCGCGCAGATTCTTAAATTTTCTAAAGTTTCATGAATGCATCTCAGTATAATTCAATCACTAACTATAATTCTAGAATTCTTGACGTTGTTATAACAAGTAACCATTGTAATGTCGCACACTGCTCTGATCCAGTTGTTGTGGAAGACTCTAATCACCCTGCTCTTGATATTTACTATGCATGCCCTGTTAATCTTAAATCTAATAACTCTACATTTAATTATTTTCTTACTTATAACTTCAAATCTGCTAATTTTCCCTTTCTGTATACCTTACTCTCCGAAACCGACTGGGATATTTTAAAAAAATTTGACAATGTGAACGATGCGTTTAATAAATTTTATGAAATACTATACGGCGTCTTCGATCAATGTATACCTAAGATCAAGATCAGCAATAAACAGCCATCTAACTTTCCTCCCTGGTTCACGAGATCTATTATTCACAATATAAAACTCAAAGAACATTATCGAAAGTTCCATATTAAAAATAAGTTCGAGTTTTATAATTGTGAATTCAAAAGATTGCGTGCTCTTATAAAAAAAGATATTAACACTGCTTACAATAACTATATATCATCTATTGAAAACAAAATTAACGATAATCCTGCCAGCATATGGAATTTTATAAATGCGAAGAAAAATAATACTCGTATACCTGGTAAAATGCATTTAGATAATAATGAATATAATTCTACTCCTGAGATTGTCCTTGGATTTTAAAGTTATTTTTCCAGTGTATAAGAAAATAATGAAGCTTCATCTTCTTCATTAATTAATAAACAAGATTCCGGAGGTTTTATAGATGATATTAGGCAGGCAATTATTAGTATTAAACCGCCCCGTACACCTGGTCCTGACAACATTCCCGCCTATATCTTGAAAGGATGTCAAGATATATTTATTCTGCCTCTGCACATATTATTCAATCTATCTTTATCTACTAATACTTTTCCTTCTTCTCTTAAAACTTCTTTTGTTACTCCTATATTTAAATCAGGTGATAAATGTAATGATCGGTAGTATTTACTCAAAATTTTAGTCACCCTGACTAACTAATTACTATGACTACCATTTAGAAATACATTGGGGTGATTAAAAAACAAATGAATTTGTTACTTTAGTCAACGCTTAATCACCCCTGTTTAAGAGTAAATACTACCGGTCATTATGTCTAATTACAGACCTATCTCTATCCTTTCTAATCTCTCTAAAATTTTTGAAACTGTTGTTTACAAATACATATACAGTGTGTCCCATTTAGAGGTGCCATCATTGGGATCTCGAGAACTATAAGAGATACGATGTCGGTTAAATGGAACTTTTTATGCGCCTTTGGGAGGCCATCTCAGATGTGCTTTTGTTTTTCCAAAAATTCTCATAGGGCACTAGATAATGACGAAAAACTGAATATTGTTGATTTTTTCTTTTTCAAATAACTTCTAAACTATTAGTATTTAAGAAAAACATTTCAAATGTAAAAGATAGATATTTTTATTAGCTAACCAGTGGCGTACGAAATAAATTTTTATATCTGTAAGTTTTCGAGATATAACACAAACTTATATTTTTTTAAATAGAACCCATATCTGATTTTAGTCTCAAAAAAATCATTATTTTTTTCTCTTTTCAACGATGTAAGGGTTATTATGTTTTATATTTGTTTTGCCTTAAAAATTATTATTTTTTTTCCTTATTTTGTATTAAATTTATAATTATTTTGAAAATATTGGTAGATTTCTATTTAGAAATATTCCTTGTATTTAAATAATTTATTTCGTTACAAAATTTTGCTCAAAACTCGTATCAAACTAATTTTTATATTTTGTATCTGGTCGCCCTTGGCACATTATAGTGTAATTTGTAATTATGAGTCTAGAATGAAAATATTAAGTAATAAAGGCATAAAACAAATTATTTCGATCAAATACAATATAATTAATAAAAATAATAATGTTTTTTTGGGAAATAATAAGAAAGTTCAGGAAATTAAAGAGAAAAATTAAATTTTAGGAGCAAAACAAATATAAAACATAACAACTCTTACATCACTGAAAAGAGAAAAAAATAATGATTTTTTTGAGACTAAAATCAGATATGGGTTCCATTTAAAAAAATATAAGTTTGTGTTATATCTCGAAAACTTACAGATATAAAAATTTATTTCGTACGCCACTGGTTAGCTAATAAAAATATCTATCTTTTATATTTGAAATGGTTTTCTTAATTACTAATAGTTTAGAAGTTATTTGAAAAAGAAAAATCAACAATATTCAGTTTTTCGTCGTTATCTAGTGCCCTATGAGAATTTTTGGAAAAACAAAAGCACATCTGAGATGGCCTCCCAAAGGCGCATAAAAAGTTCCATTTAACCGACATCGTATCTCTTATAGTTCTCGAGATCCCAATGGTGGCACCTCTAAATGGGACATACTGTATAGCGCAACGCAGAAATACATTACACAACAACAACATGGCTTCATGAAATGTAGATCGACCACTACTAATCTTATGAACTTTACTGAGAAAACTTTAGGATCACTTCGTGACAATAGACAGACAGATGTAATTTACACAGACTTCGCCAAAGCGTTTGACAAGCTTAATCATGCAATCCTTCTTTTTAAACTTTCTCATAATTTTAACTTCTCCCCTAACCTTATAGCTTTCCTTTCTTTATATTTAACTAACAGAAAAATGCTACATTATAATAACTACCTTTCAGATCAATATACCCCTACATCTGGCGTACCTCAAGGTTCAAACCTAGGTCCTTTACTATTTATATTATTTATTAATGATATTACTACCTGTGTAAAACATTCCGATGTATTTCTCTATGCCGATGATATGAAGATATCAAAAATAATAAATTCACATGAAGATAGTTTAATGCTGCAAGAGGATATAAACAGCATTCTAGAGTGGTCCAAATCTTCAAAATTACATTTCAATATCAAAAAATCTGATGTTGCCAACACAAAACCTCCCACTATTTAATTTTTACATACATACATACGTACATAAAATCACGCGATTCCCATTTAGGGGGTTAGCAAATACCCGGAAACAATAGTAACAATAAGAAAAGGGATAAGAGTAAGAGCTCAGCTAACTCACTTCACTCTTTAACAACATTCTTCTCTCGCCTTGTCCACAATCATCATAGCATTCGTACATAAGAACATATTAAAGTGACCGATTTTCGGTAGCGAATAACCCCATCCGGACCACAATAATAGTTACGCAACAATATTCCTTCGCCACACTTTTCTATCCATTTTTATTAATTTAAATACATACTTACGTATTTACTAACGCTGCAAACTGTACCATTGCATAAAACTATTGATTTATTTACTATTTTCTTTTTAAAATGTCACTATTATTAATTTGAAGTGATTAGTTTTTTGACAGTGACATTTACTGTCAGTTACATTTTACATTCATTTGAAATATGAACTGTGTAACAAAGAAAGTCTCACCATATATATACAAAGTAACCCAATGTTTCAATTGTTTAAAATATGGACATTCCAGTAAAAATTGCAAATTTTCAACACGTTGTAATAAATGCAGAGGTGACCATAACTCACGTGACTGTAATGCTACTTGTTCTCCGCAGTGCATAAATTGCGATCGTAACCATCTCGCCACGGATTACATAAGATGTCCAGTCTACGCTGAACAGAAAAAAATTAAAGAAATAATGGCTTATAATAACTTATCTTTCTTTGCTGCTAAAAACATGTTGAAAAAATCATACTCGTATGTAACAGCTAATAAAAACCCCATTATGAAGCCTTCTCAAATCGAAATCAACAATTCTACCATTAGCCAAAGTCTTACAAACAATAGCCAAATTAAAAATACTGTTATTCCCGCTCAACTGAAATACTCCAAGAATCATTACCAAAATGAAAAAAATAGTAATAATCACACGAATTCCAGAATATCAAGTTCTTTACCCAATACGTCTAATCTTCGTTATGAAATACCTCACACAATAAACTCTATACAGCATAATCCATATCCTCCAAGCTACCATAGAACATTAGATAATAATATTAATATTGAATCTTTAACAAACATTATGATTAAAATAATACAAATGATAATTCAAAATTCAAATAGCTCCATTAATGAAGTAGAAAACTTACATGCAGTAGTGAAAAATATGCTTTCGGAGGGGCTACAAACACATGTAAATAATGGACAATATTAACATTATGCAATGGAATATTAGATCACTTAAATCTAATTACGTCTTTCTTGAAAGAATATTGCAAACAAACAATATTCATATTGCATTACTATCTGAAACCTTTATAAATCCTTCTAAACAATCACCTTCTATATCTGGATATAATATAGAACACACAGATAGAGATGATGGTTATGGTGGTACAGCAATTTTAATTAAAAAATCTATATGCTACAATAAAATTGATGTTAAATATACTAACGAAAACAAAATACAAATTACAGCTATTCAAATTTTCTGTAAAAATAAAACTATCAAAATTATATCCATTTATTGCACACCCAGGCACTCATTGAATGAGCAATTTTGGGATTCAATCTTTAACCAGTTTCAAGACTCAGTTCCAATTTTCATAGCAGGAGACTTTAATTGCCATCACCGAGTATGGGGATGTTATTTAAACGACAGAGAAGGTATAAGCTTACTAGAAAGCATTGACAACGCCAATTTTATTGTCCTGAATGACGGTACACCAACCATCCAAAACCTTCCCCATCAACGTAAAAGTGCCATCGACTTAACCTTATGCTCCCCAGATATTGCATTATTAACTAATTGGAATGTCATTTTTGATACTAATGGATCAAACCATTATCCCATCATATCTACCATTGTAATTCAACCTCCGGTACAAAATAATAATAATACTCAAACAATATTTAAAAAGTGGAACTTACAAAATGCAAACTGGGAATTATACAAAAACCACTTGGAAAATTTATCAACAAACTTTTATTTTACCAATAATCCAGAAACAGATTATCTTGAATTTATAAACATGATTAATCAATCTGCAGAAATTGCTATACCAATCCACAAACCCAAGAAATACAATCCCTTCAAAAATAAACTATGGTGGGACTCTGAATGCAAAGAAGCTGAAAAGAAGAAAAAAGAAGCATATAAGAAATATATTGAGCAAAGTAATATAGATAATTTTATTAATTGTCAGAAAATAACGGCACAAGCACGTAAAATTTTCAAGAAAAAGAGGAAGCAAAACTGGATAAAATACTGTGAATCAATAAACAAAGACACGCCTACTAAAGAAATCTGGAACAAAATTAAATCTCTAAAAAGATACCACAACCCTAGGCAGTCTCCATCCCCATCATCTGAATTAATGTATGAATTTCTAATCAAATTAACCCCCCCATCTGTAGAATTACCTCATAATATAACCTTCAATAGAAATTCACATCTACATCCACTTCTAAATCCATTTCTTGATAAGGAACTTAACTATGCCCTTAAAGATAATATAAATACAGCACCTGGAATGGACAACATACACTACATTATGCTGGCAAAGATGCCTGATACAACTAAAAAAGTATTAACCAGAATATTCAACAACATCTTTGAATCTGGAATACAGATAACTCCTTGGCAATCACACTTAGTGACACCTATTTTAAAACCTAAAAAGGATCCTACTAATGTTGATTCATATAGACCTATAGCACTAACATCTTGCGTACTCAAAACTTACGAACGTGTTATTAAAACTAGATTAGAATTCTGGGTAGAATCAAATTTCTTATATCCACCAATGATGAACGGATTTAGGAAAGGAAGAGGGTGTATGGATAACCTGTACTTATTAACAAATGACATACAAAACACTTTCTCGGAAAACAAATATCTCATGGCTTCATTTATAGATATTAAAGGTGCATATGATAATGTCAACTTACACATATTGACTGAAAAATTAACAACCCTTGGCATACCTAACGCGATGATAAAAGCAATTATTTCAATTATGAGCAACAGGAACCTTCACCTAAAGCATAACAACAGCATTATTGGAATACGAAATACGTCCAAAGGCCTTCCTCAAGGAGATGTACTAAGTCCACTTCTATTTAATATTTATTGTATAGACTTATTCTCACGTCTTCCAAATTTTATAACAGTCTTAAACTATGCGGATGACTTTTGTATGTACACCTCTTCCAAACAGTTATACAACTGTCAAAACGAATTGGACCAAACGTTCATAATTCTGCAACAATGGCTATTTCAAAATGGTTTAGAACTTTCCCCAAATAAGACCCAAGTATGTATATTTACTCGTCACAGATTGAACAACTTAACCAACACTATACTTCTGGGAGGACTTAATATTCAAATCACAGCGCGGATAAAATTTTTAGGAATAATCTTTGATCCTAAACTTACATGGGCACCTCACATAGAATACATGATAACAAAATGTGAAAAAGGAATTAACATACTCAAAGCAATAAATGGTCTCAAATGGGGAGCTGATCCAAGCATATCGATACTATTTTATAAGGCATTTGTCAGATCAATAATAGACTATGGAAGTTTAGCCTATGGGTCAGCATCATTCTCGTATCTGAAAAAAGTAGATAGAGTGCAATATAAAGCTTTAAGGCTGTGCATAAGTGCATTTAAATCCACCCCTACACATTGCCTGTTGAATGAATGTGCTGAAATACCATTATATGTTCGTCGTATGCAACTTGCCATTAAATTTGGAATCTCGAGAATTATGATTAGCTACCATCCTATAACCCAGAGAATTGTCACACTAACAACAGAATACCTTACAAATAAATATTGGCATCTAAGAAATACACCTCCAGTTATTCAGATGTATATTAACTACACTACTGAAAATAAGCTCATTGAAGAACAAAAGTCCTCATCTTGCTACCTCTATCATTACCTCTACTCGTTAAACAATGATAATATTTATGACAACTTAAATTTGATTGAAGAAAATCTACCGAATGAGACAATTGCCAATGCCATATTTAATGAAAATCTGAACGTATTCTTCCCTGATCATTACACAATTTATACAGACGCCTCCAAAACTAAAACGGACACTGGAGGAGCATTATACGACCCCACACGGAAACATTCAGAAAAATATAAATTACCATCATACACATCCATCTTTCATGCAGAGCTATTTGCAATTCTGCAAGCAGTAAAATATATAGTAAATAATAGAATATGTATAAACAAATCAAACTATGTAATCTTTTCGGATAGCCAAAGTGCAATTAAAATACTGAAATCTCCTGGTCTTAAAAATAACAACATTATGGTATATGAGATATTAAAAAACATAAAAAGGTCTTATCTAAATTTCAACATTAACTTAAAATTAGCATGGGTTAAAGGTCACTCAAAAATTAAAGGAAATGAAATTGTAGATGCACTAGCCAAAGAAGCAGCAAAAGATGGCGACCTAATAAACATCCCTATAACTTTAGAAGAATACGCTTCAATTAATAAAAAATACCAAAAAATTATGTGGGAAGAAGAATATAAACAAATAAGCAACATTAAAGGAAAATATTATTACCAAATTCAACCAAATATTTCTAATAAACCTTGGTTTAATAAATCCAACCTAAATAGAAAAGCTATTTCTGCCATCTGCAGACTACGATTCAACCACCACCGCTTACCAAGTCACCTATGTAAACTTAAAATCATTGAATCGGAAATATGCAGCTGCAATGACACTGATGAAGCCGATATAGACCACTATCTTTTCAGATGTTTGCACTATAGGAATGATCAATTAAAGAGAGAGTGGCACTCCCTACAAAATGCAGCATACTGTTATCAGATGGAAATAGTAAAATAACAAAATTAATTGATTCAGGCAATCAATTTAGAAATTTAAAAACCTAAAAATACATTGCTCCTGACCAATTGTTAAGAAAAACAAAGGTCTAAATCAATTAAAAAAAAAAAAAAAAACAAAGAAATTTTGTTTATCTTAGGCTTCGGGACTAATAGAAAAAATTATTTTTAAATTTATCTACAAAATATATAGAAAAAGTATTAATGTATTCCTGTAGAAAATTCAATAATCTTTAATTTTCATAAGACATAAAATGCGAAAAAATGGCATTTAATGATATTTTTTGAAGAAAAACAATTATGAGCTTCAGGTAAAGTGCCATTTCCGGTTATCCGATTTACACCAAAATCTAATGGCTTCTTTTCATATTAGAATAGGATAGAAATACAAGTTTTCAGAATTTTCTGAATTATAGTATTTGAGTTAGAGCGAAGACAAAATCCCTACACATACACACACACACACACACACATACATACACACACACATACACACATCATCGTGAAATTGTTAAAATTGGATTCTAGGGACCTTAAAACGTGGTCATTTACTAAAATCTCGATACGTGATTTTTTGCACGATCCCTATACCTCCCTTACCAAGGGTAGCGGGAGGTAAAAATGTAAAGCTATGTCCTATTCTGTAAAAGACACTGTTGCCTCTTACGCTTATAAAATGGAACAACATCTACTTGATCGAGTTACAGAATTTAAAGATTTGGGAGTCATATTTGATGTTAAGCTCTCTTTCAATGCTCATATAAATTACACTGTAAGATCTGCCTATAAAAATCTAAGCTTCATAATTCGTAATTTTCGTTCTTTTCTTAGGTTAAGAACTTTAAAAATGTTATATTTTTCATTCGTGCGTTCAAAATTGGAATACTGCTTACAAATATGGAATCCATTATATAATATATATAGCAACAGCATTGAAAGAGTACAAAAAAAAATTGTAAAGTACTGTTATTATAAAACATATGGGCTGGTAGTATTTACTTTTAATCAAGGGTGAGTAGCCAGTGACAAGGCGTTACTAAGCCATGTATAAAATTGGTAGTATTTACTAGTCCAGGCAACGAAGACCGAAAAGAGCCAAATAGCGGAAATAATTCATGTAGAAGCCAATTTTGGCACAGTTGTAGGGGAAGGTGTCCTTAACAAAATACTAAAAGTACTGATGGGTGGGAGTGGAGCTAAGGGGGGGGAGGGGTCTCTAAAGGTCCATTTTTTCAGTTTTTTGTTAATAACTCGAAAACTACTGCCCCTAGCGAAAAAATGTTTATGTACTAGATTAATCTACATAAAATTCTCTACAGAAAAGGTCCTATATACATTTTTGCTAGGATCAATACTTAACGAGATATAGAGGGGGAAAAATTAAAAATTAGAAAAAAAATACTTTTATTGTTAAAAATCAAGTTTTAATGAAAAATGAACCATGCAGAGCCCACGTATTAATAACTTTACTACAAGTAATATGTAATGGAAGAATTGTGTGAGGGGGGGGGGGGGGGGGGGGCGGCGTACCACAATAATGTACGTCGTTGGAGATGACTATAGACTATAGACAGAAGGGGAGAACGGTTGAAATGAGTTCAGGGCTCCCCGTCACTGGCTCTTGGTCCCGTTATCTTCCGGGGCCTTCGTACTGGCGTTCGTCCTTATCAGGGACAATTCGGGACCCGCTATCAATGTTAAAACTAATGTATCGTCTAAACGTTCTTGTCAGTCAGTTACGTCCTCACCCATTACGTTGGTGCTAGTATCAATTTTTTATTATTAATTTTACAGTATAATAAATGATTAACATTTGCATTCAAATAAATGCTTTGCATACTTCTCTTATTTCATGTAAGTAATAAAATGTTCAACTTACCTTAATGAAATGTAGAAAACAATCAAAATCGCAAGTCCAAATGACAGAGTTAAATAAACACGTTGACCCAATCCGAAATTAGATCGAAATCAAAATCGAATACGAAATGTGCTCATCTGTACGTGCAAGACATGATAAAACTGAAAAATATCCATCCACAGCCGTACAAGGAGTTTCACCATTAATCGCACAGGTACACCTTGGGCAGGACTTTGGTCGGATATGGTCATAAGGTCATAGAACAAACTCTTATGCCCTCCATAAAAAGTTTAGGTGGCCTAACGCGAGGAAGAGGAATTACTGATTCTGTACTCGCCAAGTGGGTTTGTGGATCACCGGGAAGCACCGCCATCTGCACGTCATTGGAGGAGTTCGCTGGAGTGGCTTTTTCAAGTGGAGAGCAGCACATTTCCGTATATCACGGGAAAAGAGAGATTCACGGGATCGATCTAAGATTCACGAATGGTTCAATGACCATCCCCCTTTTCCAAAGTTGAATTCGCTCATGTCGCTGTCAACGGGCATCCTGGGAAACTCCAAAGTAAACTGCCACGAAGCCCTGGATATTGGAACCAAAACCATGCAAAGTTTCATTGGCAAGAAAAGAGAGAAGAAAAGAAGACCCTGTAGTACCCGATTCCGTTTTGAACACGATCTTTTGCCGATGCACGACTGGGTGTGGAGTGCGCTGCGGTTGCCGCAAAGCAGGAATTGCCTGCTCCGGTGCCTGCGGGGTGTGCCTCGGCTCATGTACGAATGCAGCTCCCATCAAAGACAGCACCAATGATGATGATGAAAATTTAGAATTTGAAGAAAATTGATATTCAAGATATATCCTTCCTTACTATATATTTCATTTTTACAATTAACATTTCATTTTTAATAATATATTTTTTTTTAATTTTCCATTTTCCCCCCTCTATATCTCGTTAAGTATTGATCCTAGCGAAAATGTGTATAGGATCTTTTTTGTTATTAATAAGTGGGCTCTGCATGGTTCATTTTTTATTAAAACTTGATTTTTAACAATAAAAGTATTTTTTTTCTAATTTTTAATTTTTCCCCCTCTATATCTCGTTAAGTATTGATCCTAGCAAAAATGTATATAGGACCTTTTCTGTAGAGAATTTTATGTAGATTAATCTAATACATAAACTTTTTTTTGCTAGGGGCAGTAGTTTTCGAGTTATTAACAAAAAACTGAAAAAAGGGACCTTTAGAGACCCCTCCCCCCCTTAGCTCCACTCCCACCCATCAGTACTTTTAGTATTTTGTTAAGGACACCTTCCCCTACAACTGTGCCAAAATTGGCTTCTACATGAATTATTTCCGCTATTTTTCCTTCGTTGCCTGGACTATACTCTTAATCAGGGGTGTTTAAGGAATGACTAAACTGTTACCTTCAATTGTTTTTTAATCATACCTTAGGGCTTGTTTAGCAGATGATTAGTCCATAGTTGATTGAGATTCTTTAGTGATTTTTTTTTACGAGAACGTCGTGAAATGGAAGCTGTGCATCAAATTAATGAAATAAGAAACCTTCGTGCGGTAAATAATCTAAGGGAACGAAGATATTTTTATAAAACTAGAATCAATCCCTTCACAACATTAAGTGAAATGGATTTCAAAAGACGGTACAGAATTAGTAAAGAAACAGCAAGATTTATTGTTGAATTAATTCAAAATAGACTTGAACCAATTATTCAGAGGAGAATATGTATTTCTCCTGAACTTCAAGTTCTTATCACCTTACGTTTCTTTGCGAAAGGCCTTTTCCAAGAAGATAATGGTAAGTACAATTGAATATTATGTTCCACATATATCTGAAATAAATAAATAAATATATATAGCAGAATTACAATAAAAATCTGCAATACTTACTGAAAAAAGATGATCAATAGATTAGGCTCGTTTTTTATTCATAGCAGTAGTATGTATGTAATGTTTAAAAGTAATATATCATTGTGAACATTACAATTTACTGAATTAGATGTGTATTTACATAATAGATTCTTCTACATATATATCTACTAAAGTAAGAAGTAATGAAAACTAGATAGTGAGGAAGTATTATACACAAACATTTAGGTTATATTGCGCAGTGGCAGTAGCCTCAATCGAGGATAGCATAGCAAATTTATAAACCGTAAACCGCATAAAAGCGGTAAATTTAAAATTATTAATTTTTATTAAATGATTATAATACTTACTCATATTGGCAAGAGCCAACAAAGTGTCTGACATCTGGTGGCAAAATAAAACATATAAGTTGTAGGGAAAACGTTGTGCTGCTATACAGGTTATAAGTAAATAGCAACCAAAAATGAGCAGCAAATCGAAGAAATATTGTTCTGTACCGCAGTGCAATAATTATACAAGTGCTGACATTTCCGTTCATTATTTCCCAAAAAGAGAAATATTAAAAAATAAGTGGAAAATCGCGTTAAAAATCGGAAAGGACATATCACCGTTCATGAACGTGTGTTCACAACATTTTTTACCTAAGCGATTTTATTCCATATAAGTATTTATAAAAATTTATGCTTCAAAATATTATTAGATTGTTTTTGTAGTTATTAATAGAAAAATATTAAAAAGAAATGGTAAACCAAGCTAAAAATTACCTAATGAAAATTCGACAAAATCCCTGTGCAGAGAAGAAAAATAGAGAGACGTTACCTGTAAATAGTAACTATTATTCTTTAATATTATATATTTATTTTAAATTGTTTATAGAGAAGAAGAATAAACTATAAAAATACCAGAAGTTGAGCAACAGCAAAAGAAGAAGACGTGCAAAACAAAGAAGTTGATGTGCATTTGTATTTAATGTTATTACGATTGATTGATGAGCCCCTTTCAAATTAGATGTTTGAACACACAGTCCATTTATTTCTATATTATTCTGTTTATCTGTCATATCCGCACAAGTATGTCCAGCTAAAAATAATTAAATAAGTAGTTAACATGCAGATAACTTCAATTTTGAATCTTATTTTCCTTTATATAGGTACTGCTTCTCCTTCGACCATAGGCCGCACAGCACCATTTAAATAAATGTATATGTCTGACATTGTGATAAACATATTTAATTTCATTTAAAAATAACAAAATATCCTCAAAACAAAGCATCAAAATACAACTAGCACAAACGTAAAATATAATGTTTTCCCTATAAGTCGGTCATTAGTGCTGCCATCTCTAGGATGTGGCTCTCCCGGATAAAGTAGCGGGTTGTAATTCTTCTACTTGCTACAAAATATGCAAATACGTATTCACATATATTCTAATTTTAGGTGACTTACACGGAATAAGTCAGAAAAGTGTAAGCAAAATTATAAAAAGAGTGTCCATTGCCTTAGCGTCCCAAGTAAAGAATTTCATAAAATTCCCCGAAAATGTAATACAAACTAAAAGGGACTTTTATAAAATTTCAAACTTTCCAAACGTAGTTGGATGTATTGACTGTACCCACATCAGGATAAAGAACCCTGATCAAGAAAGGCCTCTTCTATATTGCAACCGAAAAGGTTTTTATTCCTTAAACGTGCAAGTTGTGTGCGATGCCAAAGGTTTGATAACCAATTTGGTTGCAAGATGGAGAGGATCCATTCATGATTCACGGATATGGGACGAATGTGCACTGAAAGAACGATTTGAAGTATGTTTCCTTTTTTAACAAATTAAATTAGAAACATTTTATTAAATACAAATGTTATTTACAGAATGGAAGTATTAATGGTATACTGTTAGGAGATAGCCCAAGGAACACAGCGTTTTTATTAAGACATTATAACTAATAATGTTGTTATTGCAACTTACATTTAACGGAATTATAACACTTTTAAGTTATTTTGCCTTGTACAACTTTTTTCTAGTCTGCTAAACTACAATACAAAGTTATGATGTGTGGTACTTATTATTTGGTCACATAATACTTATTAAAATGTTTTATGTTTAAGTTTCATTGGCGTCGATTGTTTTAGTTTTATTAACGTCTTTCGCACTAAATTAAAGGAAGTGTTAGAAACGTAAATGACAGTTATTTATAAATAGATTTTTTAAAGGTTTAAAATACAGTTTAAAAATAATTGTTTAGTATAGATGCATTAAAGTTTACATATATTACATATATTAGTTAGTTTACCGTTTTATTAAAGTTTTATAAATTTATTTAAAACTTTTAAATAACTGCAAAAATAACAGTTTTATTTTAAACAGAAGGAAGTGCGAGTATGGTTTCTAAGTAACTTAATGCATCAACTAAAAAACTGATGTAAAGTAGTTCTTAGGAAGTTATTAAAACTGAAATATCGAATTATAATATGTACGGTCATATTTATGCATTTAAACAAAATCTGGTTTAGAAGCCATTTTGTAAAATTTAGAATAAATTAATTTTATTGTGTTTTGAATTTAATATTCTGCAAGTAATTATTCTCCTATATGGTTATTATAATATACTTTATTCATTATAATATCGAATGATTTAAAAAAATTCAAAAATCAATTTTTCATAATAATTTAATAAATTTTCTTTTATTTATTTTAGGATATTATAATGTCCCTTAATTTTTTTCCAAGTATAATATAATATTTCACAGTAAAAATAAATTTGTTTATAAAATGAGTTCAACAGATATGTAAAAAATATGATCTTTATAAGATGATCAGGAGCAGGAGACATTACAAGTCTTGGTACATATAATTATACAACATAGTCATGCTAAGACTACTTATACGACTCATGATATGATAAAATATGAATTTACGGTAGAAAATAGTTTGCTGAGAAATCTGTATTGTAGTTTGAATAGTAACCCATATTATAGTTTTATTAGTGAATATATCTCTTATCAATTAGCTTTAATGAAACCAACATATTATAGTCCATGCAAAATACATATGCAACTATTGCATGCAAGTGTTATTTAAGTGATAATAGAAAGTTATATAGTAGTTAAAAAAACGTTGTAAATTAGTTGAATAGATTCCCCACCCGCGTGACATTAACGTCGTATAAACGTTAGAATCAGTAAATTATCGTTGCATAAAAGGTATAATACAAGTTAAAAAGTTTTAAGAAAAGTTTTTTTAAAGTTAATAGAACTAATAACAAACTAATTTGTGCTCCTTGGGAGCGGTTACGCTTGTTGCCACTATCTTCTAGCACCATTATTAAATCCACGAACACCAGCAGAACACAGATATAATTCGGCTCATATTCGTACAAGAACGTCTATAGAAAGACTTTTTGGCCAATGGAAAGCTATTTTTAGAGCTCTTCATATTGGAATGAATTTATCAATTGAAAATACAAAAGCTGTTATAGCAGCCATTGCAGTTGTACATAATATTAGAAAAATTAAAAATCAAGATGATACAGGTAAGTTACAAATAAATTATTGCAAGTTAATAAATTACTTCTTTTTAAATTAATTTCAGATTCCAATGTGGAGAACTCTGATTCTGAAGAAGACGAATTGCCAGAACAACAAGCTGATGCAGGAAACACGAGAGGACATGCTTTTAGAACAACTTTTATACAAAAACATTTCGGCCAATAATTCCAAATTACAAAAAAAAAATAATATGCCTAGCGCAACCTTGTCATTAGTATAATACAAATTTCAGTTGAGAGAAGGGTCACAAAATAAATCATATCAAAATATTGATAGACTAATGCCCATATTCATAATAACTCGCAAAGTTTCAAAAAATTTTAATAAATAGAATCTGTCTTGACGAATTACAGTTCGATTTTTCTTTTAGTGTCTACTGTCTTCACTGGATAAATATTACAACGAACCGTTTAAATTTTTACGAGTGTTTATGAATATGGGAATAAGTGCAGATATAAAATGTACTTATACAAATGCCAACAGAGACAGATGTGAACGTAAAACGTAAAAAAATATATCATCCCGGCATATAACCCATTGCTGGGTGAGTGGGTGCGCCAATTTGCTTTATATACAGATTTCGGCACTGGTGAGTGAGCTCAGGGTAACTTTTGTGCCATTTAAAATTAGAAATATTTCTTTTTGGCTTCGGTCTGGATCGAACCCGGTTCTCCAGATTCACGACCAGGACACTCCAAATTAATTCTGATACTTAGATTTTAAATGATTACTGATGAAATTAATTTAAAATATAAATATTATCATCACGGCATATTATACATTCCTTTTTGAACACACACACACACACACACACACACACACACACACACACATATATATATATATATATATATATATATATATATATATATATATATATATATATATATGTATATATGTATATTTATATTGCAAATAGTGATGCAAGAATTTATTCTTCTACTGTTACTTAATTTTTAATTCACTAGTACAATTAAGACATTTTATATTATTAAAAATAGTCATACACATACGCATGATTTGTGCATGTAACAATTATTTTATGAAACATTTATAACAATAATTAACTTAATATATGATTTTTTTTCATTCTCGCAATAATTTTTCTTTTTGTTTCTCTAATATTTGAAGTTCTATTTTAATTTTAGCTTCTTCCATTTTTTTAATATTGAACGCTACTTCTTTTGTATTTCTTTCTATTTCTAATTGGTGCATGATTTCTTTATGAATTTCTCTTATATTATGGATTTCTGTTTCAATTTTTTGTTGGTTTAACTTTAATAATTCCTGTTCATATTCTGTCATGCTGGACTTGCACTTTTTGTTCCTTTTATTTTCTTCGTTATTACCTTTTCTTTTAGCAGATGTAACAGTGACTGCAGGACAAGGACTTGAAGGACCAGGAGAAGAGGGACTTTCATGTGTTAAAATACTACAGGAAAATAACAATATAATATACGTATATAATAATTAAATTTTTTTATTCATTGTAAAATATAATAGCAAATAAATAATCCATCTATTTGAGAAAAATCTATAACAATGTATTATTTTGAACCATCATTATTCTACTGAATTAGTTAAATGGATTAGAGTATAAGCAATTCATTTTATAGTTTTATATAACTTTTAAAAATGTGTAATGTAACGGCTCATTCACAGCTCTGAAATTAAGCGAAATTATAATTAGTATTTATAATTATATTTATAAATATAAGTTTATGTCAATGCATTCAAATGTCAGCGTTCGAAAACTTCAAATTAGTACTGAAATTAATTTAAAATAACGTAAAATAAGAATTTTATGCAAACTTCATATATTTCACTTATAATTATAAATATAAGTGAGCCAATCAGATTGAACAAAAAATTACAAATACAATCGTCACGTCAAATTTGACTCTAATTTCATCAATATGAACATAAATAATTTAAATATATTAAAACGCAGGGGCGGATTGTCCTATCGGGCGATCGGGCAAATCCCGAAGGGCCGAGTGGTCCAAAGGGCCGGTTGGCCGCCTTCAATTAAATAATGTAGTCAGAATATATTTTTTTATAATTTAAAAATATAAATTTTGGACAATTACTCTAATATTTGGAAAACATGTTATTTTTTCGTAATTTTTTCGAAATTGAATACGAGTATGCCAGAAAAAATTTGTGTTATTAAAAAAAGTTCGAGTTATTGAATACTCCATTACAATAAATTATAAATAAATAAATAAATATATCATCACGGCATATTACCCATTTCTATATACACTTACATAAATGTTGGGCGTATTTTATAAAATGGATATCTGTTGGAATAAAAAAAAATTTCTTCCTGCACATACATATAAATTTTTCGTCAAAACTTACAAATCAAACTAAATAAAAAGATCTAGGAGTTTCCCCAGAATATTAGACTTAACGAAGTTCTGTATCTGATGGATTCCAGTTTTCGGTTAAAGTTACCAAGAATTTCGAGAAATTTTAAGGTCAAGTTATCAAATAAAAATTATATGCATTTTTTACCCCAGGCAATATTGGCAATGTATTTCGTTCCAAATATTAAATACTAGAGTTTTTTTTATGTTGGTATCGTCGGAAAATTTGATTTTCAAAGCCAATCCTATTAGCCTATAGGCCTAGGCCGGTAACATGTTTCTGGACAATTCTGAAATACATTATATACAATTACTTACCGGATGGAGACACAAAAAATATATACATATAACAATATGATAATTTTCATGAATAAAAATTATTATACACTGATGGATAAAAAAGTCAGACACTTTGATTTTTAATTTTTATTTTTGTCATTATCTCGAGAACTATCAGAGGTACGAAGTCGGTTTATTGGTGTAGCGTGAAATACAGTAGTGACAAAAAAAATGGATATCGCCATAAAAAGTGTCCTACAGAAGTGCAAATCAAAATCTGGAATCATTTCAAAAACAAAATATATATATATATATATATATATATATATATATATATATATATATATATATATATATGTATCCATCGACCTTTAAACTAATAGACGCAGCGTACGAGCAAAAAGCTTGTCCCGCCATAACGGTGCAGACACAGTATCTCTATCCTTCAATAGTACGGAAGTTAAGAAAACGCGGCAAAATAAAAAAATTGATTTGTCCCTAACTTGTTATACTTAGTGCATAATCACAGAGTATAAATTTAATTTTTTTTGTACATAATTAGTTTCATTATATATTATTAATACAATATATTATATACATATATTATAGGGAACAAATAATAATTAATAAGAACTTACATATGAAATGACACAGCTGAACCGCATACATACTGCTGACTGCACGAAATACACCGTTCCTCTATTATTTTGTCGCATACACACCTCACAACACATTTACGTATATAATGACAGAAATAATTGTAAATGTTCTCCAAAAAAGTAAATAATACACAAACAGTCACGAAACGTCAAATGTAGATTTTGACAACTAGTTAGTGATAGAGAACGATGTATAGAGGTTTACATATGGCTGAAAAAGATGTACAATGAGTACGAACGCATGCGCAGTATTCTTTAACTGAGAACTTCCGTACTGCTGAAGGACAGAATATATATCTCTATCCTTTTATGTTGGAACAATATTCTAAAAATAAATGAATAGGAGACACTTGGTCCATTAGTTTAAAGGTCGATGTATATATCTATAAAATTTACATATTTGTCTGTATCTAATGACCTATGTGTTTCTTCTGAATAAACAATACATTGCTGAAATGTCATCCTAATATAGGACAACTTTCGTCTAATTAACCGACATCGTAGTTCTTATAGTTCTCGAGATAATAACAAAAATTAAAAATTAAAAAAACCAAGTGTCCGATTTTTTTTTTCAGCAGTGTACATATACGAGCATGTAATATATCATTTGCAGTCTGAAATGGGCCGGACTAAGAATAATCGCCCGGGCCGATTTACTTCTCCAATCCGCCCCTGTTAAAACGTGTAATATTAAAAGGACGGTTCATTGCTTTCCTTTCCTATCAATTAAATTACCTACCCGTCATTTTGAATTTAGCTCCAATTTCATTCCACGTTTTCCCGAGTTAATGGTATCCTTAATTTTTTTTATCTTTTTTATTCCATAAATGTGAATTTTCTACTATACATAAAATAAATTCTTCCATACTCATGTTCATTTCCACGAAAGCAAGGACGAGAGAGGAGATAAAGAATCAAAATGAACAATGTCTATAAATATTCAGTGCTGTATCTTAAGTGACGTTGACAATATTATGTCAGATTATAATAAGAAACAAAACAGACAGACGACAAAAATTAATGATCATTAAGGGTTAGATATAGTATGCTCACCTGAAGTTGGGACTATTGACAGATGTCAAAATTGCGTCTTTTAACAAACAAAAAAATATTGAATGTAGTAAGCACGTACTACTTATTGTAACGTACTCGTACAGTACAAAACAATAACTAGCACGAGCTTACTACAGTCAATATTTTCTGCTTTGTTAATAGACGTAATTTTGACATTGTCAACAATCTCAACTTAAGGTACGCGTACTATAACTAACTGTTAATGATCATTAATTTTTGTCGTCTGTCTCGGCTATTAGGGCGGTCATTTTTAAGTATAATTTTTAATTATATTTTTTAATTATAATTATAATTTCTAAGTATAATTTCAGTGCTGTGAATGAGCCTTAAGAGTAATTTTTTTAGTATTTTTTGGATTTGTGATATGTAATCAAGGGTTTAATTTAAATTAAATAGTGGTTTTCAAACTAAATACTGAATTTTTAATTTTATAAAAGTTGAAAGAGATTTTGCTTATATAATAAAATAAAACGTAAATACTTACCCAGTGACAGGATCTAAAATATAATTTCCTTCCACTTCCATGGTTGTTGTGTTCTGTCCGCCTTCATTGGAATTCTAAATAATATTAAATAATTACTGCTCACGTCCTGTATTAAAATTTGGTCACTTATCACCAGGGGCGGATTAACAGTTTTGCCGCCCGTAGGCACCCAGAAAATTGCCGCCTTTTTTTTAGAAACTTCCTGCTTTTTCATAATTTTAAAATATATTTCTAACGTAATTTTCAAATATTAACCAAAGTTAACATAGATATTTGAATATCAGAAATGTTAAAATATATCTTTCTTAATGTTTAAACTTTTCGCATGTTTTATTTTTCGTTAAAATATAAAAGGGGCTTAAATAATTTTAAGGCTAAAGTCTAGAATACCCAACCCTCAAGAATTTTATTTTGATGGTTATACATATATAGTTACAAAAGCATTATAAACATGAAATTTCACAAAAATTATGGCGCGGAAAGCAATTTTTATAGTGATTTTGGCATTTTTCTGAAAAAAGGTAGGGTTAAATTCCTATAAAATGAATATAACCATCCGAGTTACGTCAAATTGAATTCTGTGGTTTAGGTTATCGTTATATTAAAGTATTTATTGTAAATTTTCAAGCGAAAAACTCACATTTTTCACAAACACAGCCTAAATACTAACAATCATTTTGTTACGAAATGCATTCAATCACCCGAACATAGATAACATATTTATTTACATTACATTGTATACCCGAATTTGGTCAAATTGAGATTTTGCGTTAGATTTCCGTTATATTAAAGAATTTTTTGAAAAGTTGCAGCTTTAATTTTGCATTTCTTTATTTATTTTAGCTAAAAGAAGACATTGCAATAACAACATGGAATTTCAAGTGGATATTCTAGAATCCAGGCAATTTTAATAAATGTATTATAATTATCAATAGCATAATAATAACGATGATC